>CM056601.1:16617029-17217029 GCA_029721355.1 Tegillarca granosa
AACATTTGTTTTTTTTCTTTTTTTTTAAATAAGAAAAAAATATGTCTTTTCTTGAGTATTAGGTCATTCGATTTGTATTCGTTTTGTTGAAAATGTGAAAAAAAATTTGAAAATTAAGGTTTAACTACGAAATGTTAAAACATAGGGTCTTCTACATCGAAAACGTAAAGTACTGATGGTAATGTTTTTACCTTGTCATACTCGGTAATTATATTGTGGATATTGCTTGTAGATAATTTTAAATCATTCAAGTACAAAAGAACAACAGGTAATCAGAGGCATAAAAGTTGTATAAGAAAATCGTTTGCTTTTCTATAACACAATGTGGTAATTGAATGCAATAATCATTGAAGAAAACTTGGTGTACTACATGTACTACTTTTATTGCAGCTTGTCCCTTGCAATCCAAATTCGCATCCTTGTACAAAGCAAGTTCCGTTTTCATAGAAACCAACCTTTCCGTTCACCAGTGACAATCCGATCTACAGTCATTTCCGTATTTGTTTTGGGGGCAACCTATAAGTTTTAAAAAAATATAATTTTCAGATGATATTTTGGCTGCATTTGACTGTTTTAAACCGAAATTAAGAATTGCGAAATATTATTACGATTTTTAAAAACTGAATATTATTGAAGTATTGTTTAATATTATTTGAATGATATGAAATTAAAGTAAGAATTTTGGATATATAATGTATGAAACAATCTTATTTTATCACGGATTTTCTTGACATGTAGAAGAAGTTAATAAGATTTCTATAAAACCCGAATACACAGACTTATAAACAATACAAAAATAATTCTCATTCATATAGTCGATTTTTGAGCAGATCAAATCTTTACTTTGACAGTTTAGTTGTTTCGTTTTTTTGCGAGTGTTTCTAAAAACGCAGTGATACACATAATATCAGAAAGACCAAAAACTGTTTGCAAATGCATGAAAAACTCTCCTGAGACATAGGTTTTCAACAAAATGTAAAAGTATTTTTTACATCTGTCATATTTTTTTCTTGACGATCTGCATTGGAAAACGATAATATATTTTAAAAAATCAAACGCTTTTTAGCTTTTGCCTCAAAGTTTCAAATATTATAATAAAATATCCTTTTGATTACTTGAGCTTTGTTTCTCGGTTGTCTTATGTGTTCGGATACTGTTCACTGCGTCTCTTACTGTCTTGGTTTGAATTTGACATTAGTCCGTATGTCAAATATTTTGTTGGATTGTTTTTCAGATGGCACCTCAATTCCCATAACTGTTTTTAAATTTACAAGCTTAATAAATAATTAAATTAAAATTGATAAACTGGAAGAACCTTGATAGGGTTGTAAACATTAAGAATATGTGGAATGAGAAATATTTTTAATGAGTTAGCACGATAAAATAATTTTCGTTGATAAATAAATAGTGCTTCGAATGATCGCAGTCTTGCCAAGATAAGGATATTGCTACTATATCACGCAGTTTTCCTTCAAAACACTATTCAATGAATATAAATATAAAATTGTACCATATATTTGAACCTCACAAAGTTCCAACATAGGTCCATATCCATCATATCCTTTATCGTTTGATATCCTGACATAACGAGCAGGTCCTTTACATACTTCTATAGTAACTATACTTGGTTGGTCTCCATCAAGATGGTCTTTGTAACATGGTTGTTTATCTTCCCACTTACCATCAGCACTTTCCAATATTTGAAACCCGTTTAATTTATGTCCTATAATAATAATGATTAAATATATATATATATATATATATATATATATATATATATTATATATATATATATATATATATATATATATATAAGACATTTCAATCTTCCACCCACGTACAAGATAGTTTACACGCTCATTTTTCAATGAAATCAAAGGTGTATCGATACTTTGAGAACCGCTTTAAACCCAAGAATCTGGCATACCTTCGCACAACACATAAATGAAATAGGTAATACTAAAGTTTAAATTTAACATGTAATTTTAAAAACGTATTCTTTCTAAATCAATAACAAGTTTATTTCATATTACATTAATTTTTACATGATTATAATAATTTTCAATATGAATTATGACGTCACGCTTGTTCCTGTCCTGTGTCCACACGCCACTCGATCATATGTTAATTTTGATTTTTAATAGAACTTGTATATTTTGTGGTGCAAGAAATAAAACCGGTCACTACTTATGATGTCAGCCTCGACAAGCCTCTTTCTAGACCAGATATATTAGAACTCTGGTTAAGATTAAAATATATAGTTTAATATTAAAACAAAAAATGTTGAAGACAATAATTGATATGTATAATATGTTTTAATTTCTTTGTAATAGATAGCATAAAAAGTTAATAAAAAACCATTAAGAATGAAATGTTATGCATCATACAAAACTAATTCTAACGGGCCATATAGATTTTTTGATATTGTTTCATCTACAGCTCTATTAATTTCTGACTAAGATGATTAAAAATGTTAACAATATTTCATGAACTAGTTATTAAGAAACAATGAAAACTTTATCACAATTCTTGTTGCATGCATTCATCTTTTATTAAAAATGTGACATTTGTATTAAAAACTTTTTATTTTGCATAAAAACTTCACTATATTAAGACATTACATATTATCTGTTTGATTAACAGAGGTTTCGTCATTAAATTATTTCTAAAACGCCCAAACATGAACTATAATGTATAATAATATAGTAAACATCACAAAAACGTATAGTATATCTCGGAATAACGGGAAACTATAACGTTTTGCCGACTAAAAGTTCTCGTTTTAACTCAAAAAGTGTCTTACTTAAACGACTAAGGATCCCAATATAACGACTTAGAATCTCGTTACAAATCTTTAAAATCTGGTCATTACGTAGAAATGACAAAATACCTGGTCACAACGATAAACTTTTTTTGTCATTACAAGAAAGTAACTCCCATTAAGAAAAAGAATCTTGTTGTAACCACTTAGCATCTCGTAATAACAAGAATTATATAACAAATACCTGCGAAAATTTGATGTGCCATATGTGCACATTTCGGAAAATCATCCCACATCAGTGACACTAGGGCCTAAAAAGTTTGGTAGATAGAAAACGTAAGCCAAACACTTAAAAATAATCGGTTTTAAATTCCAAAATAACTTGAATCCAAATTCAGCTAAGGAATGTTTTGCATAAGTGAAGAGACCTTAATTTTCGATGAATTTTAAAAAATCAAGACGGCTGACAATTTTTGTAAATGGTGTTTTTTCTGACAGCACAAAGTACTGCCTACTCAGTTATGGATACCCTCGGGGAGTTTTACTCCACAAGCAGCAGTTCAAAATAATGAATCTAAAGTTCCAAAATTATTTGAATCCAAATTCAGGTAAGGAATGCTTTGCATGAGGGGGCAGACCTTAGTTTAAAATAAATTAAAAAAAATAAGACGGCTGAAAATTTTGCTAAATGGTTTATTTTCTGAAATTAGTCGTTATAACAAAAACCTCTCTCGTAACATCGACTTAGTATACTGTTATAACATGTTGAATTTATTTTAATTCATGTGCTGACCTAGCGGCTGTATTGTTTTCATCAAAGTCGAGTATAACTTTGAGGAAAATTTAAATGTCTCTCTTGACTCTTTTCATCAAGAAAGAATTAGTAATTTTGTTTTATTTTCATTTATTTTGTATGTTTTATTTGGCAGATAATATAGTCATTTTTTTAAAATAATTTTTTTAATTAAAATATATTTGTATATTCCGAGAAATGAACATTTCAAGTTTACAAACAACTAATAATAACAAATAAAATTTAAAAAATTGAGAGAGAGAGCGAGCGAGAGAGAGAGAGAGAGAGAGAGAGAGAGAGAGAGAGGAGAGAGAGAGAGAGAGAGAGAGAGAGATGATGCATGAAATAATGATAATATCTACATTTTTGTGCATGATTGTAAATTGATACAAGATTAACATAAATTATTTTCAATATAACCTAGGGAAGCGCGTCTTATTTACGATTCTGAAAAAAAAAAAAAAATCAAACTCCCGACAACAGTCTTACACATGGAAATTCTTCTGTTTCTGCATTTGCTTAGTGCTGCCGAAATAAAATCTGATTGTTAACTGAATGAATAGACCACAGCATCGAAATATAAAGAAATGAATAAATAAAAATAATCAAATAAATAAATAAATAGATAAATAAATAAATTTCTTAAAATCTTTAATGTTTAATTGGCTAGTTTCCATGATGTATTTGTAAATTCACTCTGTTTTCCACGTGTGCATTGAAGTTACACGGTTGTAAAAAAACATATGCTGTATGAATTTTCTCCGTGTGTATGAAAAAACATGGCAGATGTCTCTTTCTTACTATTCGCTTCAAATTTTACAATAAACTACTCAATGAATCAATGCATTATACATGAAAAATAAACGGATATAAATAACGACAACTTTAAACAAATAAATACAGTAATATTGAGTTTCCGGTCAACATGTGTCGTCGTCAAGAGTGGCCTCACAAACTTGTAAACTGTAATAATAATAATAATAATAATAATAATAATAATAATTTAAACATTATATACTTTATATATTTACAGTTATGCTCACATGAACATCACGTAACTTTCAATCTTATATAAACTAAAAGGAAACGAACGGACGCCTGTTTTCTTGGTTCCGAAAAAAAAAAGCGGTTATTTTAGTTAAAGAAGTTTTCGGTTTCCGCTTTATAGCATAGGTTATAATACCAGTAATGTGTTAATTATTAAGAATAAATATATTTTCAATACTTTTGGCTTTTCGTAATTTTTAAATTCTATTATCATTTATCAACATCATATAGCCTTGTCAAATCTACTTTTCAAACCGTTGATGTGACACTGCATTGAAATTTATAGTATTTAGAAGTAAATTTACCGTTTAAGAGCTAGGTCTGAAACGGATTTCAACCCTTAAAGATCGAAACAGTATAACTAAAGATGTCTATGTCATGTGCTGATTTTGAATGCATTATTTTGGTAAAAATTTAAAATGTGTTGTGTAAGGTGAATCGTATTTTTTCATAACATGATAAAATTTAGTATATTTGTTTTGCTTGTTTATATCCATAGACGAAATTTGTTTCAGTTTTCGATTTTAAATTCACTATGTCATAAAAAAACATTTATTTACCATTGCTTTTCCGGTCACTGTAAATCCTTCTTGTACTCAATAAAAGCTTAGAACCTGTCATATATACCTCTCACCACGTGATTGTTTAATTTCAATTGAGCATACGGTTTACTTCCGATACACCCTGCTAGTACTGTATCAACACATGGTTGAGGACAGGAACAAATTTATAAGTGATTTGAGTGATAAGCATACCACAATAAGCTTATAGCATTCCATAATAGATTTTTTATTAAAATATATAACAAATACCTGCTTAATTTAGATGTGCCATATATGCACATTTCGGAAAATCATTCATCATCAGTGACACTAGGGGCCGAAAAGTTTGATAGATAAAAAACATAAGCCAAACAGTTGAAATATAATGAATCTAAAGTTCCAAAAGTATATGAAACCAAATCCAGCTAAGGAATGCTTTGCATGAGGGAACAGACCTTAGTTTTAAATAAATTTTAAAAAATTAAGACGCCTGAAAATTTTGCTAAATGGTATATTTTCTGACAGCACAAAGTACTGCCTACTGAGTTATGGATACCCTCGGGGAGTTTTACTCCACCAGCAGCGGTACCCGCTCAGGGGTAGTAAATATATAACAAATACCTGCTTAATTTAGATGTGCCATATATGCACATTTCGGAAAATCATTCCTCATCAGTGACACTAGGGACCGAAAAGTTTGATAGATAAAAAACATAAGCCAAACAGTTGAAATATAATGAATCTAAAGTTCCAAAATCATATGAAACCAAATCCAGCTAAGGAATGCTTTGCATGAGGGAACAAACCTTAGTTTTAAATAAATTTTAAAAAATTAAGACGCCTGAAAATTTTGCTAAATGGTATATTTTCTGACAGCACAAAGTACTGCCTACTGAGTTATATATGCTGTGTGTGAAGAAAAATAGTTTCTTAATTTGAAAACGGTATAGAAACATTCTTTAGAATTGCAAGTTTAATGTCACTTAAGTGGTACTTTTTCAGATAAAAATTGTCATAGTTTCCAATAATTTCAAACATATTGTTAAAATAAAATTTCAACCTATGCCTCGTTATTAATACATAAATATAACATTCATACGAGGGTGATATTGCATATTTTCACCCTGAGGAACCATTGTCAACCGAAGCGAAGCCAAATGTCTTTCTCCAGATATTCTCATAAACTAAGATTCTCTGTCACTTGAAAAAAAAAGATTACTATCTCAGGCTGGCCATTCACGGTTGTCGTCTAGGTAGTCTTGAAACGCTTGCTTATGAATAAAATGTAAATTAATAAAAGATCCTATCCATCAAACGTTTAGCTGCTGGTGATCGAAATGCGTTCGGTTGTGTGATTAAGGATAACTTTTGCGCATGTGATATTGTTTAAAATATTACCCGTTACCATAACTCCTCAACTAATGTTACCCTGAAGCACGCGCGCCATTCTTTATTCTTAGTAAATCTAAGGGTGATATTATTTTATTTTCAAACAGTTAGTTATCCAATCAAATTACTTGAAAATTACATGAGGTATAATAAAAGTATTTATGCCAATGGAAACAAATAAGGTGTATCAATCTTACGATCTCGATAAAAAACTGGTAATCTAAAATAGTAAAAAAGACAATAAAAATGTGTTTTCTCAAACTTCCAAAATTTTTGTTTTTTAAAAATAAACTAAGACTGGTCCATTTATACTTTTGCAAAAATAAGTACCAAAAGTTTTACAGACCATTTTAATTGTTTGAATTATTTTAGCAATTTAAAAGGTAAAAGGGAAGGGGAGATAATCCTTTTAATATCTCGAAATATAAAAGCATAAGCCTTTTCAATTTTATTTTATAGAAAGATATTTTTACCTCTTGTGGATTAAAAAACATATGTAACCTATGATAATAAATTTGTATTTTTACAGTTCTATTTAAAATGGGATACCGTTGCGCACTTCCTTTTAACAACTAATTCTTTTAATGTTCAAATGAAATGTATAACATACTATAACACGTTTATTCAAATCTAGATCGATTGCATAAAAGCAATGTATCCAGCTTATAAAAACAAACATGAAATTCTTTTGCAAGTTTATGAAGAAATTGACATATGATTGTTTACAGATCGGGTAGGATTAATATATTCTACTGAAAAAATCTTAAAACCTAAGGATTGTTAATTTGGCATTTATTCAACAAAACACACTCTAAAGGATCATTCTGCAGAATAAATATTAAGATTTTCTGGAAGATAAGTGTTAGCTTACAACTGAATCGAAATAATATCCTTAATGTTATTTCAATGTTGGTAATGAAGATTAATTTTAGCTATCTTTTTCATAACTTACAGCTAGTTAAAATATGACCCTGGTTTTACTATGTATAGAATAAATTTAATTTGATCAGATGTTAAAATACGAATTTAGATAAAAAATGAGTTAAAAATGAATTAAATCTGAACATATCTTTTCTCAATGAAAAACTTGCTTGCTTGCATGTTACATGTAACATATACTAAAATTCCAGTACAAAAACTATGCTAAGTGCAGGATTTCCACTTGTAACTCATAAAAGTATTGCTTATCTACAATAAAGTTCCTCTTTTGTCAATTCTTTTTAATTTAAAAATTCGTGGCTCTGTTTTGACCTTATTTTCTATTTCTTTATTTTCAGAATCCACCTTTGGTATATATATCTTTCGGATGTTCTTATTAATCTAATAAAATGGCAGGTTTCAATTGTTGAGTCGATTGATTTGAAGCGCGATAGCTGATAAATATTGCATATACTTATTGGTGTAAACATATTTTATTTGTTCAATAAATCAATATAATATAATAATTCAGTATATATAATAATAAATAATACATATGAACAAAAGGGATCCAGAAACAAGTGAATACATCAATTATATAAATCTGTTTCCAAAATAGCGTATGTTTAAACATATTAGAACAAACTTTTGCATGTGCGCAGTAGTCATTATAATAACGCAAAATAATGAACGAATACTATAAATTGAAATAGAGAGAATAAAGAACTTGAACTTGAACTGGAAATGCAGAATAAGAAGTCGAGTACTTCATTGATACGTATTATACAAAGTATATTAGCTGTGACAAAAATTATCTCTAAGAAGTATTTTGAATACGAAAACGTTTTGAATTGATAATAAAATTCTGAACTGAATGGAAAATTTTGTGATTCTATTCCAACGTAAGTGTACTATATCCATACAGTAAAAGATCGGATGTTATATAATGAGGCAGCGTAAACAAATATCTTTTTCTTATTTCTGAATATAAATACAGTACAGTAGATAATGACTTGTAGATTCATATTCACCACATCTACAGACGGGACTGTCGATAATATTTCTTGAGAATAAATGAGAGTTTAATGAAATACATTGCATGCGTAACCTTGCATGTAAGATTTGCTTTTGTCTTGAACCAGAAATTTAAGTCGGGATCAAGGTATAATTTGAAAGAATTAATAGATGTTGTTTGTTTAACCTCGTTTGGCAAGTCATTCCAGTCTCTTATAGTCGATGGTAGAAATGAATTAGAGTGAGAATTTGTATGACATAACATTGGAGGGACGCTGTTTGATTGTCTTGTTGTCTGTCTGTAACTCGTTTGTCTTTGTGGGATTAATTCAGATAAATAACTCGGAGAGATTCTATTTAGCATTTTGTAGAACTGTATTAGTCGGTGTTTTTTCCGTCTGTTAGTCAAGGATTCCCAACCAGTTTCAATATAAAGTAACTGTCTGCTACAGAGCTTGGTTGCTTCACTCACTATTCTGGCAGCGTCTTAATTAATTTTCTCAATTTCTTTTTGAAGATATAAAGGTATATTATCCCAAACTGCATCTGCCCATTCTAAAATGGGTCGTACATAGGCAAAATATAATGTTTGTAGTGATTTTCTATGTAGTATAAATTGAATTTCCTTTAGATGTTCAGGCGATTGCAAGCTTTTGATAAAATGTATTCAACATGTGGTTTCAAGGATAAGTCTGCTGATATGAAAACACCAAGGTGTTTATGGGTATTTGCTTGTGAAATTTGTATCCCGTTCATGTATAAAGGGGGGTGGTTAATTTCGGTTCTTTTACGTGAAATTGTCATTTATTAGTATCTACATTTAAAGAATCATTTTTTAATAAAATCAGTAAATCAATACTGTTTATCCAGTAATGAAACATTTGTCTCGTTTTATAGGAATACATTTTAGTTACTGATTTGATCTGGTAATAATCCACATTTTGTAGAACATAGTGTTTTAGCTTTTTACTTTAACAGGTCTTTGAAAGAAATATGATCTTTATTTTAAATTGTATTTTACAAAATGTAACCATAAAAAGGGTGCATTGGGTTTTTTTGATAAGGGAATATATTTACACCTTCAATTTTAACAAACTGAAATGTATCCGCCTTTAGTGAAAATGCTTAAAAAAGCTGTGAGGCAGAGCCTCGTTTCAGGTGAAAAATCTCGATCGGAATTTCCCCATCTCGTCCTCAAAATCGTAAAGGATTCTCTTTTTCTCGCATATGCGATAGATTTATCTCACTGAATTGGTAGTACGATATTTTTCCATATAGCACCCAGCGTGCGCACGTGTTGCCTATCTTAATAGGACAGGGACTACATTTTTCAATTAACAAGGTTCATAATTTAGGGGTAAAACTATTTGAAAACGACAAAAAGGTTTTTTAAGACGAATAATATTATTTTTACTAAAATATATATATATATATATATATATATATATATATATATATATATATATATATATATATATATATATATATATATATATATATAGATAGATAGATAGATAGATAGATAGATAGATAGATAGATAGATAGATATATTCTCTTTATCCTTGCTTACCGTTTCTGTAAAAGAAAAACAAGTGGTTGTTTTGTTTAAAGCGTTTTTCAACTTAAAATGAGTTACACTTGTGTAAAGTAGAGAAAAATCAAAATTGTTTTTACTTTTCAGTTTAGATTGTTATAGAAACAAGGTGTACAGTAATTCTTGAGAATGTTTAATAATCCAAATTTCGTCGATGGCAAATGTAGAATAGACTTTACCTGGATAAAACCGACAGCCATCTTTGACGACTGAAAAAATTATGTTAGAATTACAAACAATGGTTTAGAAGTGCATGTAAAATACTTTATATATTTCGTAAAGAAGAGTTTTATGACGATCGGGAATCTAATTCAAATAAAGAACGTCAAGTTTTTCTGTTTTAGAATTATACAAAAAAAAAAAAAAAAAAAAAAAAAAAAAAAACGTACGAACACCCCTGTAGTTGAAAAGAATCTTTGGTAAAATAAGACAACTTCATTAACGCTTCACTGGAAATTCAATAGCAAAGCTACGGTACTATGAATCAAATATTAACACCAAATGTGATGTCAATAGGACATACTTGGGTATACGTTAAACGATTATGATATTGCTAGAATAACATCCGCTGTACGCACTGCTTTATACACTGATGTTCTGGAGAATATGAAAAAATGATAATAGATACTCATAAAAATATCCTAAACGAACTTAAGAACGAAATTCAAGTCCTCAGACAGGAGAATAAAAGTCTGAAAACAGACAATGTAAACCTCCGTATTAAACTTGACGACCTTGAACAATACTCTTGACGAAATGCCGTTAGGAATTCGGGAATTCCGGAAAATTCCAACCCAGAGGACACTGACGACATTGTAAAAAGGTCGTTAACGACATGGGTATATCGATTAAGGACGATGACATTGATCGCTCATCAAACTGGCCGTCCCCAACAAAGTTTCCATGGGCAAGTTTTGGTTAAGTTCACGAACTATCACATCTAGCGTCGTACATGTATTTTTAAGTCTCGGACCACCTTACAAACTACTCCCAACTTAGAGAATATATTTATAAATGATGATCTTACTGAACGTAGGCAAATTATATTTAAAAGTGCACATAAACTGTCGTTAGATGGAAAACTCAACAAAGTCTGGACTTGGGACGGAAAAATTTTCGTTACCGACTTAGCTAACACTAAATTTCGAATCGATGTATTGGACGACTCAGAACGCTTCAGCTCTAGTGATGGATCCAACGCTTCATCAATCTCATCTAATGCCCAACGCAAGGATACAACTGACTCTAATACCACTGTTCTGAACTAACACGTTGCTGTCTATTTCTATTTATGACACTTCCTGTTGCCATTCAGGGGCAAATGTTCCCTAACCGGTGAACGTTTCAGCGTTGGCCATATAATGATAAACCTTTTATTTATCCTTGTTGCTTTCCGGTAAATTTTGATCATCTCAATGTTAATGAACTATTGTAGAACATGTAACTGTTATAAATATCATTTGTTATAAAAGGTTGTCCTCGATCTGATTGCAATGTAAATGTATGTAAATATTGTGGATTTACGTAACAAAATAATGTAGAATAATCGTGATTAAGTATAATCACCTAAATAGTGTCATTGTTCAACGCTTTGATATATTAATCAGACCGTAGATGCACAGAGTATGTATATATGTTTGCTTTCAAAAATTATTAGTTGATCAAATTATATTTTTCTATTTTTCACTGTCTTATGATACTCACACACGTCTTTGCCTATCATTTTCTGTTTGTTTAACTAATCCAACATACACACCACTTATTTATCATTACACACTAAACCAATTATACAGCGTTAAATTATATAATAATATTGTACATAACAACTACAACAACACCGACAACAACAATAATAATAATAATAATAATAATAATAATAATAATAATAATAATAATAATAATTTATATTCTTATCACAATCAAAAATTCTCTCTTTGGTCTGTTCTTCACTTTTCTTATTTCCTTATTTATAAAGTGTTAAACATTTTATTTTCCATTTTTAATTTACTTATCATTTTCAATTTCTTCCTTTTTTCTTTCTCCTCTGTTCCTTTTTACAGTGTATGACTTGACCTTTGTGTTTTCATTTATGTGTTCAACAGCATTTTTATTATGTATGCACATGTTTTCTATTACTATGCATCAAGCAACCTTTTCAATACCGTCCGATATTTCTTATTATTACTATTCATGTAAATTTCTTTAATAATAACTGCATCAATACTATTTTGGCATATTTTTTTATATTGAAATCAATGGGAGCGTGTATTATGCCATCGCATATAACATGGCATATTACACGCACGTGAGTAAGGATTCGGAGCTTCCTATTGTCACGTGATGAAATATGGGTGGAGTCACAACCACAACATATATGGGACACATAATTCACAATCGTTACTGCGTTTGAATTGTAAGTATTTTCGAACGTTCAAGGAATGCCTGTTAATAACATAGATTGTAAACAAACTTGACCACGGCACTTTACACAACCAAGCGGTCCGTGATTCAACTGAAAAAGACAAACATAGATTGTAAACAAACTTTCTTAAGCATTGACCACGGCACTTTACACAACCAAGCGGTCCGTGATTCAACTGAAAAAGACAATCTCCCGACAACACTAAAACACACAAAAAGATATCAGTAATTTATTTGAAACCGGTTTGTAATTTGTTTACAAAATTTCAATTTAAACAAAAACATTCATAGTAATAATAATATTTCGGGTCGTGCATTATGCCATCTAACCTTGGGAAATATTTTGGCATATAACATGGAAGAAACAATGTTATTATATGAATATACATCTCTGGTATCACATATTATTATAATACGGTTTGGTACAGTTTGTTCCCCCTACTGTAACTTTTTACGTTAAATCATATAATAATATTGTACCTAATAACAACAACAACAACAACAACAACAACAACAACAACAACAATAATAATAATAATAATAATAATAATAATAATAATAATAATAATAATAATAATAATTTATATTCTTATTATCAATCAAAAATCCTCTCTTTGGTTCGTTTTTCACTTTTCTTATTTCCTTATTTATAAAATGTTTAGCATTTTCTTTTCAATTTTTAGTTTACTTATCATCTTCAATTTCTTCCTTTTTTTCTTTCTCCCCAGTTACTTTTCACAGTGTATCACTTGACATTTGTGTTTTATATCAGTGTTCAACATCGAGCATTTTAATTATTTATGTACACGTTTTCTATTACTATGTATCAAGCAACCTTTACAATACCGTCCGATATTTCTAAATATACATCTCTGGTATCACATATTATTATATAATTTATCAATTCCATCCTAATACGGTTTGGTACAGTTTGTTCCCACTACCGTAACTTTTTACAAGCTGCTTACCATTTGTTGACTCAGGAATATTGCAGGCTTAGGCTTATCAACCTCCTCAAAACTTTTCCGATCGTCAGTTGAGTGCAAAAGGGTGCTTCAAAACCAAATGACTGAAAATACTAAAAAGTTGTATGCTAGAATTTTTTTGCGTTTTTAGCAGAACGTCATCTATTTGTGAGTACCTTCGATGACGTCATCAGTATTTATTACCTTACACCTATATTGTATCGAAAGTCTGTCCTCCGTTGAGGTGTTGCATGGTAATTATATCTTGTTGCGATTGTTGACATTAATGTGTTTGGTTATTTGTTTTAAGTATTCTTACATGATAACTCCCAGAACACTGAACACAACTGTAAAAATTGTTAGAATGCATACCAATTGACAACGGATTATGGTTTTAAAGTTTATTTTCAAAATTGTTAGCCATTATTAGGATGCCAGTAAAGAATTTTACTTACCAGGTCATATCTGAAAAGGTTGTAGGATTCTGTTTTGAACAATATGCACACAAACACAAACACAAACACACACACACACACACACACACACACATTGATATAAAGTTCTATTTCGAATTATTAACAATGTACACAAAATACATTTTCTTTGAAATGAAATCACCTGGGGTGCTTTTCACGAAGCATACTTAGGAAAAAGTTCTTTCCTAAGTATGATTTAGGAATAAAAATTTTCCTAAGTCCGTTTCACGAAACCGTCCTAACTCTTTCCTAAACTAAGGACAGGGAGATAGTTGACTTAGGAAACAACTTGACATGGCGGCTGCCTATATCTTTATGTTACGACGACGACAGTTTCGTCAAGAGTGTGTTTTTAGGGATAGAAACAACCCTCTTGATTATATGGATGATGAAGACATAATTCAAAGATGTAGACTTTCCCGTCCCGTTATTCTAGAACTTTGTGAACTATTGAACTATGATCTTGAAAGGCCAACCATGCGGTCACACTCTATACCGGTGTCATTAAAAATTTTAATCGCCTTGAGATTTTTTGCAACTGGTAGTTTCTTAAAATGACGGAGTCGCTGTAAGAGCGCGACTGATTCAAAATAAATTTTGAATTTTGAATTTATTAAGTGTGATAAAATAGAAATAAATAAAACGGACAAATAATTATCTTCATAGAAATTTATGTACTTAATTGGTCTGAGAATCATCATTAGTTATAAATTGTATTTGTTGTAAACCTAGCTGTTTAAGATACAAGGAGTGTTTTTCCTTTTTAGTTCTTTCTCAATTTCAAGTCTTTGTTTTTCAATATCGAATCTCTTTTTTCAATATCCAATCTCTCCATTTCGATTTTAATAAGTTTTGAAGTTTCATCCTCCAATATTTTTTCAGATTTCCTTTCCTAAATGACATGCTACATTGATGTTCATCGGGCTCAGATAAAATATCCGTGTTGGATGCAGAACTAGTAACCTCTTCTACATTGTTGTTGTTACAATCTACAATGGAAATTGAAGATACACATGTAATTATCAACCAGACTGTGTTCGAACCCAGGTCTTCCATATATGGAGCGATCACTAACAATTGCGCTTCCGTAGTGTAGGGCTTTATAGTCCCGAGTTGAGTAATGGTGTTTAACGTTCCAGTCAAGAGTATTTTACTTCGTTTATTTGAAGTTTCTACACGAAAGAACCGCGACTTTCATGTCGTAATGCCACACAGTTACTATCCAAAAAGAGGAGTGGCTTTTTTTTCGTAGTTCTCAGAAAAATAAACATTTATTCGTTATATATGAGGGACGATAAATTGTCTTTTTATGCTATAATTTTATATTATAAACTATTTCAGACATTTTAAAACATAGGCCATTGTTTGTAGGAAAACAATGAAAACTGAATATTTTAGTGCTAAAAACTTTTTAAACTATACATGAATAAGATATTAAATGCAAGAAATATTGATGATTTAAACACAAAATGTAAACAAACGAAAACGTTTTGATAAAACTCCATTTCAACAGTTTGAGAATGTAATTTAATGACACTGTTACTATTGTATAGACATACATGTATAATTATAGTACAGAGCGTTGTGGTTAAAGCATCAGTAGTGGGATTTTTAATTCCACGAGTTCGAATCCCCGAGTTTCACTTATATAATTTTTATTCTGATATCGAGTCATTGCCAACTATAAAAATGCAAGTTATTTATAATTTATATATATTTATAAAAAATCAAATTACCTTCGGTGTTGTTTTCCAGACTATCGATGCCTCCTTCAACACCCTCGATGGCCTTTTCTCCTATTATACCAGTAATCTTATCCTCCAATACTGTTAAGTCACTTGGTGGGGGACCTCCTTCCGTTTTTCTGGCTTCCCTCCTGTGCTGTGATGCTTTCTTTTTGGTAGCGCTCTGCAAGCTTGACCATTTCTTTTTAATTTCTGTGACTGTTCTGTTTACTTCATATTCCTCATTTACTTTTGACGTTATTTCCTCCCACAACCTTTTCTTTTAAGCATTTGATACGGTACTATTAATTTTTGAAATAGTTTGTCTTTCCTTTTTTCTACTTCTTCGGTTATTACAGTCAACCCTGCTGTCGAAAAATTGGGCGATCTTTTAGCTTTATCCATGATTCGGTATACTTGTATATATCGAACCACTCAACACCCGGATATATATATATATATATATATATATATATATATATATATATATATATATATATATATATATATATATATATATACACGGTGAAAATAGTTTGAATATAAGCATGCACTATAACCAATGTGAAATTCATGCAAACACCAACGTTTGTATACTAGCGGAAAAAAGTAACTGTGCATGACTGAAATGCGAGATTATAAATAATTTGCAAAAAAATGCAAAGCAATGAATAATTTCGTATTTGTTTATTAGACATTTCTTTACAAATTTATGTCATTGAAAAGGTTACAGATAATGTTATTTCATAGGTAGGGGACTAGAAACATAGCAGATAGTAAAAGTCAGTTCACAAGATCAGTATCGTGTGTGACCACCATTAGCATTGACACAGGACTGACAGCGACTGCTCATAGAATTGATTAAATGCCTAAAGAATGCTTGAGGGATGTTGTTCCATATCTGGTCTAACGCTTTGGCCAACCCTTGCAATGAAACAGGCTGATTGGGCAGATGATGTAATCGGCGTTCCATTTCATCCCATACGTGTTCAATTGGAGAAAGGTCGGGTGAATCGGCTGGCCACGGTAACACATTGACGTTATGCTGTGCCAGAAAATCTATTGCAACCCGTGCGACGTGTGGTCTTGAATTATCATGCTGAAAAGTGACGTTACGTTGCTTTCCCGTCGATGACTACCAGAGGAGTTCTGTCATTCGCTGTGATGCCACCCCAAACCATTACATGTCGTTCCACCACACACGCGTCATGGAAACGTTCTCCAATGCACCGATACACTCTGGAGCGTCCGTCACTGCTGTCCAAATGAAATCTAGAGTCATCAGTGAACACAATTTGTGCCCAGTCTCGTCGATTGAAGCGTAAATGTGTTCTGCACCATGCAAGACGAGCTGTGCGATGACGTCGTTGTAGAATTGGACGGATTGCTGGACGTCGTGGGCGAATATGTCTTTCCCGTAAACGATTCTGTACTGTTCTGGGGCTGATTGGGCGTAGTCCAGGAATGCTCCGGGCAGTAGTACTGGCAGTTTGGAAACCATTCCGGAGGTGCACAAGCCGGATATGGTTGTCTTGCTGACGTGTCGTTACGCTTGGACGTCCTGAACGAGGGCGGTCTCAAGTGATACTGTTGGTATCGTCTCCATAAAGCATAAACAGTGTTTCTGTGGAAACCAAAATGTCTAGTGACAAAGCTTTGGGTCATACCAGCCTCAAGCATACCAATTACACGGAGGCGATCATTTTCATTTAG
Source organism: Tegillarca granosa (assembly GCA_029721355.1). Lineage (NCBI taxonomy): Eukaryota > Metazoa > Mollusca > Bivalvia > Arcoida > Arcidae > Tegillarca > Tegillarca granosa. Next base: position 16,634,388 of record CM056601.1, read on the forward strand.
CCTAGGTATTACACTATGGAAGCTTTCAACCGAATAAACTTGCTTTTCTGGTTTTCTGGTATCCAAACAAACAAACAACAGTAAATTATTCCTAAAAAATTGTCACACTGAAATGCTGGGCGACAATTGCGTGAAAACCGACCCGTGCGCATGAAGCGTAAAAATCACGGGCAATTGATGCAATGACCGAGCGATATGTTGGAGGTATATACACTTACCATTTGTGCAAATTTTAAGATTTATACATTCAGTAGTAATAGCGAAATTATAAATTTTATTGATGCACAGTTACTTTTTTCCGTTAGTATATAAGTAGACGACGAGAGTTGAGTGATACTACATTCAGTTATTTGTAAAAGAAAATATAATGTTAATGAAATGATTTAAAATGAAATAAATTTAATTAATTGAGCACACACTATAATTGTGATCATAAGTGATATATGTAACTAAGTTTCAAGTAATTAAAGAATGTACTTGATTCTATTTCACATTAGGCATTATTCATTGAAATCTGTATATAAATACACGAGGTGTTTCGATAATTTTATTCGTAAGTTTTTCCCTAACTTAGGAAAGGCATAACATACGTTCGTGAAACGCAAGAGTTTGAACTTGCGCATTACCTAACTCTTTCCTAAGTTCAAACTTATGAATGAACTTAGGAACGAACTTAGGAAACATACGTGAAACGCGCTCCTGGACTTTTGTGAAAACATACCTGTCATAATCTTACATGGCCTAAAGGTAGGTATATATCTATCATAAACAAACTAGTGTTAAAAACATGTAGCAGACGGCTTCCTTGCCAGTTGTAGTAGAAGTACTAGTTGCTGTTTATAACTGCGTCAGTGGAGATCTCCTTTAGCTCGGTTGATAGTGGTGGACTGTTGTGACAGGGGTCACGCTTCGATCCCCAGATTAGCGCGTGATTCTTTAAGGAGAATCGTGCTTTCGGTTACACATAATTCCATTTCGAAAAAGTCACTTCTCACGCACTTCGTTTTCACTAATGTATCGTGTAAAGAGGCTGTAACAGCTTCTATTTTAACAGAAAACTTTTTGAGTTCAAATCTAAAATGACATAACTATTTAATCGCTTCTTTTACTGTATTAAAATTTTAACTTCAACTAACCAGAACAAGTCATTTAAAGAAGGCGGGTACAAACCTGTAAAGTGTACAATAACGTCCGTTCTACATATAAACGCTATAAGCTACATTATACAAAGTTCTAGTTTCAAAGTTTCAAGTATAAGTGAAAAATAATCGAATCCCATTACCTTTAACACAATTTTGAAAAAAAAAAAAATAATAACAAAATTACTTGCGATGATTATTGTCGATACTATCAACAACCTATCTCTTTTAATTCAAAATGATCAAAGGAAAAAATCAATAAACACAAACAAACAAACCAAAAAGAACAATTATAGGCTTTACAGTGAATGTCTCGCACAAAATGTCATGTTTTGATTCCCTCAGTAGCTTTAGTTAACGTAACACTGAAGTACCTGAAGTCAAAGTAATAAAATTCGTTGAACAAGAGGTTCCCAGGAGCCTGAATCACTGAGACTGGATAACCTTAACGAAGTAAAGCCCCATTCAGATAATTTAGCAATAAGCATGCTCCGTACTTGTGAAGAACATCAAAAGAAACCTAACACATATCGGCAGAGTATGGTTTCAATTCATTTAGCGGTTCTTGAGAGGAAGTTTTTTAAATTAAGCTTTATCAAAAACAAGAAGTTCCCAAGGCTGCTTTACTTGTTCTCAATCAAACATACGGAATAAAAGACCGCGAATCTATTACACCAATTGGACAACGATGCAATGATCATTAATCCCGTATAGCACATCGCGCTAAATACTCTCGATATATAATACTTTTACCTTTACATCACGGCATTTCAGAAAATAAAAATATAAATAAATAAATAAATAAATAAATAAATAAATAAATAAAATGGTATTTAATTTATAACCAAGCAAAAGTAGAGTGAGGTTTTTTTCCTTAGCACAATAAGGAATGTTTCTTTTACGACAACCACTTAATATGAACTGCTGTCTTTATTTTGCTCACTTGGTCACAGGCCTTGTGAGCTTGTTGCCCCGCCCAGCAGGAGTTAATGCATAATGCGTCGTCAATTTTGTTCTTAATCTCGACTTAAACTGTCTGATGCATTTTATTGAACTTTTACAGAGGTATGTTTGTTATGTTCTATTCTAATAGTTCCGTTATTACTTTTTAAAAATAAGCCCTTTCAGATTTGCACAAATGAAGGAGTAATGTTCCCTTGGGGCCCCATGAGGGGGGAAATAGTGAAAAAATTTAAAATCTTCTCCTCTTAATCTACAAGAGATATACCTTAGTTATTTCATTGATAACATCTATTTTCAGATTTGCACAAATGGTAGCCATGGAGCTCAAAATAGGGAAATTGTAAGGCACTGAGTGGGGAAATTGCTAAAAATTATATAAATGTCACTATATCTTTAAAACTATTAACTTTTTGTATAGGCATGTATATCAGAATATTGTAGGTATTGCAACAACGATCATTTTGATATATGGATCAAGGTCATATGTTAAAAGGTCAAGGTCACAGCTGCAAAAGAAGACTAAAATTACTAATTATCTTGAAAACTATTAACTTTTTGTATAGGTATGTATATTAGAATATAATAGGTATTGACATGACGATCATTTTGATATATGATACAAGGTCATATATTGAAAGCTTAAGGTCACAGCTGAAAAAGAAGACATAAATTGCTAATTATCTTGAAAACTATTAACTTTTTGTATAGGTAGGTATTGACATGACTATCATTTTTATACATGGTTTAAGTTCATATGTTGAAGGGTCAAGGTCATCGCTGCAGAAGAAGCCTTAAATTGCTAATTATTTTGTAAACTATTTATTTTTTGTATCGGCATGTAAATCAGAATATTATAGGTATTGGCATGATGATCATTTTGATATATGGTACAAGGTCATATGTTGAAAGGTCAAGGTCACAGCTGCAGAGGAAGAGTTTTATTTCTAATTATCTTGAAAACTATTAACTTTTTGTATAGGCATGTATATTAGAATATTGTAGGTCTTGCGGCAGCGATCATTTTTATATATGGATCAAGGTTATATGTTGAAAGGTCAAGGTCATAGCTGCAGAAGAATACTTAAATTGCTAATTATTTTGAAAACTTTTTATTTTTTGTATAGACATGTATATGAGAATATTGTAGGTATTGACATGACGATCATTTTGATATATGATACAAGGTCATATATTGAAAGGTCAAGGTCACAGCCGCAAAAGAAAACTTAAATTGCTAATAATCTTGAAAACTAATAACTTTTTGTATAGGCATATATATAAGAATATTGTAGGTCTTGCAGCAACAATTATTTTAATATATAAATAAGTTCATATGTTGAAAGGTCAAGGTCACAGCTGCCAAAAAAGACTTAAATTGCTAATTATCTTGAAAACTTTTAACTTTTTGTATAGGCATGTAAATTAAAATATTGTAGGTATTGCGTGAAAACTATAAAATTTTTGTATAGGCATGTAAATAAAAAATTGCGGTATTGCGACAACGATCATTTTGATATATAGTACAAGGTCATATGTTGAAAGGTCAAGGTCACAGCTGCAGAAGAAGCCTTAAATTGCTAATTATCTTGAAAACTATTAACTTTTGTATAGGCATGTATATTAAAATATTGTAGGTATTGCAACAACGATCATTTTGATATATGGTACAAGGTCAAATGTTGAAAGCTTAAGGTCACAGCGGCAAAACAAGACATAAATTGCTAATTATCTTGAAAACTATTAACTTTTTGTATAGGCATGTATATAAGAATATTGCAGGTATTGCCATGACACTTTTATATATGGATCAATTTTATATGTTGAAAGGTCAAGGTCATAGCTGCAGAAGAATACTTAAATTGCTAATTATTTTGTAAACCATTTATTTTTTGTATCGGCATGTAAATAAGAATATTGTAGGTATTGACATGACGATCATTTTGATATATGGTACAAGGTCATATGTTGAAAGGTCAAGGTCACAGCTGTAAAAGAAAACTTAAATTGCTAATTATCTTGAAAACTATTAACTTTTTATATAGGCATGTATATTAGAATATTGTAGGTCTTGTGGCAACGATCATTTTTATATATGGATCAAGGTAATATGTTGAAAGGTCAAGGTCATAGCTGCAGAAGAATACTTAAATTGCTAATTATTTTGAAAACTTTTTTTTTTTTGTATAGGCATGTATATTAAAATATTGTAGGTATTGCGTGAAAACTATTAAATTTTTGTATAGGCATGTAAATTAAAAATTGTAGGTATTGCGACAACGATCATTTTGATATATGGTACAAGGTCATATATTGAAAGGTCAAGGTCACAGCTGGAGAAGAAAACTTAAATTGCTAATTATCTTGAAAACTATTAACTTTTTGTATAGGCATGTATATCAAAATATTGTAGGTATTGACATGGCGATCATTTTTAGATATGGATCAAGGTCATATGTTGAAAGGGTAAGGTCACAACTGCCAAAGAAGACTTAAATTGCTAATTATCTTGAAAACTATTAACTTTTTGTATAGGCATGTATATTAGAATATTATAGGTATTGGGGCAATGATCATTTTGATATTTGGTTCAAGGTTATATGTTCAAAGGTCAAGGTCATATCAACATAGGAATACTAAAATTATTAATTATCTTGAAAGTTATTAATTAATTTCATGCATAGGCATGTATATTAGAATATTGTAGGTATTGACATGACAATCATATATGCTTCGAGGTCATATATGTTAAAAGGTTAAGGATATAGCTGCATAAGTATACTGAAATTGATTAATGATTTGGAAAGTATTCATTGTTCTACAGTTACTTCATGCATATTATATAAGCTACTTATAAATGACATGTGAGTGGATATATTTCTGATTAAGTTTTGTGGGAGTTCTTAACTTGAGAAAACTTGTAAAGTTTCTGTACTGAATATATTGTCTATTGCACTTTGCAAACAATTTTGGACATATCCTCAGGTGAGCGTTAAGGCCCATGGGCTTCTTGTTTTTTATAAAATGTATAGTTTGTTATCCATTCAGTAAAATAAATGTAAACATTACGAATGATCGAATTCTACTCTCTCTCTCTCTCTCTCTCTCTCTCTCTGGTCCAATAGTTAAGACTATCAAGTTGTATCTGAAGTCTTCTTTTATCGACGTAGGCTCGACTCTGTAACAGTTGATCATTTTCTCTAAATCCGTATTCGAAAGAGTTACTGCTCAATTAAAATGAGAGGGGTATTTTACTCTAGTATTATAAAATTTGCAGTCATTTTGATAAAAAAAGGGAGAAAAAAATATAAATAAAAAAGGCACCATGACACTCACTCCTGTTTTTGTTTGAAATATTTAGATTTTATGTAAATACATTTTTGAAAAACTCTCTAGACTAGAGTTGGAGCAATAATATTAATACATTTTGTAATAATAATAATAATAATAGTAATAATAATAATAATAGTTTTATTATTTTTATTATTGAAACTATACACATGTTTGATCAGCATTTAGCAAAACATTTGAGTTAGATTACTCTATTATGAGAATAAATATTTTCATTTATTGACAAAACAAATGAGAAGAAACTGGAAATGAGACAGGTATGTTCCTTTCGAATTTGGACAAGCGCTATAAATCAGCAATGGAGATTTATTTCTTCATGACGTTAGGTTATTATATTATGATAACAGTGAGGTATCAGTAGTTTTGATTTTATTTCTGCTGTATTTTAATGTGATATTTTTATTATGAGATAAAAAAAACTGACCAGATATAACATATGAAGTAAAAGAAATCAAGAGAAACTAGATTCCAATTAATCTCGAGTTAAATCAAGAGTTTAACATTTGCTTAGAAAATGTTAGATGTGCATGACGTTTCGAACGTAGTTCCTTTTACAAAATTCAAGTAGAAAAGTCTTTCATGCTCAATAGGTTTTAAAATATAACATGTTAAAAAGGGGGAAAAAACTTTAATATTTATGTAAATCAAAACATATTTAAACGTTACAATACTGAAAAGGCAAACAAAATGTAGACAGATTGTCTAATCATGTTTTGTGCATGATATGAATGAAAACGTTTAAATTCTACTTACTTGTGTCATTCCTGTGGTAGATTTTAATAGATTTTATTCCATATATCATGCCTAAATCAACTTGCCACCATGCATATAACGGTTTCGGATTCCAATCTGTACTAGCGCAATAACCATATATTTGATTGATGTGACCATTAACAGCCTTGTTTGCATCAAGGTGAGTACTGCTTTGTGTTGCTGACTTACGAAAACCTAAATTTTCTAAAACAAAATTTCAAAAAGTACATAATTACAAAAATAATACTTATAATACTTAAGGACTAGACATTACAAAGAATTTATACCAGGCACTAAACATTAATTTTATTAAAAGTTTCGGAAATCAATAGTTATTGGTTTTAAATAAATGAAATATTATAAGTGCTTCCCGAGCAAATGCAACATGCACAATAGAAACACAATACAGCACTGTGTAATTAACATGATTAAGACGCCAACTTGATTAACAACACCAAACAACAAACAACAGATAAAGTTATTAAATCTGGCAAACTCAACTCAGTTGTTAAACCAATCAGAGAACAAAATAATGAACAACAACAGAAATTTCAAAACGGTTGGAATATACAATTGAAAATTTAAAAAAGAAGATAATAGGGATGGCAGTTGTGATCAATTTACTTGGTGTGTTCCCTATTTCCCCACTTTTTAAATTTTATGTAACATTTTGTAGTGGGGAGAACGGCACTGTTTTGATAAGGTGGGGGATTAGAGATCAAAAGAAAAGTGACTATAGTCTGATTAAATTTAGTGAAAATTTTATTTTTATGAACATTTTTACTTTCTTTTCAACGTAAAATTTTTTTTTTAAAAATAAAAAAATCTAAACATAAAACCAAAGAACAATAATTTAAAACACGGCATTTATCAAACCACAACTAAGTAAATGTATTATAAGAAACATAAAAGAAATAAAAATATTTACATACATACAAAATTTAATCCATAAGTTTGTTCATTAAAATCTGAATATTAAAGTAACAATTAACGCGTTTAAGTTCATAATTAATGCATTATTTTCTAAAATATATGTGTAAAAATAAAAAGATATATTGTATCGGAAATGAACGAGTTAAAAAAGTATTGTGTTAAAAAACAAAATTTAATCGATGACATTTTTAGGTTAATCCATTTGATCGAATTTCGAAAAACAGGACTGACTTTTTATAGCAATAAATAAATGGACTTAGTCTAACATTTACCAATAGATGACAACCTTCAAAATCAAAATAGCAACATAAAAATAAAGTGAAAACTTCAATGTTAGCTGTACATGACCTTGACAATTATTCAGCCTGTGCAACTCCATTACTTTCTTTGTATGACCTGGTAAATATATCTACCATATTTGATGATAATCAAATGTACATATGATGCATAAAAATATTCATTCACTAACAAAATTAATAATAATAATAATAATAAAAATATCATCATCATAATTATTATTATTATTAGCAATTATATTAAAATTGTTACAATTTAGTTTTATAATTACAAAAAATACAATGAAAAAATTGCAAGTCAAACTATATATAAATTATGAAACAGACTATAGACTCAGAGGTAAGACTTTTGTTTTTAAATCATGTGGCGATATCGGCAGTTTCAAAAATGTGGGGAAATAGAGAATAAACCATTTACTTATATTGCTGCAATCGGTCACTCAACTCAGAATGAATCAATTAAGTGAAAATTTAAGTGAATGTTATAGACATTTATTTAAAGAATGAATGAAAAGATAAATAAATAAATAAATAAATAAACAAACCAATTTGTTATTGAATAATAATAATAATAATAATAATAATAATAAACAGAGAAATATATGTTTTCGAAAACGAAAGATTAAACAAGCTGATTTCGATGTTATGGCATGTGAATTCAGGAAAGTCTGCATACAAATCTAAAAACAAACAGTAACTGGTGTTTCAAACATAAGCGACAGTGCTTGTTACGGCGCTGAAATTATTATAGATATTGCAAGGTTATTTAAAACAGGTTTGTCACCATTAGATTAAACAGAGCAGAGGTATTTTTGTTACAGAAATGTTCGACTAAGGATACTGTAAATTATACCAACCAAAGTTAGACACAACAGGTACATACATATGTAAAACACGGGTAATTATGGTCATTGTTATAGTTTAGGTCAAAAATAAATATCATCAATACGTCAACAACACAAATGCAAAATCAAGCAGACATTTTGGTTAAGAAACTGAACCCTGGGGAACCAGCGGAAACGGTGTTTCTTTGTTCCACTTACGCAAAGTTAATGCTGCTGAACGTAATTTACGCGTCACGTATAGACTATACGTGGTTGTTTTGTGTAAAGACTTTCTAGGAATTTTCAGAGAAACCTTAAAAGAAATGGACAGGTGATTATCTTTTTTGTTACTACAACGTTAATCAATGGTATTTTCATCCGCGCAACTAATTTCTTTTTACCCTGAACGTAACAAAGACAATACTTATTGAAACCAGAAAATCAGTGACCGAATGGTCTATTGATCGCGCTTATATTTTACAGTGCCTCTCACTCTCTAGGCTACAATTACACTCAGACATACCAGAGTGAGGAAGTTATTCCGTATTTGCTATAGGACGGTGGCATTTCACCGATTAAGAACTGAATCGTCGGTAAATAAAAGAATCTTGGCTATGACGTAAAACATCATTACTGAAACGACTCCAGAAGAAACTGGCCACGCCGAAACATACAACGTGATTAAAACGTAATGGAAAACGATGATAATGATGCATGGCAAACTCGGTCACAGTAAACAAGTCAAAATAATACTATCTCGGATAATATTTTAACACAGTAAAATCTCAAGGTGACATTTAAAACCACAATAACATTGACTAGTTTTATGTTACTTCAGTTAGCCTGTAGAAAACTTACAATCAATGACTATCATTAAACATATTACTTACTGAAATATATTATTTGAATTTAACATTTCTTACTGATCTTACTTTACTTTTGTTACTTATTTCTTAATAATATTGTTTTTTGTTCTTAAGTAGTAAGCTTTTTGCACTTTTTCGAGTTGACTGGCTTGAATTTATATTTACGTTTTTGTTGTTTGGCAACCAGTATTAAACTTAACTTTATTATTTACGAACTAAAAATTCCACAAAACTGCAACAACCTTTTATTTTATTATTATCGTGATTTATAATAATAATAATAATAATAATTATTATTATTATTTATATTGTTATTGACCACACGTATAAATGAACAGTAATGAATCGGTTTCAGTATTAATGATAGAGTTATCAAGTTAGTTGATGCACGAAGGTTATTTCTCTTTAAATGAAACGATCTTCTGTTACGATTATCTCCGTGAAAAGTAATTTTTTAAACGCTTTTGTCAACCCTTATATATCGCTTGACCGTAGCTTCCCACTGATATATATTAACACCGCGGATGCTCAGTTGGAAGAGTACTTGCTTCGTATATGAAAGGTTGAGGGTTTAAATCGTAGCCGGGTCTGACCAAGACTTAAAAAATGGGTAGTGACTGTTCTTTCGCCAAACACTCGGTATTTAGAAATGAAAGTCACGGAGTGCTTCAGAGGAAGAGACCTTAAAAACTGATGCACTGTGTCAATGCAGACGTGGCACCTAGAAAGAAACCTCTCTGCACCTTGTCATTGCTCCAAGCGCACTGCAAAGTTAAAAATTTCGGATACTTCACCTATAGCTGTTGATGTCTCGATGAAAGTGAAATATTCGTGACTGGGACGGAAACTGACCCCACTTAAAGATTAATCAAATCAATCCACTCATATATCCTGCAAAATATACTTATATTTGTTGTTATCGTTTTGTCTGTAATTTGTATTGGTTTGCTGCCAACGAAAGTCTAGATTTATTTGCACTGAACATTGAGACACGTGTAAATTTGAACGAAAAATAAGTAGGATTGCAATTTATACTTCATTTTATTTTACTATTTAATCAGTAGATAATTACCACACAACCGACATAAAGTGAAAAGTCTTAAAAGGTTTGATTTCTTGATGCATCAGATAAATTTATATCTGAATTTTTTGTATTCTGCAAAAGAGGACTGGGCTGAAGAATTTGCTGTTCACAGGTATTATAAAGAAAACGTCAAGGGAAGACATTTTAAAGTGTATAAATTCAAGTTTAAACGAAGTCGAGGTCTATTCATGTGTCGTTTGCGATTAAAACAGTTTACTTGTAGTTTTTCCACGATTTTGTTAAAATTTACCATTCGATCTGTAATGTGCTACTGAATTAATTTTTTTTTTTTTTTTTTTTTTTTTTTTAAATCAAACAGCTTCCATTAATAGAGTTGATAATTCACGGAAAAAATAGTTATTATATATAATACTTCATGAAATAAATATTGGAATATGAAGTATAACAGAAAAAGGAAGAAATAAAGCGGCTATAAACCGGGACTCGAACACCAGACTTTCCAAAAACTGGTGGTTATAATACTGTAAAAACTTTATATACTACAAACCGTAAAAAAAATTGCAGCAGTTTTATTTTAGCGATAAAATTTTACAACACTACCGTTAGGCAAATACTAACGGTTCCCCAAAACAGTCTGTGATGGTGTTTAACTGCTATTAATGTCGAATGTTATACCTCTCGTCCGTCATATAATCATATTTATGGCAGTAAATCACAGAACAAATACTTTTAATCACATTAATCAATGAGAAGCTGTATCGATCTACACATGCTTTAAAATCAACAAAAAGTTATTTCAATCACTCCAGAGTCCATTTCCGTTTCAGCTGAAAGAGAACAATATACACACGCAAATAAAACTGAAATGGAATAAAATTCAAATTAAATCATGTTAAATCCGAAAAATTAGTTAACCTACCGTGTGTGAACAAAACAGTTTGAAAAAGCACTAAAACTGAAGAAAATTTTAAAAATCGGTGTTTTTTTTTAACTTTGGAGTTTTTCTGTTGACAAACCGCCACATTTATATTAAAAATGTATACATTTACAGAATGACAAAGAATAAATGTATGGCTTAATTTACTTTATTAATAGGCCGACATTATTTGCACGTGCATGTTGTTGACTGGCATTATTTACAAGTACGCATGCGCAATACGATAACTTATATCAGCTGTATATGGACAATGTTTGTGTTCAATGAAGTATATCGGACTATTTAATACGCTTATTATTATAGATCAAACGATAAAAAAAAATTGAAAAAGATACTTGATTAATAAAAAAATAATACAATTTACTTTGAAAGAAATTGATTAAAACGAGAAATAAAATAATATCTATATAATAGATCCGACGCGGAAGAGTCGTTACAAAAGTACAAAAGGCATAGGATCGAAGCCAGCCTGATAGGGTAAATGACACTTTATCTCTAATCTCATGGAATTGTAACGGATGGTATATATTAAAAGAACAAGACAACAGTAGAACGTTAAGAGAGGAAATTTTAATAAATTTGAATTGTGACGTTATAGCCTTATGCGAAACTCATTTGAAAGCACAAGAAACAATAGATCTACAAGGATTCACTTGGTTAGGAAATAATCGCAAACACATGTCGCAAAAAGCATGGCGCGGTAGTGGGGGTGTTGGATATTTTATTAAAAATAGTTTCTATACCGAATATGATATTGGCATTTTAAATGATAATTATGATGATATTTTGTGGATTTATCTCAAAAGTAAATACGATCCAGAATTAGTTGTATATCTTTGTGTGTGTTATTTGCACCCGGAACGATCTAGTCGGGGGAACATTGCACACGAATTCTTTGACTCACTTTTATCCCAAGTTTACTTGTACGATGATAGAAATCCGATATTTATATGTGGAGACTTCAACGCGCGTATTGGAAAAAAGCAAGACATAGAAGACACCAATGATATGGTGCCACAAAAGTCAAATGTTGATGAAACATCAAATAATTTCGGAAAGTACTTCATAGAGTTTCTTAATAATGCTACATTATGTGCCTTGAACGGGAGGGGGGATCCCAATGACGACAACTTCACATGCGTTAAAATATCTGGTAAATCCGTAGTAGACTATATGATAGTTCCGTATGCGGATCTACATAAATACAGCGACTTTAAAGTTGTACTCGTATCAGATCTAATAAGCAGGTATCATATCCAACTATCATCGAATTCAAGGATACCGGATCACTCTGTATTGAGATGTACGCTAAATTTATCAGAATATAGACAACTAATAAATAAAACAAACATACCAGTCCTTGTCCATATCACAATCCCAAAAACAAAGTAAAAACTTTGCAAACTGGCAAAATATGTGATACACGTGAACTTCCATCAAGGAAGTGAGGCTTGGTGCTCCGGAAGGGTAAGCACCTCCTGTTTAGCTAGCTACACCCGTCACGTGCAAGTCAATTTTGAGAATGAAAGGAACAAAGAACTATGGTAAGTCAAATATATCCAGTATAAGTTGGGATACAGTGACTACATACTTATCAACAATATTGTGATGACGGCCATAAAACTTTTTAAGGGACCTGATTAGCCTAGGCTTGCAATATCCTTGTGTCAACAATTTAATTGTAAGTAATTTGCTTTGTTGCAGAAAGTTCCCATAGTGGGAACAAGCTCTACCGTACCGTATTAACTGTGAAACATATACACCATACGCAGGAGAAGCAGGGATATTACTGCAAAGAAACGGAAAGTTGACAATAGAAAAATTGAAGTCATCACGTTTGTCGTATAGCTTTAGATGTAACCTTTCATGGGTGTCATAATTGAGGTATAAGTCCAAATATGAAGCAGAACATGGAGAATCTGTCGTGTCTTTTATTTCAAGCTCACTTGGATAGATGACATTCACATATTCTCCAAATTTGTAATTATTTAGAGAAAGAACGTCATCTATATATCTGTATGTGTAGTTGAATGATTTAGCGACAGTCTTTTTTCCAGATTTGACAAGGTTCTGTAAAAATTCTGATTCATATGAATAAAGAAACAAATCAGCAAGCAAATGTGCACAGTTTGTGCCCATTGGTATACCGATTGTTTGTTGAAAGATAATATTGCCAAACACAGCAAATATGTTGTCTATCAAAAACTCTAACATTTTGTTGATGGTATCTTCAGTATATTTTTGTTTGCAGTCTGTATGGTGTTTTACAAAATAACCAGAATCCCTGTTGAGCACTAGATATTTATATCTTGGTTTACCGTTTTTGTAAAAGAATGAATAGTGAATGATTTGTTTTAGACGTTCTTTCAATTTAGCATGAGGGATAGTGGTGTAAAGGGTAGAAAAATTAAAAGTTTTTATACTTTTTACCGAAGATAGAGTATTAGAGACAAAATGGTCAAGTAGTTCTTTAGAATTTTTGAGAATCCACATTTGGTTGATGCCAGATGTAGAATAGACTTTATCTGAATAAGTCTGAAGGCCATCTTTGACGACTTACAAAATTTGTGTTAGAATTACTGATAATGATTTAGTAGTACATTTAGAGGAACCTGCTATATATCTTTCCTTGCATGGGTTTTTGTGAAGTTTTGGAATCCAATACAAGTAAGGCAGGTCAAGTTTTTCCTGTTTTAAATTGATACCGAAAGACTCAAGGACTCCCCTATGATTGGAAAGAACTTCATCTTTTGTAAAATTAGTTTTGGTATAAGTAGGATTCTCCGATATACTATCTAAACCAAGCTCTTTAATAAGACATTCAACATAGAATTTCTTACAAACGAAAATAATGTTATTAGAAGCTTTATTAGCAGGGTCAACAACATACCTGTTATGTATATCAGTAAGGACTGCAGAAACCTCAGGGTCCCTGATCACTAAAGAAAGTTGAGTACCCATAGACCCATTAAGTTTTGCAATCCTTGACTTGACAAAATTTCTAATTGTCCTTATCCAGTCGGATAAAGTATCAAGCTCTACGTCTTCTAATTTAGCACAACCTCTAGCATACTCTTCAACAGAATCCATAATAATTTTGAAATTCTGTCCCCAAGTAAAAGGTTTAGCCTCCCTGTATTTAGGGCCTTTTGAAAGAAGACATCTTAATTTAGTATTCTCAATAATATTGAGATCACCTGTTACTACATGCTGGTTTATAAATATATAGGGACGCTGAGCAAGAGCAGGTAGGTGGAGTAAAGTTATGAAAGTTTAGGCTCTGCAAAGTATGTTTATAGTTGAAAATTTTGGATGCAATAGGTTTATTGTAGGAGTAGGAAATTAGAGGTGGCGAGTTATATTTAAAATAAGTAGGGACTTTAGATTGTACTACTTTGTTAATAACCGAAGAAAACATATTAAACAGAAACAATGATAGCGAATATAGACGTAAATATGATGTTTCCAATATCCCAAGTGACTTATTTAGCAACCCCAGATGCACAGAGCACTTCAAAATGTGATCGATTCGCTGCTAGAGACTGAAAACATTGAATCTCGTATTAACGAGATATATGAAACATTAATACAAACGCTACATAATGAAATGAACTGCAAACTAAAATTCAAGGATATTGGTAAAACTACTCACAAGAAACGGCGTCACGTAGGGAAACGTTACTGGAACGAAACACTTCAGTTGTTACTAGAAGACCTACACCTCGCAGAAAAGTAATTTTTGAAATGCAAAGGAAACATAGAAATAGAAGGAAAGCTCGACAAACGTTTTTAGAAAAACGAAAGAAATTCGATAGACAACTTAGACGGGAAGAGAGAAGGTATAACTATAGCCTAAGGACACGGATACAAACGTTAAATAGCAACAATCCAAAAGATTTTTGGAACGAAATTAGTAAATTAGGTCCAGGGAAACAAAATCAATCGATCGATAGTGTATTATTAAACGATGGTAATTTCTCTAGTGATAGTGACACAATATTATCAAGGTGGAAAGAGGACTATTCACGATTACTCTCCGTTGATCCGAAACATAAAAACGACGAATTCATACAATATGTCAAACAAACAAATCAACAGTGGGAAAAACAGCGACAATACTAACGACAACGTTATAGGATATATCAACGACAGAATCACAGTTGAAGAAACGAGGAACGCAGTGAAAAATGCGAAAAAATGGCAAAGTCACAGGATTAGATAATATTCCGAATGAAATTCTTAAACACGAGAGTTTAGTTGAAGTGCTGTGTGAATTGTTTAATGTGTGTTTAACGTACAATATAATACCGGAATTATGGTGTCGTAATATTATTCATCCGATATTAAAAAAAGGAAAGGATAAGCGGGATCCATTAGGATATCGCTGTATTAATCTAATGTCTACAGTAGCTAAAATCTTCAGTGGGATTGTCAATAGGGGAGTGTTAACTCATCTAGAAGTAAACAAGATTCTGTGTGAGGAACAAAATGGATTTAGGCGGCAGAGATCATGCTTGGACCATATTTTCAGTTTAAAGACGATTCTCCGAAACAGGAAAACGATGAATAAAGACACATTTTTGTGCTTTGTCGACTTCAACAAAGCGTTTGACTCTGTCAATCACGACCTTCTATTTAATAAGCTGCTCTGTGCAGGTATCACTGGGAAAATATATAATGTAATTAAATCAATGTATAGTTATCTCATATGTGCAGTTCGAGTTAACGATAAACTGACAGATTGGTTCTCGATTGACACCGGTGTCAGGCAAGGGGACAACCTTGCGCCTACACTTTTTGCTCTCTTTATCAATGACCTTATACCTGAAATAAATGAAGTCAAAGCAGGTGTGACCGTTGGTAATGATCTGATAAGCTCACTGTTATACGCAGATGATTTAGTTATAATGTCTGATACAGTTAACGGACTTCAAAATCAGCTTGATGTCTTACATAATTGGACAGGCCGATGGAAACTAAGTATAAATACCGAGAAAACGAAGGTAATGCACGTAAGAAAGGCGTCAGTACCTTGCTCAGATTCAGAATTTTTCATAGGTAATAACACAGTGGATTACGTTAACAAATATCGCTATCTTGGATTTACTATATCGGAGAATGCGGACTATAGTGTCGGTGTAAATGGATTATACAAAGCCAGCAGTCGAGCATTAGGTTCTTTAATATCAAAATATTTTACATTGGATGGCATGGATTATTATACATACAATAAAATTTTTGAAATGACAGTTATTCCCATTATGAAATGCGCTTCAGAAATCTGGGGATTTAAAAACTATGATGTTATGGAAAGACTGCAATACAGAGCGATACGAACATTTCTGGGAGTAGGGAAATTTGCACCCATTCCTGCAATTATGGGAGACATGGGTTGGTACCCAGTCAAAATTCAGCTTTATGGAAATATTATTAACCTATGGTGTAAGATATCGGATATGCCGGAATACAGGATTAGTCACAAAGTCCTACAGTGGGACAAGACATTATCAGTCAAGTATAAGAATACGTGGACAAACAATGTAAAGTCGATATTTGAACAAAGTGGAATGCTGGATGTTTTCAACGGAAATGAATCTATTGGACGACAGAAACGCAACATTTTAAACAGACTCTATACAACGCTTAAAGACGATCACATTATTAACTGGAAAACAGATGTACAAAATATGTCAAAGTTACGGGTATACAGGAAAATAAAGACTGACTATAATGTGGAACAATATGTGAAACATTCACTGACAAGGAAACAAAAATCAGTTATCGCCCGTATGCGATGTGGAACTTTTCCGATAGAGGTCGAAAAGGGTCGTTACAAGAGTATACCGTTGGAGAAAAGAGTTTGTCGTTATTGTTCTTCGGGATCGGTGGAGGACGAAAAACACTTTACACTCAACTGTGAACTTTATACAAATATTAGAAAGACACTCTTGGATACATAAGTTGTCGATATAAGTGGAAATACAGACGGTGAAATGCTCAGAGTCATTCTTACCACAAACCATAAACTTGTATCAAATTATTTAATTGACTGTCTTCTAACGTGAAATCGGTATCGCGCTTAATTTATCTATGGATATTATGTATAAAATTATAACAAATCACAGACAGTCTCATATGGAAGATCAGATGGTGCATCGTAAGCCTATTCAGGCTGGCCGAAATAACGATGATATCGCGACAACGATTTTTTTTTTATGTAAATCGGGTTGCACCTAAAAATAAAATAATAATAATAATAATAATAATAATTATTATTATTATAGCCAGGAATAAAAAAATTAAACACTATTTCAGCACTATTGCAATATGATAATTTTGAAATATATTTTTAGAAATACATCGCCAATGCACTGGTCAGCACTTTTTTTGTAGAAAGCAGTATAATTACCAAAATGAATATATCCGATATTTATATGTTTTTAACTTTTAATTCTAAGACTTTTGCTTATTTAATAGATAAATAGAATAAAAAGATCCAAAGAATTAAAACTTAATGTGTTTTAATTAAAAAACATACAAGATCGAAATTTCCTACTTCAAAGGGTATCTTAACATTTTGCGAAGGAGAGAGCGTGGCGCAAGGTTATTACAGGTATAACAAGTCAAAGATCAAGACAGCAAACGAAAGTGCATTGACAATACTGATTAAGACTTATCCTTGTCACAACATGAACATATGTAAGTAATCACGCATACACATGTATTTATCTTATATTTTACAAATTAACACTTTACTTATGTCGGCACTTTCGGAAAATCTGTTACAATGGGTAACAATATCTTTTCATTCCATAATCACTCAAATGCACAACATCCTAAGAATAATCATGAGGAAAGCTTACGTTGTTGAATCTTACTACATATCTTTCATACAATTTGCCAAATTTTTTATTCACTCTCTTACGGACACATCCAAATAAAACTTGATTCACACCCGGCGATTTAACGAAATTACTTCTCCTAAGGATTTCACCTACATACTTTTGTTCAAGTTAACACCTGTCGATTTCAAATTATCTACAAGCTTTAAAATATTTTAATTATATCCGTCGGCCCACGAGTTGAAGAAACTTTGTTACTATCTG
This sequence comes from Tegillarca granosa, assembly GCA_029721355.1. NCBI lineage: Eukaryota > Metazoa > Mollusca > Bivalvia > Arcoida > Arcidae > Tegillarca > Tegillarca granosa. The sequence goes on from CM056601.1 coordinate 16,652,598, forward strand.
ACTGAATAAAAACTACATGGAGCTTATAACACAATAACTGACGAAACAATATACTATCGATTCTCTTCGCTCCCATGCCACCTTTTCCAAAACAACGAACATTTTCAGACACCTTAAAATCACCCTTGCACAACAAGCCAACTCTCTACACATAACTCGATCAAAAAAAAAAAAAAAAAAAAAAAAACTTTCTCTCTATCAGCATATGTAGCACTCCCCAGTACATATCGTCACGATATGTACAATCATTCTGTCTCTTTTATCTGTCAGATATCGCTCAAACACTTTCATTTGTTAAAACTAAATATACAACAGCTAGTCCATAATTTTTCTTTTTTTCTCATGCCAAATACGACTTCAGGACAACACACTGGACTATAACTTTGCATCCTTTCCAGTTCCTTAACTCTTAATCTCACTTTTTAAGTCGAAATAACCATGGTCCACTGCCTCCGAAAATCGATATGCATGTTCAACATGATTAAAAACTTGCCCCACATGATATATTTTACACGGATTAAATCAGACAACTGTCATTCTTAACCTCATTCTCAAATATATTTCTTTTTTGTATTTTTTTTATTTCTCTCTCTTTCTCTCTCTCTCTCTCTCTCTCTCTCTCTCTCTCTCTCTCTCTCTCTCTCTCTCTCTCTCTCTCTCTCTCTCAGAATATACAATACTATGTCATTTGTTTGGTTTTTGATGAATTTGAAAAGTGCACTATTCAGTTGTATCATAGCTGTAGACATTCGAGTCAGGAAGCGTGATACACTGCAAAGAAAGTAGATGTGGGTATTAAATGTGGCTTGGTCAAGTATCGATATAAATCTGATGTCTATTGAACGACGACGATATTGGAGGAGTTTTACGTCTACATGTAGTCCCAGACCAATGTGTAGACTTATGCTTGAAATTCAATTGATGTTTGACGTGGTAAAGTTGAAGCAGGTAGAGGAGAAGGGACTGCCAAGCCAGCAGGCGAGCACCAAGTGACATATAGTCAGAGGATAACGAAACCAGTGTGCCGTCAAACATGCGAAGAAAAAGAATTTTAAATTTTAAATAAAATTTGAAGATTTGGGTTGGGTTATTTGAAGCCTGTAATCTAATGAGTAGCTTTAAAAAAGGGGAGCCGAAAGTGAGTGTTGCTTTTTGATAAAGAAAGGGATCACTATGCCGGCGTAAACGCCTACTCTGTTTTCGAAAAAAACATAGAGAGTTGTGACGGTACAAATTGTTGCCCCTGTACATATTGTCGCCGGCGCTGACTGTACATATTGTCGTCCATTGGTACATATTGTCGCCGGCGACAATATGTACCGAGATGAGGCTTTTATTTTTCCTGCAATATGGGCGACAATATGTACATCACATATCGGCACACATTGTCGCCGGCAAATCCATTGATACTTTTATTACATTTTAAAAAGAATTCGATGCCCCGTATCACGGCAGTTGTGACACATTAAAGAACCCTCCCTGCACATTGCCCCAAGCGCACTGGAAAGGTCAAAATTTCTGGCACTTCACCTATAGCTGGTAACGTCTCGGTATAAGTGAAATAGTCTTAACTGGGACGTAAAACACCATTAAATCAAATGAAGTCAAATTATTAGCACAAATAATATTTGGAAAAATGTTTTTGACATTGGTGTCATTGAAATATAAATGTTTCAATTAGTTTTATACGTAGTCCTTGAGTAAAACTAGCAGCATTTAATTGCCCTCTCTCTCTCTCTCTCTCTCTCTCTCTCTCCTCTCTCTCTCTCTCTCTCTCTCTCTCTCTCTCTCTCTCTCTCGTTAGAGCTTAAGCAAAGGAAAAAACAACCTTTTCAGTATTTTTTATTAAATATATCCATAAATAATATTAATAAAATATAATTTGACAAACCATTCTACTAAAATCAAATGTCATATTCATATCCTCATAATGATCTTAAATCGTACTTTTCAACTAAAATACTTTTGATCTTTGTACGCTTCAAATAAATGTATGCAATTCTTTAAATGTAAGCATTAATTACTCCCATAACACGGTATGCCGATGGTTGAGTGGTTAAGGACATCGATGCCTTCATCACTGCGTCTCATTTGAATACCGTTGGATGGTAGTTTTCTCCGCGCTCTTCAGTTTTCCTCCATGAAAGACCAAAAGACATGACTTTAGTGTAAAACACCACTATCCACTTCATTCTCGTGGTTTCAGATTAGTCTAAATTAAAAGCTCGTCTACAGATTACAGTACCTCTCACCGCCTAGGCTCGAATCTCACTTGGACAGATCCTAGTTTAAGGAAGTTTGTCGGTTCTCTTGTCCCCGATGGTAGGTGGTTTTCTCCGGACCCTCCGGTTTCCACCACAATCTCAGAGTTTTCACGGTAAATTAAACTATTCAAATATTTTTACATTTGCAGCTTGAATTCTGTACTCGCAAATGCCTTATTTTCAGCTGTCATCAGCTGTTAATCATTCATATAACATTGAATATCCAAAAAAAAAAAGCCAAGTCTTATTTAAGTTTTGCTTAGTAATTGCTGTTTATTAAAACTATAGTGACAATTTTGGGTACAATAAGTCTTAATTTGTCTCTGATTGTACATGCAATCATCATCATCATCATCATCATCATCATCATCATCATCATCATCATCATCATCATCAACTTCAACATTGTAAACAATATTATATGGGCAACAATATGTTCAGTCTATGACGTTAAATATTGTCGCCCCTGTACATATTGTCGCCCATATAGTATTGTACATTGGTACAGACTGTCGCCGGGGACAAAATGAACCGAGTTCAGCCGTTATTTTTCGAGCAGAATGGGGGACAAAATTTATATCACATTTTGGCAAACCTTGATGCCGGTGACATTATATATTTGTACCTTTTTCACCATAAATAATGTTTCGATTGATGTTTAACTAACGAATTAGAAGAAAAAATGGAACACAAAAGAAAAGAGCTACTTATCAATTAATTTAAACGTTTAAATGAAAAAAGGATGGGATAATGGCCTTATCTTATCAAAATCACTTTTAAGCTTCACCAGGCCCGAATCCTTTACTTTCCGCTTAAATGAAATACATTGTGTTATTTTATGTGCTTAGTTTATGCTCAGCAGCTGTTGGATCATGCGTTTTAAAAATGAAATTAAACATACATTGCCAGAAAAGACATCGGTATGAAAATCGCTAGTATGTTTATTGAATGATTGTTATTTATCATTTTGTTGGATTTCATACAAATAAAACGAAAAAAAAGTCCGATGTTGAATAATTAACATTTACTAACCTAATTGCTTTAAGGAGGACGGTCTTCAATCGCCGCTATATAATGATCAAGCGGATTCAAATTCTAAATTTGATGCTACAGGATAAAAATACTTTATGCCCAACATAACATGTCTATTTGAAACCTTATTTATAGTCCAGGAATTATTGACACCTATTTAAGTTGTAACATCCCATGTTCACAGTTACTTGATCATCTTGATTATGTGATTAACGAAATCCTGTTATCTTCCCTTACCTTAGTAATCAAAGCAAAAAAAAAAAAAAAAAAAAAAAAAAAAAAAAAAAAAAAAAAAAAAAAAAAAAAAAAAAAAGGCATAAATTAGGTGAATACGCTGAACACCATTCTTAAATCTTTTTTTTTTCGAACCCGTACACTCGTCTTACTATTTTATATATAGCATTCTGATTATCGGCTGCAACATGTTGTTGTTATCAAACTTTTTACATTAAATAATCATTTTATCTTAAATGGTTTCATTAGTTTGATACGTTATTTTACGTAATCTTATCTTAATTAAGTTTCAAATAGCTGATATACTTTATTTATCAAAATGATCGTATTATATCGTTTGACCATATGTCCGATATACTTCATTGAATTTTCATTATACAGCTGATATACTAAGTAAGTAAGGGATATCGGTGATCTAGTGGTAGAACTCTTACCTTGTAAATCAGTAATCCTTGGTTCGAATCGCAGCAAAGCCATAAATTTTTCTTCAAAAATGTCTGGTGCAATTTCTTAAATAAATCATTAAACGTGACATACATTTTGATTTTAGGTACAGCTAAAATTAATTGAAATACAAAAGAATATAACCGTGCGATATCATAAATATCAGGGGGTCTAGACGGTACGGTTATCCGGGGATCATGCAACAAGTTATCGTACTGCGCATGCGTGCGTGTAAATAATGATTCTACCGTATGTACAAATAATTACTTCCTTATTAATACTACTCATCACCTGTTCACAGGTTATTACACATGTATATAAACTAGTATTCATAGTATTTATATATACAGGTAGCTTTATTACGATGTTTTATATAGTCGGGTACAGGTGTACAATTTGGGGTCTTAAAAGCTGTGCAAATACAACTGGCATTTTGAATCGCTAAAATTTATATGCGCTTATGTAAAGCGGTTTATGGTATATAATACCGGACGCTTTAAATTTATTAAATAAATTTTGTAAAAAAGTAACAGTAGAAGGAAGAAATACAGAAGCTAAACAGGAACTCGAACCAGGGACCTTCAAAACACTAGCAGTACGCTATATCGACTTAGCTACTTGGTCACTTATCGAGCTCGATCCGTCACTGTCCTTCTTTTCTTTTTTGGGGTTAAAGTCTAGGTTTCAGCCTTGGACCAACTTGTTGTCAGCAATCTTATCGAGCCCGGTTGAATTTATAATTGACGCAAAAAATGGTCATCATTTATAGTATTGGATGTTTTATGAAATAATGACTTGAAAATGAAGTGTATCAGAAAAAAGGAAGCAATAAAGCGACCAAACGGGACACGAACCCTGGACCTTATCAATACAAGTGGTACAGTTTATCGACTGAGATACCCGGCCACTTATCGAGCCCGGCTCATCACTGTCCTCCCTTCCTTTTTTTCGGTTCAAATCCAGGTTTCACCCTTGGACCAATCTGTTGGTCGGCAACTTCTCAGGGTTTGATAAGCCTCAAAATGTTATAGGAAAATGAAAACATCCAGCAGCATAACGGGAACTCGACCCGGGATCTTCCAAATACTAGCTGGAGGCGCTACCGACTGAGCTACCGTGCTACCTATCGAGTCCAGTCCAACACATTCATTCCTTTTCCACAAGATTCCACCCGGGGACCAATTGCAACCTGTTGGTCGGCCATTTCCAAAGGTCGGACGAGCAACCAAATGTAATACAAAGAGAAAAATAACAGCGACCAAACCGGCCATGCCAAATACTATCAGTACGCTACAGCCACTGAGCTACTAGGTCACATATCGAGCCTGGTCCGCCACAGAGGTGTCATTTATGATTGGAATATTTGATTAATTCGATATTTATTGATAAACTACAAATTTCAAATTGGAGGTTTCCAGAAATATTTTCTGTTTAAAAATGCTTCTGATACGTAAACTAAAACATTCTGGTGTAACGAAGAACATTGACGCGGGTTGAAATTCGACCCAGGGTTCATTGTCTTACGATGAATATTTAAACCAAAGGTGTTGAAATTAGACCCTATACCGTTCAAAATTGATCCTCGTTGTGGAATTTCAATAGGTAAACAAGTTCCAATTTCAACAATATAACAGCAAATCTTGAGAATTTATAGTAGCAACTATTATTGTTTATTTAATTAAAAATTAAGTTAATTCGTATTATCCTTTACAGTAACATTCTATAGGATCAACTTTTTTTATCTTCCATTCCAAATAGACATTCTGCACAGAACATAAAACATTTTCAATATGAAGGTCTCGAATTGTTTTGAATAATAAATGAAAGTGATCATTTGACTTCCACTGAACTCAGTGACACTTGTTTATTTTGTTAAGTAGAACATAATTCTTTTGGAGATGGTCAGGTGAGGTAAACGGTTCCTTTTGTCAATTTCAAGGTTTAAAAATAGTACTCTCCAAAGTAACACGGATCCCTTGCAGGTTTTGTATAAAATTGTGCATATGAAGGTAATCGACCAGCGTTTTAAAAGTGTTTAAATCCCTATTCCCTCCCCCGAAAAAGTTTTTTTCGTGTGTCTTATTGTGGTAATTTTTGTTCTTTCAAGTATCTAGTGCTCAACATGGATTCTTGATATTTGTCAAACACCATACGGAAAGCAAACCATTTCTAGTATGTATTGATTATAGCATCAACAATATGTTAGTTTTTGGTAGACATCTTTTGTGTTTGACAACATATCTCCATCTTGGTAGAATATGGATTATCGAATTTTAACACGTCAAGACGTTTAAAAATTTAAAACATTTTGTTTTTGATGCTCTATTCGTTACCTAACAAGATGATTATGAGAGAATGTCTCGCTACCGTTAAAGTTGCATCAGATCAATGAATGACCTTATTGCTTAATCATTTGATTCTCGGTTTGTGTATCCCTGATAACTCGGTTGAATCGCCAACACTACAACATAGATTCACTACCAATAAATGCTTTTCCAATAAAAAAAAAATTTTCTTTTACTTTATTTTTCTATTGATTTTTTTGTGATCCAATTGACTAGTGCAGTGAAACTAAGTACATGTATAATGTGTACTGGTGGAATAAGGTAATGAATCCACAAAAATCTGAAAACTTTGGCCTGGCATTAAAAATGGCAATTTAATATAAATAAAGTTCAGTCTTCTCAACTGAAGCTTGAAATTGCCATCTATTCACCTGTGTGCAGAAAGTTATACTTGACTGTCAGTAAGGATACTGCGTTACTGGATTATATAGACGTGTAACTTTATTATGTGTCCCGTTGACACAATGTTCAACGACAGTAAGATTTACTCTCCGTAATTTTATTTTAATTTGAATAAGAAATGATTAAACAGCTAACATGATTCCAATTCTGACTAAAAGTCGCTCGCTGTTAGACCACTGTATCTCTTTTTTTTTCTACCCATCCGGATTGCGTCGTCCACATATGTTGCAAAATGATTTCGTAACTTTGAGTTTCGTTTTCCTTATTCTGTGTTTATGTAATGTTTAACTTCTATGTCTGTCACTCTTGTCCCGAGATTAACTTGTCCAGAATGTGTCAAGTCTAATGTCCCTTTTGTCCGATCAAGGTCTCTGTTTCAGAGTCCCATATGTCGTGAACTCTCGACCGGGGAATTTCAACTTTGACTATTTACAGAAAGTTTATGGAACATTAGTATTGGTCACGCTATAAGATCATATACCCGACTGACCGATATTTATTGACCGTTTTGTCTTAAGTTTTTCATTTTCAGGGAGTAATACTTTTGAATAATTATTAAATAATGGATTCAAAAGGAATAGCTTGCAAGTCATCATGCGATACTTATTTATGCATAAATATTTAAAAGTAGCACATAACAAAAGTAATTTGCAGATTTTGTTTATAATATTGGCATTTTTCTTTGTTCTTAATTTTTAGAAGAATTACGAAATTGACAACATTGGCGGATGTAGAGTGGGCGTATATATACACTATATTTCCGGTATATGACGCCGATAATACATTTTTGTACATTTATTCATGATTGAGGTACTCTGAATGAATTATTTTCACTTTATCAACCTCAGGTTAAAGTACACCACGACGGCAAGTTTTTATGGGAAGATACAATTTCAAATCGGGTCGTAGAATCCGATTCCACCTTGCAATACCACTTAAGGTTTTGTCCGACTGGTAAATCTGTCTTAGATTATGTCACTTTAATTGATTATTTAAAAGATTTGGTATCTTAATTGAAAAATATCAAACTATGGAGACAAACACAGATAATTGCGTACTTTAAAATATTAAGCGACTGCTAATTAAGTAATAATTTCGACATTGATACATTTTGTGTTTGAAACAATCCAGTGATAAATATTAAAATGATTAGCAATACATTACTCATATAAACAAATAAATAAAATTCATAATGTTCTTGTAAACAGAATTTACTCACCTAATTGTGTCTGTACATTATAAAATAATGCTGCAAAAACAGAAAAATATATCAAATATCTTAACTGAAACATGTCTACATGTTCACTCTCCTCTACGAAACCTTACGTTTAAACAACCCGGAAGAACAAATCTAGTTACTTCATCCGAGAATTAATACACTAAATATTTAAAAGAATTTACATTTTTAAACCCAAATGAACACATACACGGGTCTATAAGGTTCATGGATAAAAGTTAAAAAGCATTCGAACCTAACAAAGAGATAATTTGAAGAAAGAAACTATAACAAGATTCAAATTTTTTGTGTAAGAATTTGCATTAACCCAAACTGAAACACCTTATAGGTTGTTACGCAATAGAAAGAGAAGATAACACACACGCACATACGCACACAAACGCACACACGCACACACACGCACACACACACGCACACACACACACACGGTGTTGTTTTAATTTGAACCATACAAACATGTTGTATCCGTCCCATTAAATAAAAAATAATTTAATTTTTGAACAGCAAGAATGGAAGGTTGTAGGCTTGAACTCCAGCTAGTTCATACATATAATTAAATAAAATAAGATATTGTTTACGTTTTGCCTTGTCCTTGGCAAAGATAAACTTGTCCGTCAATATAATGTTATCAAGAGAAATGTAAGATCGTCTGTGAAGTACTGCGCATGTTAGTGCTTCTGAATTCACGCCAATAGAGGGCATAGATAAAAAAATGGATGCACATTTCACAAATTGCAAACATTTTTTCAAATATTTCTACTTTTTTACTTATTGTCTTTGTAAATAGCCGAAAAAAGCAATTAACAATAGTTAACAACATAAACACCAACAAGGCAAACATAAATAGCATTTTCTTTTAATTTGGTTTTTTAAGTTTTGTTAAAATGATATATGTTTAATCATCTTTTTAGACAGGATATGGCGGAAACAAGTTTGTATAAAATCGCTTTGCTACGCCGTTTTATATAACACTATTTTATTAAAGTCGCGTATATTCCAATAACTTTGCAAAACTTTTAAAACCGACCTTTTTATTAATTCATATGCGGATAAAATCCTATTAACTTTTCCGAAATATAAACGGCAAGAAATGATTTGCGGTTATTGTTTTTTTCCGAAATGTGAACATATCGCACATCAATATTGAATAAGTGTTTCTGTTCATTATTTACTACTGTTGCGCGGGTACCGCTGCCGGTGAAGAAAACCCCCAAGGGGTATCGTTAACTCATTAGACAATACTATGTTTTGTCAGAAAATGTACCTTGTGTCAAAATTTTCAGTCGGCTTAATTTTTGAAATTTATTTAACACTCAGTCCTGTTTCCGTATGCAAAACATTACCTAGCTGGTTTTGGTTTCATATAATTTTGGAACGTGGTATTTATTAATTTCGAACCCACAACCTCCCACTTACAGATCTAACACTCTACCAAATGGGCTACAACAGTGGTCCAATTTGTTATGTTACAGCAAGAACAAACAGATAATTTATCTTCCGTAATATAACGCTGTCTTAATGCCCTTTATTGTCCTTTAGAATTTAACTAAATTTATGGTTAAAAAATAAAGTTGAATTTAACATGCGTGTTTCTATTTACTTTTGTATCTGAAATAAAAATTAATGCTCTTTATTGTCCTTAAGAATTTAACTAAATTTATGGTTAAAAAAATAAATAAAGTTGATCTTAACATGCTTGTTTCTATTTACGTTTGTATCTGAAATAAAAATTACATAATTGGTTAAATAAAAGACGTTATAAATACAAACCGGTATATTAAAAATAGACCATATACACAGACCAGGAAGACAAGTTTCAATAAGAATGTATCTCTCTCTCTCTCTCTCTCTCTCTCTCTCTCTCTCTCTCTCTCTCTCTCTCTCTCTCTGTGTGTGTGTTTGTGTGCTTTACATGTATTTCATTTTATTATTTAAGGTCATTTAGTCTCAAAATGTCTACAAAAAAAATAATAAAAATAAAATAAAATCAATTAATAATAAAATCATTTTTAAATCATTCATACGTCCATAAAAACTGGTCGACACAACGATTATTCCAATCAATCCTTCAATTCCTTTTTTGTCTGAAGCAATAAGTACATTTTTAAATAAATAAAAGACATAAAGTACACACACTAGAAAGTTTAAAAAATAGATTTTATTCAAACAGACCAGGAAGTTTCTACAAAATGGATATACACGATGATTACCCAAACCTACCCCTCTCTTTCTTTTATCTGAAACAACAACAAAAAATAAAAACATATTCGGTTGAAAAAATAATTTATTTACAGAGACCAGGGACTTTAAATGTAGACTTTAATTACAGAGACGAGAGAAAATATATTTTTATTGAGATTATATATATATATATATATATATATATATATATATATATATATATATCTTCATGTGTGTGTGTGTATGTGTGTGTGTGTTTATATATCGAATCTTTAAAACGTAACGTGTTATATTAAGAAGGAGATACGGAATCCTAAAGTCTACCTATCTCAATGTAATATCTGAATTATTAATAAAATAAATGGTTAAATAAAAGACCACAGAGTTAAAAATAGACTTCATCTACACAGACGAGGAAGATAAATGTGAATTGAACAGAGGTAAATATATATATATATATATATATATATATATATATATATATATATATATATATATATATATATATATATATATATATATATATATATATATATGCATTGTTCATTATTGTAGTGTATTTATAACAGTGTTTTTGTGTATATAGTTATCTTGTTAAAATATATTTGGGTTTTATACTTTTTATACGTGTTTTAAAAACAATTTACATGCATTATGAAAAAATAATAAAGCGACTGTAGGAATGTATATAGAATAAAGTCATTATCCATAGAGTTGATTTTATTGCTACTTGTGGAAGAATAAGACAAATTTAACATGATTAAATATTATTGAATAGATAAATCAAATCTAGATATAAATAAAAAATGCAAGATATTCTAAACAAGAAACTCTTGTCTATCACAGTTTTTTTCTTCAAAAATAGGTTGCGGTTCAGTATATATTTTCATATTTATGCTACAGATTATGTCGTCAAAATATACATACGGATAACATCATGGGTGTTATTGCTTAGAACGTCAATAATAATAATAATAATAATAATAATAATAATAATAATAATAAACTATTTAGAAAAGCTTTGTACAATGCTTTAAAATGCAACAAATAGATTTTTTGCAATTGTTTTTAAAATATATATTTTGTTTTGCAGTTAAAATACACCAGTAAACAAAGATTAAATCAGGAGTCATTTAAATATGTTTTTGAAAAAAATGATAGTTATAAAACACAATAGAGAAAATGACATGATAAAGTATGTTTTAAAAATTTATAAAAGATCAATATTCTGAATACCCATGTACAATATACATTTTCTTTACCTACAACATTGCAAAATAAATAAATAAATAAAACTAAAAATAAAAAACTTAGTTAATAAAAAAGAAAGAAAATTAAAAAAATATCGTTTAATTCTTTTATGCAATGTAAATATAGATTGCAAAAATTAGACAAGAATATGGTTTTCCTAACCTGACATTGTAGTGAGTCTGCAAAACAATGCCATTTTTTAACTTCATTTTTTTTCTCATTTTTTTCGTTATTTGTTGTCTTATTATTCAAATAGCGATATCTCCTCTTACTTTACTTTCTCATTCGCGTCTAAAGTAAACAAACTGTGTTTGTTTCTAATACCATGTATAGTTTATAAACACGTTCATCAAGGAAAATAGTTCCCGTTATGGATAAACAAAGTTTTTCTTCGCAGTCAAAAAAAATTAAAAATAGAAATCAAAATAGGAATAAATTGATAAATAAAAAGAAAAGGCTATGTACGTAATATCTAGCTAACTACAACCGCCACATGCAAAATCAGACTTGAGAATAAAAGGAACATAGAACCATGGGAAGTCTATATCCAGTATTAGTTAAGATACAGCGACTCAATTATAATAATGGGGTGATAACCGGAAAACATTTTCGGGGCCTTGATAACCCTAGACTTGAAACATCCCTAAGACGTGTATTTAATTGTATGCAGCTTGCTTCATTGTAGAAAAATTCTCCGTAGTGTAAATAAGCTCTACAATACCGTCTTTACTGTGAAACAAATAAAACATACACAAGAGAAGCTGTAATATTACTGACAAACGGAAAGTTGACAATAGAAAAATTTAAGTCATCACGTTTCTTGAATAGCTTTGAATTCAGATGTAACCTATGGTGGGTGTCAAAATTAAAGTATAAGTCCAAATACGAAGCGGAACATTAAGAATAAGTCGTATTGTTTATTTTGAGCTTTCTAAATCTTTTAAAAGGGTCCGGATAAGCCTAGGCTTGCAAAGTATAACACTTTTATATTAAACAATGTTATAATTTTATGATAATAAAATCAATTTAAAGATTATGAATGCAGACTGTTTTAAGTTGTAGAGATAAACAAATCGATTTTTTACTCTTTTAACAACGTAGGCGAAAAACATTTTTTTACATTTTAGAATTTGTTAAAGAGAAGAAAGTACAGATCAAATTAATACCAAATTACAGTTTTCAGTTCATAAATTCTGAAATACGCTTTCTTTATTTTTTGTATGTTTTGATGACTGATAAAATGGCATCAACATTTAGCTGAATAACTGAATATTTGCCTCCGACTCAAACTTTTGCACAAGGTATTGTCACATTTCTTCATAAGAAGAAAGTATTGATTAGTGTATATAAATTTGCCGAAAAAGTATAGTAGAGCTTGTTCGATCTAGGGGGAATTTCAACAACGAAGTAAACTCTTACAATTAAAATGTTCACTCAAAAGATTTTGCCAGCATAGGTAAAAGTTTTATGACCGTCATTACAATATTGTATTAAGTATTGAGTCACTGTATGCAAAATTATACTGGATATATTTGACTAACCATTGTTCCATGTCCCTTTAATTCCCAAATTTGAGTTTGAACGTGACGGGTTTAGCTAGCCAAACAGGAAGTGCCTATTCTTCTGGAGCACATGACCTCACTTTCTTTGATGGAAGTTCACGTGTATAACTAAATTGGCCGGTTTTTAAAGTTTTTACTTTGTTTTTTAGGATTGTATTTCGGTCATTAAGTGGTATGATTTTTATTTATTATATAGATAATAAAAAATATGTTTAAATAAGTTTTAGTTTTTTTTTCTTCTTCTTGTTTTTCATTCATGACCTATTTCTCTCTATTTTCAAGTGAAATGGTTATTTACTTAAATCAAGGAGGAATCGTTATGTTTGAAAGAAAAGTAAACTCTGTCGTGTAAAAAAAAAAATATTGATTTATTTTAGAAGTTTGTCATTCAAAATAGTTTTAAATTTTAGTATATTGGGTGAAGTAATGAAAGGGGAAATCAAAAGGGTTAAAGAGACTATTGCAATACATTTACAGAATTGTACTTGGCTTTTTATTTTTTCATCTCTGAAAAACAACACTTATGTTATTTAGGCATTGACCGATTAGGGGTTATCTAAATTAAGTAACTTCAGTATGATTATGATCCAAAAGTAATTCAAAAAACCGTTAAAAGGTTCTGGAGCGCTTTATGAGAAAAATAATACTACCGTTTGTTTCCTTTATACTCTGCGGTAAATAATAAAATATAAGCATACGCTAGCAATATAAATGATAGTATTAAATAATAAAATATTGTGATTAACGTTTTAAAATGGACTCTAACACTAAACTCCGCAAATAAAAAGCATAAACAGTTTTAAGCGTGTGCATCAATTAATCTCGTTTAAAATGAACAAGTTTACAAAGAGAAGTTCAGTAGAAAAATATATAGCAAACTACGTATCCTCTACACATCTATTCCTGACTGCTTTGACAAATTAGTACAACTTTGAAGAAAATGTGTAAATCTCTATTCCATATCACTGTACAGTTGTGCCTTTTCTAATTATTCTTGTACAATGTTGTAACAAAAGTGGTATTGCTCCTAAAACAAAGAAATATGTAAATAAGTTTATTTTTGTAGTATAAATTAAATTAAAAAATAGACTTTAAAGCTGCATAAAGTTTTTCATTTTTTTTAATTTTTTTTTTTTTATTTATTTTATTTATTTTTTTTTTTTTGATTTTCTAAAAATATATATTTTTTTTAAAAATAGATATCCTCTAACCACGAACCGTGAGATTCATTTTCTAAAATTTCATTTCTTTTAGCTGTAAATAAACCGAATCCTCTGACCGGTTGGTCAATGTTTAACGATGGTAATTATAAGCTTGGAGCATGCGCATGGGAAAAACCCATTAATCGAAGGTGAAACATTACAAATTGCATTAATTGTCCTTAATTGATATCCAGGTGTATTTGAAATGTTGTTATGTATCCCTTACTAAGTCACAAATGACAAATTAAACGAAGTTCTGTGTTTAATTTATCGTCTTTTACCGTTTTTAAAGTTGTGTTTAAATGACCCGGGTTTTGATGGTATAATCATGTTCTGATATTAGATCCCAAATGCTGCATCTCGCTGGGTAATTACTGTAATGTCTGTATTTATTCGAGCTTTTATCGTTGAACCAAATTTAACATTGTTCATTACGAACATAATTAATTAGATTAGCACTGTTTTAGTTTTTTCTTTGGAAAACTTAATACAGCTTTAAACTAGGGTAAAATGATTAAATTCGATATCATCTTCGTCTTGATTAAAGATGTTTAATTTGTTATAAAGAGTCTTGACTTGAATATTATGCGAGCTCTTTACGATAAGGTTCCACTGTTGTTGTTTTTTTTTTTTTTTTTTTTTTTGAAAATGATAAAGTAAACAAATATGAAATGTGTTCTGTCCGTCGCCGTAGAATAAACTGTTTCTAAAACGTACTGTTTGTGAAATATTAATTTTTAACGGACCAGCCAATGCGTAAACAGTTCTGAACAAATTGGCGGAGATAAAATATAATACATCCTTGTAATTTATATTCTTTAGATATAACTATAACTTCATTTCTACAAATAACTAATATTTACGAATGCCTATCTTTATTTTTCACTATCATTTATTAACATGAACATGTTTTTAAGATGCAACTAGTTTTTACATAAAAAATACATATTTTCTTTTGTTAACATTTTTTATTTTATGACTGTATGCACCAATTGTATTGGTGTGCTATACTAATGCTTTGAATCGTGCGTTGAACTGCCGGGAACTATATCAAAATGATTGTTTCTTCGTAAGAAAAGCAAAATATTTCCTCACCTCAGACACAAATTGCGGTCTTCTGATTTGAAGTCTTGCCATTTGAAAAATGTCAACATCATTGCTGTAGCTTAAATTTTTTATTACGCTATAAACCAAATAAAATAAACAACAGCACCTTGCTCCGTCCCTAAAACATATATAAATCATTAATGATAAGATAATGTGGTTGTACTAACATGAATCAGTTATATAATTCAGTTTTACAATTTGAGTAAGTTTTCTTAGAGTTAAGTTTTGATCAGACCTATAGTTTAGATTTTATAGCATCCATTACAACAGTTAAGTAGTATTCAAATGAAATTTTATTTATTTTCTAATCAGTAGCTTTATTCACTATCCGATCGAACATATACGAAACATTTTGAATGGAACTATAAGTGTAGACCTTGATTTCTATGATATATTGGAATAGTTTGGTCAGTTTTCCTTCGCCTTTTTCCTGAAGATAAGCAAAGGTAATCCTTGATTTTATTGCAAAAGGACAAACAAAAGACATTTGTCACAAAATGTATATACAAGAAAAGCAACATGATTTATTTACTTTAATACTTTTTTTCAGAAATATTATATGCTTTCAACCCAACATTTCTTCAATGGCAATAGATGCGTTTTACTTTGTATTGTAATGTTGGGATGTCACAAAAGTTTGTTTTCTTAACCTGAATTAAAATCGGAATTCTACAGACATCGCCTGGACCTAAGACCATTGATAATAAAAAGCCTAGGAAAACTATAATTTTTAGTGGATCTGTAAATTATTTTTTTAAATAAATATGCAGGATACATACTTTATTCTATAAGTTATGTATATATGTAACAACAATGCCTTTTTCATATATGCACATTTGTTAATTGTCTAATTTTCAAAATGATACAAGTTTTTATGGAAACAAAAAACTATTTAAACAGGCATACCTTTCCCAATACATTCAAGTTGATTTCCTTGGTTCCAGGTATAGCCATCGACTCTGATGTTTTTGTCAGGATTAATTTACCAGGGTCCAGTTTGTTTTCGTTTGAAGGGTGCCAAATCAAAACCTTTTTGACAAATATATATAATGAAAACAATTAGCGAGATTAAGCTTTAATTGTCTTGAAGTAAGCTGTAAGTAAGCTTTGTATACAAATAGCAATCAAAATAAAGAATTATTATACTGACTAAAATGTTTACCTGTAAACTCCATAGAGTATACATAATATATATTAATAATGCGAAAAAATACACAAAGTATTTGAAAACGTTCAAACCTTGCTAAATGAGATATACTTTAATTTCCATGCAACCAGTACAGGAATTATTGAAAATAAATGAATACTAGTAGTAAGATAAAATATTAAAAGATAATATTTGTAGATTTTTTACTTGTGCGCTGGACGAAAAAAGGTTCTGAATATAAACTTTCATTTTATTAGTCGTAACTTTTTTTTTGGATAAAATCTTTATATTCCTGCACACTTGAGTTTCTAGGGAACTTGCAGGATATTTTCTAACGTTACAGGTCTTATGCATATTAAAATCTTCTTTGTATAAGAATAATCTTTCCGACTTTATTTTAAATTCTTGGTAATTTTAAGAAAGGTTCATTTTTAAAAATTGGTTTCAAAGTATTAAGTAGGTATAACTACTATTACCTTTCACATCAGGAAATTTGGAATTTATTATTGCCTTAATCTCAGTATTTGCGTTTTCTGGTAATATTGTTATAGGGTCGAACATTTAAAATACGGCCTAGAATTTTATACTCTTGTGGCTAATTATTTTGAGATGTTTCATGTCGTTTTATTAATAAAATACCAAAAGCAAATCTCAAATGAGCGTTTGTGAGAACTTTTTTCAATAAAAAAAAAATAAAATAAAAAAATAAAAAATAAAACAATAATAAAAAAAAAAAAAAATCAATAAAAAATAAATTAAAAAAAAAAACAAAAAACAGTTGATAATTTTTTTTACCTTTTTAAAACTCGGAGCATCTTTTAAACTGACAACTGTGCAAGAATTGTATTCACTAATCATATTCCACAAATCGACCACTGTGTTTGCAAAAGGTATTTTCGTGACCAAAAATTGTCTTGACATTCTACAAGACTGCAAAGTAAAAAAAACTATACATATATTAAACACTTCATAACAAATACAAGTTATATACTCTAGCTAAAATTCCTTAACGTCCTTTGTAAGGTACACATTCTTTATCTGTATAACTTTATTTATTTAGAAAAGTTGTCAAAATAAAATATTTGTTGTAAGCAATTTATTAAAATATTACTTTCATACAGGAATAGGGTATTTAGTTGTTTAGTATTTCAAGTATGAAAATATTTTCCCTTACTGGTACAGAAATGGCATTGATGTAGTGAGCTGCGCCTGATTTGCTCAGAATCAATCTGTAGGTTTCAACTGAAAGAAAAAAAATTATTTAAATTGCAGCTAAATTTATATCTATATTTGCAAAATATGGGTCATCATATGGCATTTTAACACCAATATTATTAAAATCAGTTTGTTTAAAATTGTTTGAAGAACCTTTACTATTATTATTTTCCCTTTAAATTCTAATTTTTGATTTCAGTTATTAGTTGCTTCATTATACGTGCACCTTTTTGTATTGTCTTGCAATGTTAATTTCATCAAATGGAAATCTGATGTGTTTGGTATCACTAGCTTTTGCCTCATTATATTTCAACTGTTTGGCTTATGTTTTTTATCTATCAAACTTTTCGGTCCCTAGTGTCACTGATGAGGAATGATTTTCCGAAATGTGCATATATGGCACATCTAAATTAAGCAGGTATTTGTTATATATTTACTACCCCTGAGCGGGTACCGCTGCTGGTGGAGTAAAACTCCCCGAGGGTATCCATAACTCAGTAGGCAGTACTTTGTGCTGTCAGAAAATGTACCATTTAGCAAAATTTTCAGCCCTCTAAAATTTGAAATTTATTTAAAACTAAGGTTTGTTCCCTCATGCAAAGCATTCCTTTGCTGGATTTGGATTTATATAATTTTGGAACTTTAGATTCATTATTTTCAACTGTTTGGCCTATGTTTTTTATCTGTCAAACTTTTCGGTCTTAGTGTCACTGATAAGGAATGAATTTCCGAAATGTGCACATCTGGCACATCAAAATTTAACTGGTATTTGTTATATATTTCCTTAGATTTAATACTACTGCTAGCGCTAGCGTATTTTGATTGACAATTAAGTTCTTCCTGTTACTGTTGCTTGTTTTATTTACTTGTTTATTTATTAAGAACGTTTATTGCTTTTTTGATTGAAACTTACATTTTTTCAGTTGATGGTCAAAACAAAATTATCCCTTCTGTCTGAATTTGTTTGCTTTATTCTTTTATTACATCTTTCAAATCGGTTGTTGGTTAATTGTTGTAGTGTTGTTTAAGAACGATTTGGTAATTTTGCAGCTGTTTCCAATGGGGTAAAATTATAAGTGATTGAAATAAGATCAAGCCCGCGTTTGCGAGTGACGAACAAGTGTGAATATGATCTGCCATGCACAAGCGCACTTTTAGTGGGGTTTTGTTAAGGGCTAGCATACTGAGAGTGAGTCATTAAACCACAAAGATAAAACTTATTCAGTCACATGATCTTTTGATCTTTTCTCCGCTGAAACAGACGATACTCTGTTTTCCCATTACAGTAAGCGCCGTCTAACGCATCATTATCTCAAATTTTAAAGTTTCCGAATACCATACTTCTCACCCTAAAAGCGAACGCTCTACAATTGTTCACCAAAGTGATTGTGTGTGATTAAATTGTGCATATCAAAAACTGTATTTTGAATAGATTAATCTTTTGTCGAAAAAGGCATATATGAAAATAAAACTTATATAAAATATTTGTTTTTCAACCTGGCAAAATACAATTATTTCTATTTTCTCCTCTATTTTTCTTTAATATTGCTTCTTTATAAAATGCATCATCATATTCTGGAAGATTGTTTATAAGCACCTGCAAAATTTTTTTACTAAAGTTGTTTTTATGTAAACTCTGCTGCAAAGTTAAAGTTTATTCCAAGTTGCTTGTTTTTATATCAGCACTATAGCTAAATTTTAGATAAAAGGTTTATTTCAACAGTTTTATGTCTACATTATTTTAAATGATTGTACATTTCATAGTGCTTTCTTTTCTTCTTTAGTATTTTCTTCCTAATTGGCCTCCCGTCTTGTATGTATTTTTACACTATTGTGGCCAGAAAAGTTTACAGACACAGTTATTCTAATGGTAATCTTAGAAAACTGAGTAACTTGCTTCCCGTGGAAAGCGCTTACTTTAACTGAATATTTTCTTGTGGCTAATATAACTAGTTGACTTTTAAACTGTCCTTTGAATATTCAATTGTTTTTTAACTTACTTGAAAAATTTCTGCGATTGACATTTACATAATTTTTCAAATCTAGTGAACGTTAAAGATACATCGTAAAAACTATAGTCTAAACGGATCTGGTTTTGAATATTTCTAAAACTGATCATTTAAAAGAGTAAAATTACTAGTTGATACATTCAGTAATAAAATACACACGGTGAATAATTAATTTCTATATTGATATTAAAGAATAATTTGACATTGAATAATAACTCAACCTCATACTCCCGTTCTATGATGTTCCCCTTTTCTTTTATATTTGTACGGGAATCATGCTTAGGGGTATTTGTATCTTGAAATAGTAGATATTCTAAAAACAACTTGTGCAAAAAGTTATAGCATTCCTTAAACAAATCGAGACTTATATTATATGTAAAATTGATCAGATCTGCAATTAAAGGTAAAAATAAAATTCAAAAGTGCCGTGCCAAATAACCTGCTGAAAATGACATATTTTTTTTTAATTTGAAGGAATCAAACGAATTTTCCAGTTTTGCCTGTATTTAATATTTTGCTGGTTTCGTGTGAAATCATACAAATTGGATACGGTTTAAAAGACTGGTATTCGATTCACGGAAGTTGGTGACCGTACAACGTTGTATTGCTTTTGAAAAGTCGCAAATATCAGAAGTATCATTTTACTACATGGACAAGTATAAGGATTATTCGATATGTAATATGTTTTGTACGATCTCTTAAAAGCGTTTGACTCCAAAAGTAAAATGAACATTACATCCCTCCAAAATATTCTTCGCGGTTTGAAATAAATACATAATTTCAATTTCCAAATCTATTTCTGAAACGCCGAAGGTACTCTGATTTAAGTAGACATCTGTAGAACTGACTGATGGCTGAGCCAAGTGCTTGTCAGAACTTATACCGACGTTTTGGAAATAGAAAAAAGTCAAATGAAGTTAGATGTAGGGAGTATGGCGGATGTGGCAGGACAGTTAACTTCTGCGACCTCAAACATTGGTTCAAAAGCTCAGATGTATATGATTGAGTATTTTCATGAAATAGATTAACATACTTTAATGCTGAAACAGGGTATCGTATAAGACAATTTTGCTTAAGCTTTTTAGTATATCATCTTGGTAATACCGACCTCTAACACATTTACCTTTCGGCAACTGAATTTGCACGACTATAACATCACATGAGAAGAATGGCATAAAAGAACCTTGCTTTTGGCAACTACAGTTTTTTACATGTTTAGTTATCTATATTTTGTTTCTAATTTTTTCTTACTGGTTCGAAATAAAAAATCAATTCTTCGTCACCAAAAACAATTTTTGCAAATTGACTGAATTTGGGAAACATTTTAGCAATTGCTTATCGATATGTACTCGTACCCGTTTTGGTCATTTGCCAAACAAGGTCGAAAAATTGCTAATGTTTTACTTTTGCTGTTTCTGTGAATATTTTTAATTTTTTCTGAGCAAATCTACCTTAAAATGAGTAAAAGGAAATGCAATTAAGGCTTTTTTTTAAATACATTTAATTTGAAATACTGATAAGAAACATTTCAGTATTGTATTAGTGTAATTTTTACATCTTTTAGTTTTAACAAAAATATAACTTTAGACCCGTATTGGTTGTTTATTCTACTTATTAAAATTAAAAGCACCATATCTTCCTGAAACTTTTGACGAGAAACTTGAATATTGTGCAAAAGTAAGCTTTGATCAAAGTTTATATCAATATTATGATTATAATAAATGAATGAATTTTGAATTTGAATGAATAAACATTGCTAAAATGTTTTAAAAAAGACTGAAAACTTGTTATCATGAAGTTTCAAAAATCATAGCATAGAACATACAATGCCTGTAATGTTTTATAGTTGGTCCAGAATTGTTGGTAGAAATGATTTCAGCATTTTTCTGATGTACTAAATACAGTTGATAAGGATATGGAACTGCAACTCTATTCTGATTTAAAACATATCGTTAAAAAATTTAGAAGTGACTCATATGCATTGAGAATGAAAACAAAATGACCAACGTCAGTCTTTAGGGATCAAATTAGAACGGTAAAAAAAATACTGCCAACTCATTATTCATAAACAGTTTCTGTCTTGTAATCAGCTGTTATAAGGTGCTGTTCAAAAACTATATTATTTATCCTTTATTTAATGGGACTGATACACCATGGTTGTATGTGCAAAATAAGTTTTGAAGAGGAAAGTGAGATGAAACTATGGGAAATAAAAAATATCAAGTAGTCACGCAGTCTGTATTGTGTTCGGCAAAATAATCAGAATCCATGTTAGGCAGTAATTGTTTATATCTTGGTTTACCGTTTTTGTAAAAAAAATTATATATTAAGTAAATGATTTGTTTTAGACGTTTCTTCAATTTAGAATGAGGGATTGTGGTGTAAAGTATAGAAAAACTAAATGTTTTTATACTCTTTACCAAACACAAGACCAACCCCCTCCTTTAAGGATCTTTAAGGATCCTTAAAGATCCTTAAATATGTCCTTAAAGATCCTTAAAGGGGCCTTAAAGCCTCCTTAAAGCCATTCCATCTTTAAGGATCTTTAAGGGACTTTAAAGGACTCTTTAAGGACATATTTAAGGATCTTTAAGGATCCTTAAAGATCCTTAATGGAACTGAAATTTTAAGGATCTTTAAGGAGGCTTTAAGGATCCTTAAAGATGTCTCATCATGAAAAACTCGATTTTTTCAATTATTAATGTAACGATGGCTATTACATTAATTCAGTTAAAAAGTATGATTTGTCTTTAGTATATTTTGAATTTTTATAGCTTATACAACATAGGAGACATAGATAACGCCTGTCTGAATTCTAGTTTCTACATTAAGTTTTTGTAGAGGAGCCGTATGTCGGTTCCTAATAATACTTGTTTCTTAATTCATAAAAGAATTAGATAAAAATGTGCAGTTTTCACAATACAGGTAAACAACCCGTGTTTTAATCAGATCGGCAGTAAGCATATGTAATTAACGGTATTTGTTAATTGTATATAGCGGTACTTGTTTGATTATCAATCCCAGGTGATTTCACGCGCGGCTTTTGACTTTGATGTGCTGTTTCTTATCTAGGTAGTGGATCACTATGAAGTCAAATAACATGTTAAAATGATTACCTAACCCTGAACTCTGGGTGTTGAAA
Organism: Tegillarca granosa; assembly: GCA_029721355.1. Taxonomy (NCBI): domain Eukaryota; kingdom Metazoa; phylum Mollusca; class Bivalvia; order Arcoida; family Arcidae; genus Tegillarca; species Tegillarca granosa. The sequence continues at coordinate 16,675,372 of CM056601.1, forward strand.
ATAAAGGTGTGTTTTTTGGAAGTGATTTTATGAGACAATTTTAATATTAAAAAATACATTAACTGAAGAAATAAAAGTAATCGCAAAATAATCTAAGTATGTATTATATTTTATTTTGTTTTATTTTTATTTTATTTTATTTTATTTTATTTTATTTTATTTCATTTTATTTTATTTTTTGGGGGAAAGTGTTATGCATATATGCAAATAAAGCATGAGAGAGAGAGAAAGAAAGAGAGGGAGAGAGCGAGCACATTTTAGTGTCTTTGAAATGACATATATGGAAGTCATTACTGACACATGATGATATCGGATTTCGAATAATTTCGATTCCTAATGAAAAAGAGTTGGTGAAGTAAATATTTAAAACAAAATAAGAACATTAGAGAAAAGGTTATTCTTTTCAAACATGAACTAGTTATGAAATGAACATATTGAAGTAAGAAACCAGTCACAGAAGATAACCATTAACTGACAAACTTTACCCAGTTGGATGTGAATTTCTGCAGTCAAGATGGAGTGCAGTGGAATAACGGCGATAACCTCTCTCTCTCTCTCTCTCTCTCTCTCTCTCTCTCTCTCTCTCTCTCTCTCTCTCTCTCTCTCTCTCAATGTATTCACTTCCCGATCTTGTTCTGTCTCTCTAAAATAGTTTGCACTGAACCCCCCTCTCTCTCTCTCTCTCTCTCTAAGCATATTCAGTCTGCTCTCTCTCTCTCTCTCTCTCTCTCTCTCTCTCTCTCTCTTTCTCTCTCTCTTTAAAATATTCAGTTTCCGCTGATCTTCCTTTATCTCTCTTTCCCTCAATGTATTCAGTTCCCGATCTCTCTCTCTCTCTCTCTCTCTCTCTCTCTCTCTCTCTCTCTCTCTCTCTCTCTCTCTCTCTCTCTCTCTCTCTCGGTTTCTGCTGGCCTCCTCTCTCTCTGAATCACAAGTAGATACTCTCTCTCTCTCTCTCTCTCTCTCTCTCTCTCTCTCTCTCTCTCTCTCTCTCTCTGAAACACAAGTGGATATTCTCTCTTTCCCTCTCTAAAATATTCAGTATCAGCTACCCTCTCTCTCTCTCTCTCTCTCTCTCTCTCTCTCTCTCTCTCTCTCTCTCTCTCAGCATATTCAGTTCCTTATATCTCGTTCTTTAAAATATTTAGTTTCCGCTGACGCCCCTTATCTGTCTCTCCCTCAATGTAATCAGTTCTCTCTCTCTCTCTCTCTCTCTCTCTCTCTCTCTCTCTCTCTCTCTCTCTCTTTGTACATTGAATTCTTGACCTGCCCGTAAATGAATTAAAAAAAAAAAAAACAGCTCTCCCTTTCTATATATTCAATTTCTGACTATTATCTCTTTCTGTATTTAATTTGCAACTTGACGGTGAAAAATAGGTAATCCCCCCCCCCCCCCACACACACACACCGGGAAATTCTGAATGATATTACTAGTATCTTAGTATATTATGTGTACTGCAGATTCTAGAAAAAAAATTTACTGTTAATTTTTTTTTGTTGATAAATAGACTCGGAAGACCATATTTATTGATTTATTTCTTCTGTATCAATTACATCTCTAATTATTACATATAAATAATAATAATTTTCAAGTAAAAGGAGTTAGAAAAAACAGATATGATGTCATCAACATAATTAATTAAGTGATTAATACACTTGATCATCAAACACCATCTTGCTGATTGATGATAGATATACTAGTATATTACAGGTAAATTTTGGAATGCATTCCTATCAACACATATTTTATCTAATGAAATTAAAATTCTATATATAGATAAAAATGATGACAGCAGCAAATTATATATGAAATTTTTATAAATATAAATAAATAAAATTAATTTGATCCCTTTGTTGTAAGAGATATTTTAAAAGAAATATAAAAAAAATTCACAAATAAATAAAAAATGTCCACTTGCTTTCTTTCAGTCACGTGATCTCATTTGCATATTGTTAGAGACATATTTTATAATTATCAACATCAGAATCATCTCTTCCATAGCTACATAGGTAAGGTGATGGACTCCTAACTTGAGGGACCAGGGTTCGATTCCCAGTGAGAGCGGATAGCAGATGAAAATTTTAATTATAAAATTTCTTGTAATTTCTATTTAATTAATTCAAATCCAAGTAGATTACAGAATGTAAAAAATAAATAAAAATAAAATTAAAGAAATAAAATTAAAAACTTGAGATGAAAAATAATAAAAAGAAAATTGATTTATTATCACTTTATTTTTTCAAAATTAATAAATGCAATAGTTTTTTTAAAATAAAATTTTAAAAAAGATAATGATAAAAATATATTTCATTGTTTTTTTTTAAAAAAAGGAAAAATATAAATTTTTCCTTAGAGATCCTTAAAGCCTCCTTAAAGATCCTCAAAATTTCAGTTCCATTAAGGATCTTTAAGGAGTCCTTAAAGACTCCTTAAAGACATATTTAAGGATCCTTAAAGCCCCCTTAAAGGTCCTTAAAGGGACATTTAAGGCAGCTTTAAGGAGACTTTAAGGATCCTTTAAGATGCCTTTTCATCATGTGAAAGATAATGTATTAGAAACAAGATGTAAAAAAGTTCTTAAAAATTTTTAAAATCAGCTTTAGTTGATGCCATATGCAAAATAAAAAATCTTTTTCTGACTTATTCTGATGGTTATCTTTAACGACTGTAAAAATATGTGTCAGAAATGATAATGATTTAGTTATACATCTAGAGGAACCTGCTATATCTTTTATAGAGTTTTATAAAGTTATAGAATTCAGTACAAGTAAAAAAGTTTAAGTTCTTCCTGTTTTAAATTAAGTAAACAATTTAACAAAAATATAAATTGTTTGTGAAAATAGTACTGAATAATTTGTACTGATCTAATTTTATGATAGAATAACAAGCCATTAATAGTATTTAATTTTCAGCCTGAGAATTCTAGTGAATTTGCTGAATTTGTACATGCTTTTAATAAAACGTAGAATTGAACAATCCTTAAAAATAAAAAAAGTAAAAGTCGATAGATTTTGATGTGGTTTTATTGTTTTATGCAAAAATAAATCTTATTTCGTCGATCACTTTTTCTGTATTTTATTGGTATCTCCAATTGAATACTGTTGAATTAAACATATCTCCATTGTGATTTCTATTCATATAAATTAAACGATGTTTTATTTATAGACGGATAAGGCCTATAATTTATAAAATTAGTTTTAAGATTTTGTTTTCAGGAACAAAAGACTGACCGTTGTCATTGATGAGGAACGATTTTTCGAAATGTGCACATCTGGCACAGCAAAATTTAGACACGTATTTTTTTGATAAACATTAACAACGATTCTAACTGATACATGTTATTTGAATGTGATTTTGGGTTGTGATACGCTAGAAATACATTTTTATTTTTTTATATTAAAGATTTGATACTAATAATATACTATGTGTGTTTAGACTTACAAACATGTAAATACAAAATCGCATACTTCTGGCCTATAAAAAACGACTTTCGTGCGATGTTTAGTGCGTAAACGGAAAACTTTGATGACGATTACATTGTTGTTACGAAATAAAATAAGGGTTCTTCTTTTTCTAACAAACGTAGTTGATTTATGAAGACTTTTTATTAACGTTTTGGAATTAAAGACTTATTAATGCCTGATTATTGTGTAGTTTTAACCTAGACTTAGAGTAAGTAAGTAAGCATGCAAGCAAGCAAGCAAGTAAGTAAGTAAATAAGTAAGTAAGTAAGTAAATAAGTAAGTAAGTAAGTTAGTAAGTAAAAGAAATAAGTAAGTATGTAATTTGTTTATTGTAGTGACAGTTACATATACAAATACAAATATATAACTATCACAAAGTAATAAAATTTCAATTATCAAAAATGCACCCGGCCCAAAAGACCTGTCAGTCACTTAAACTACATAACTATTATATTTATTTACAAGAAAGTTTAGATTGACGAATTTGTAAGACTGAAGTATATATGTGGTAGTTTGTCTTGGATAAGAAATGACTCGTTTTTGAAATAGTGCGCTGGTCCATAAGCTTCAGTCTTAAACCCACGTATGCCGATGAGCTTAGTAAAAAAATGACGTTTGCCTTTAATACATCCTATATTACAAAATGTACCATTCTATCACTTATATTTTTATTTTTTATCCTTCTGGTTTCTATCCGTAATGGAGGTATCCACATTGAGCTAGAGCAGATCCCTCATCGTTTTTGATGAATTCATTTCAATGCATCTTTCAGTTTGAAATTAGTTTTAAAGTTTGATATAAGTTTTAAATTTAGGTTTGCGTTGTATGTTAGCGTTCCATTAGTGTTGACATCTTTGACAGGTTTTTCCGAGACAACTGCAATATAACACATTACTTTTGATAGAAACAAACCAGTTCCATTTGCAAATTCAAATATATTTGTAATGTATGCAAACCACGGTTTGGTAGCCCAATGCTGGAGACTCTGCAAGAACACTTTTTGAGGTAAGTCTGTCGTCATCCATCAGTATAAGTTGATTCTATTTACATTTTGAGCCATTTAATATGTTAAGATATTATCCAAAATTTTCAAAATTCACCGCTTAAGGCGTCCAAGGGAGTGAACCGAAGGACACAAAATTAGCGTTGAACACAGATAATGAATCATGTCAATACAGTTAAAGTCGTTGTATACCCATACTCTGCTACAGTAGTCTAACACAGGAACAACACAATTATTATAGAGTTTCTCATAAGTCAATATACCGGTATACTTGAATGGATGGATCTTTGAAAAAGTAGAACCTAGGGCTCTAATTGCCACCTTTACTTAACGCTTCTGCCTTTAGGTTTTACATGTGAGCTTTAATTTGTATCGAAATATACAACCAATGACCTCATAAGACATGTTAATGCACTCCAAAATTGTATGTTCATTTTGACCATTATTACATATTGTAAATATTCAATACAATTAAGGAATGAATAACGTTTTCTCGTATGTCATCGCTGTTTAATAATACTGGCCTTTTGCAAATTGAATGAACGGCAAAGCCTTTCATGATTGATTTGCGATAGGCCAGTATTATTCAACAGCGATGACATACGATAAAACGTATTTCATATTTTTGAAACAATAAATAAATAAATAAATAAATAAATGAATAAATAAACCATCTTCTTCAATTTCTAATATTGTTTTGCTATATTCACTCGTTCAATTCAATTGATGGAACAGCCAAAATTCGGCCAATCATATTCGCATTGTTCTTTTTAAATTTTATTTATGTCATAGGGTTATTACAGATTTTAATAGTGTTTTTTTTTATTAACCTCTAGTTTACAGAACATTTTACTGACTTTTTATTTGGATCTTTATAGTGTGTTTTATTCTACCATCTATCCGCCATTTTACAGTTGCTACAAGTTATAAGTTTAATGGTGGCTTCAAATATCTTACAAAAATCTCACAGAAACTTCGTTTAGATGTCCAGACATGAACATTTTTTGTCTTGTGGCAAAACCGGCATTGCTCATAAACGAATTACTCGCAATTTTATCAATTTATTAACAGTTTATGTTTTTGTTTTAATTGTAAACAATTATACCGCATTTTTAAGATTATATTTCATTTATTTTGAGTCATTTAAACTCGACACTCACCGAGCCGGGTTTGTAAACAAAACCACGTTGTCAATTTAAGAATGAATATACCGTTAGCTCTCATCATTAATACGCCACACGTATTAATTCACATTATTCCGAACTAATTGCACGAATCTTATTTATTGATAATAAATAATACACGATGAAATGGATTCATGAAAGGTGTAATACTCGCGATTGTAAATATTATTAATATGTTTTCCATGTAAACGCTCATTGATTATTAATGTTCGTGTTATTAAGAAAAAAGCTTAAGTAACAGCCGTGGTAACGTTAGCAATGAAACTTGGTTCAATAATTATGTATAGCGCGCATTTATTTTTGATTTGTTAATTTTGGAATTTATTTGAATTTTCAAATTTTTAATAAAATGTTCTATTTCTTATTAGATATCTTTAAATATATGTTAATTCTGTTTTAGTTAATAACCTTAATGAACACAATGCCCAATTTTGCGACGTTGCTTCGAAAATAAGACAGTGTGCAATGAGTAAATACGTTTATTTAGGTACAACCTTTCCTTTTCTTAATATTTATTAATCGATTACCATTAGATTTAAAGTATACAACAGCTTAATCTGTGTCCTCTCATCCTTAATATAATAAAGATAATACAAAATAATTTTTGGTTTCAGTTGGTTCGTCTATATGCCCCTTTATTACTCCTCAAGGTAAGACTCGTTCCCTAATCTCGTGAGTCTGTATATTTGTTGATTCGATTAATGTGCTTTATGAAGTGTGTTTGGACATGACCTTGGACTTGAGCTTACTAGCCTCGACAATTAACGTTCGACTTCACTTTGAAACTGAGGCACTGAAAACTTCCGAGCACTTCTAGGATATAATAGCAGGTAATCTAAGTAATTGATAATAACAAGATTAAAACTCGCGCTTCAGAAACAAGGACTTCCATCGTCTAGGTTTAAATCTCAGACTGGTAGATCGTTGTATGAAAAAGCCATTTTTTTAGACAAACGTCATTGCTTTTTACGAATCCTCCAGTTTCCTCTATCATTTAGGATTGACCACCTCAATATAAATGAAAGGATTTTGATCTTTATTTTCTGAATAGAAACAACCGGTCGAAGAAGATTTAGAAGATAGTCAGAGACATCAGAGAAATAATTTGTTCTAAAGATATATCTATGCATATATAAAATATTACGAACATTTGTGTTATGTACTATCTAAAAGACTTACTACGGTGTTAACAGTGGTAAGCTTTAAAACTATATTACCGTATGTTGTTCAGTGTGTCCTTAATATATATGACCCAGTTGGAGTTTTCTAGTCATTACTCATAACAGAAAACAAGGAAGTTCTTGTGCAAAAGTGGAGCAGTAATTGCTTCATTTGAGGCAGTATTAAAATAAAGATCTATCCGAATTATCTTTTTAAATTACCCTTTGTATGTGAACTGGTTTCACTAAACGTATGTTGGTATAGATAATAGAGGTTGTTTTTTGCTCACGTGCGATGATATGTTTGAATACAATGACTTCATATTTATAAACATTTTTTGTGATGACGGTCGTAAAACTTGTTAACGGCCTTGATGAGACCTAGGCTTGCAATATCCGTGAGTAAACAATTAAATTGTTTGCAGCTTTACAGAAATTCCCTTAAGTTGGAAAAGCTATACCATACCGTTTTAACTGCGAAGCATACATACAATACAGATGTGACGCAGGAATCAAACCAATTAAATAAATAAGACAAGCACGATGCTACGTACATGAATACAAAATAGTAAAACCTATGTCTGTTGTGGAGGTGATACAAAATATACTTAGGGGTTTGTATACCAGTTGAAATATAAGTAAGAACTAAAACTAAAACATGTTATTAGAGTTTATTAGTAAAGTAGTAACGTTTTCTTAACTTTTTTAAACTTCTGATTAAAAGTCAAGAATAAAAACTTCGGACTGTAAAGTCCTATAACTCGAAAAAAAAAAATTGCAAATCAACTTGTTTTTAAATGCCATCTCTTATTAGTGTTGATACTATTTAGAAAGTATACAAAATTTCTGTCTATGAGATAAAACCCGTATGATTTTTTTTCCATTAAGAATTGATGAAGGCCATCAGAAAAAAAAACATTTGCGCATTTCCGATCATTTTTGTCACTATTGTTGCTTCACAACAAGTTTACAAAATTGTTGTTAATAGGTTTGGGGAATTAATCCATACAAGAAGTCGTACGAGCGGGCTGACGGACTGTACTTTGAATTTAGAATTTGTCAGAAACGATACAAAAAATCTGGTGAAAAATGTTATATCAAATTAATGTAAATATAATATACCAAAACACATAATTGCCTGAAATTCAACACCCCTTCTAGCATAAAAACCTTATTTTTGTAATATCCAGATAAAAACAATATTTGTTAGTATATTTTCTAATACGCAAAGTTCAAACATAATTATTTAGGTAGTTCACAAAAAATGTCTGATTAACAATTTTGATAGTATATTTCGCCACAAGTAAGGTTAGTTAAACATAAATATCTAGCCTTTAGCTAGTTCACAATAATTAAGTCTGATAAATACCTTTTGTCATTTGTACTCTGAACGATGTATAAACATTAATTTAATGTCGTTTTAAGATAAACAACAATAAAAGAATGGATATGACAGAACATTAATCAATCACAAATATAATTGAATCCTAATAAACACAAACACCAAAGCAAATGTGTTTAACACTAACAATTGTATATAAGCATCCATATTTAAAATTTGTAATTAATCATTATTACAGATTAATTGTTCTCTTGGATATGTTTAAAAACAAAAATAGAAAGGTTTTATAAGTATCAATTTCCGAATATAAATGTGATATAACAATACGCTCTGAAATGAAGATATCAGTATAATGATACATGTTAGAAGTAAATGTAATTGTTTTAAAGTTTTCACTATTAGCTGTGTAAGAACAATTTTTTTCGAAATTGTACTTTTTTCAAAAATTGAATTTTTGTGTGAAAAACTAATTAAAAATGACAATTTGACGTAAGAAAAATTTGTTGATGCTGGAAAAAAAATTGAAGTCGTCGCGTTAATGTAATTGAAAGTTTTTTTTATCCGTTGATGTTAATAATGTGCTCTTCATTGTGCATCTTAGTTATGTAGGGTGTGTATCTTAGTTTATAGAGTTTATTACCCACCCTTCCCTCTCTGATAAATATATTAGATATTATATTACTTATTTGCTGTTGCTTTTCTGTTTTTGAGTACACGTACAATTGTTAATTAAAATTGGTGTATATAATGTCAAGATGGAATACAAGAGAAAAAGTGTTAAAAGTTCATTGTAATGATTTTAATTAACATATTTTGCGTTAACAAATTGTTTTTAACATGTAAGTAAAACATAAATTATGGTTAACAACCAAAACAGTGACATCATATGTTTATAGTTTTTTGACAATTGTCTAAATATTTCAATTACAGATTCATACAAAGCTTCTTGATTTTCGATGTGGCCGATTTGTCGAACTTTGTCTGAATATTTTCCCTTTTTCTTTAATATTTTGTGGTTTATATAATGAAATGAAAATGTGTTAGACGTACGAGCAAAACCCCTTTTATTGATTTTAATATTTGATTTCTAGTACTTCATTGATTAAGATTTTAAACTAAAAATAGCACTTTTAAAACAATTTTAGCAAATTCAAATTCAAATTTGCTATGAGAATGTGTTTTTTCTCCCTAGATGAAAGTTTAAAATTTTTGGAAATCTTCCTTATTTTTTGTAAATTTCGAAATTAGTACTGAATAAAAACAGCTAAGAAAAACCAAATACAAAAGTCGTTGGTTATGTTGTGTTACAGACAGTATTATTTAATATCAGTTTGGTTTATAACAAAATCAAATTTAATTTATGTCAGAAACGGTGGCATTAGAAAGTCTTAATATTTACGTATGAAGTATGTTTAAAATTGTGATTGTTACAAGCAAAATATATCTAGTACTAAGGCAAAACAAAAGTTCAATGACATATACAAACGGTACTGTTTATCTTAAATCCATCTTAACATGTGAATAACAAAAATTATCATATATATATGTATATGTTTTTATTTCATACACAATAAATTGTACGTTGCCTTTTTCGTTATAACTGGAATTTAAAACATTTTCTTGTAGAAGTATTTGAACAAGATAATCCTCCATGTGTCCAGTTAATTCATATAAATATTCGCATTTTCAATATACTCCCGTACAACATTGTAGAAAAACTGGTACTGTACCTTAAAATAAAACAAGATAATGATTTTTGACTTAAAATTATTTTGTTTAAGTCGTTATATAAAATGCATATTATATATACATAGAAAACCAATGATCTGCTGAATGAAGATTAAATTTTTACCCTTTAAAACATAAATACTGTTAATGATAATAAACAGTCTAATACATAATAGTAAAGGTAAAGTGATGATATAATATTGCAACTTTATTATATCTTCCCAAGAACGAAAAAAGGAAATAATGTAATTGTTGTATTTCTTAAAGTTCGCAGGTCAGAAAAGACTTGCATTATTCTGATTGCTGTACACCAATAAATAGCTAAGTGTTGTATTTTACACACTGTCTCTAATAATTACGAATTATACAGAGAATTTCGTACTGGGAATATTAAGTGTACAAAACCATCAGGCCATTCATATGACCAAAATTAAATTGTTTCAACAAAAATTTAAAGAGTAACCTTCATGTGAGTGGAAGCAAATTCTTATTTTAACTGCATTAATTCTATTTAATTCAATTTTTTTGGGAGGGGGACTAATATATATACGCCTTCAAGGTAAAAACAATTTACTGATATCCTAAATTGAACAATCTATAATAAGACATTTCAACTGTTGTTATTTTCAACTTACAATTGATGAGAAGAATTCTGGCCTTCTAACTTGTAACTGTTCCACTGTTTGGTATATATCTACGTTGTCCTCGTATCTCAGTTTTTGTATGGTATTAAATAAAGCACAGAACAAGCCACAACATTTGGCTCCATCCCTGTAATATTATTGTTAAATATATCACAATTCGAATAATATATACCATTTAACAAAATTTTCAGTCGTTTATAATTTGAAATTTATTTAAAACTAAAGTTTGTTCCCTCATGCAAAGCATTCCTTGGCTGGATTTGGATTTATATAATTTTTGAACTTTGGATTCATCATTTTTAACTGTTTAGCTTATATTCTATATGTATCAAACTATTCGGTCTTAGTGTCACTGATGAGGAATGAATTTGCGAAATGTGCACATCTGGCACATCAAAATTTAACTGGTATTTGTATTATATATTTACTACCCCTGAGCGGGTACCGCTGCTGGTGGAGTAAAACTCCCCGAGGGTATCCATAACTCAGTAGGTAGTACTTTGTGCTGTCAGAAAATATACCATTTAACAAAATTTTCATTCGTTTAAAATTTGAAATTTATTTAAAACTAAGGTTTGTTCCCTCATGCAAAGCATTCCTTGGCTGGATTTGGATTTATATAATTTTGGAACTTTAGATTCATCATTTTCAACTGTTTAGCTTATATTCTTTATGTATCAAACTATTCGGTCTTAGTGTCACTGATGAGGAATGAATTTGCGAAATGTGCGCATCTGGCACATCAAAATTTAACTGGTATTTATATTATATATTTACTACCCCTGAGCGGGTACCGCTGCTGGTGGAGTAAAACTCCCCGAGGGTATCCATAACTCAGTAGGCAGTACTTTGTGCTGTCAGAAAATATACCATTTAACAAAATTTTCATTCGTTTAAAATTTGAAATTTATTTAAAACTAAGGTTTGCTCCCTCATGCAAAGCATTCCTTGGCTGGATTTGGATTTATATAATTTTTGAACTTTGGATTCATCATTTTTAACTGTTTAGCTAATACTCTTTATGTATCAAACTATTCGGTCTTAGTGTCACTGATGAGGAATGAATTTGCGAAATGTGCACATCTGGCACATCAATATTTAACTGGTATTTGTATTATATATATAAAATCATTCTTCCTCATCCTTTTGCAGATTTAAATACTGCAACTGCATTTTTTTCAAATTAAAACTATCTTTTGCAACTGTAACCTTATTTTTATTGGATAAACACAATGAATGTAAAAACTTAGAACTATATTTTTAAGCAGACAAATATCTTACCTATCTCTTATTAATATTATTACGCAAATACATGTATATAGAACCGATCTAAATTTTAAAATGTTTAAACAGTCAACTGAAAATGACTTCTTATTAGTTTGGTACCCTGTATTATTGATATCTGATAATCATTTTAAAACCAAATTCAAATATCAGGACTCATCAGAAGTTAGATTCCAATAGATAACCGTTATTGATGAATCTATTTATTATATTATTTATGAAAATGGTTATGAATAATGGCGATTGTTGAGAATAAAAATATCACAATAGCCATATGACTAGGCTTAAAATTTCCGTCAAAATAGGTGTATAATCAGACGTCGTCTTTTTATATCCTGATTGTGTCTTCTTTCATAAGCGTGTGCTATTCTCTGTCTTTGCTTGTATTGGAATTTGTCAAGTACATAATTTTCTAACTAGATATTGTTTTCATTTAATTTGATACACCAGTGTTATATAATGTAACATACATGCATACAACTGTGATAGGACAATCTGAAGCTGTATCCTTCCAGTGCTCTACCATCTCTATAAGCTTGAGTAATACATGTCCAGAAGACGGAGTGGGAAGATCCTGACTCCAGCTTTGTACTTCAAATACTTTGATTATTCTTTCATGGTCCTAAAGTTGATAAGTTGTGCAATAATAACTTCAATCTTATACTCTAACACTAGTCACTGTTCTTCAATCATTTTTACTAAGTCTAAAATTTTTAAAAATTATTGCAGAAAAATAACTCGCCTTTGTACCAAATTGACATTATGTTAAGGATATTAAGTCAATTTGCCACATAATAAAGTTATTTCTCATCTATTATTGTAACTGTTAAACCTGAAGAAAGAACACTTAGACTTATTTCTTAATTGAAACAATTGTTTATCTTCTAATTAAAGAGTTTAAGTATTCATGAAAAGTCTGTCATTTGAAACCAATTTAGCAAATAAAGACGTAACTCTTGCTGTAACATTTATAAAACTCAACGTTTGTTGATTTTAAGTTATAAATAATATTCTTTATCTATGGAGAGACAGTAGAATTATATACATCAATCTAGTATAATGAATAGTTAAATCTAGTTAAAAGATTTAATTGTTACACCTGATATACCTGATTTAATAATACATTTATTGAACGTTTGCTTGTTAAATAAAGTGACCATAACAAGGTATTAAGTGACATTAAAGTAAATATTCTACAGTAAATTGTCTTGCTAATAAGTTAAAGATTTTACCTCATTCACAAGACATACTTCCGTTTCTTTTGTATCACCAATAACTGTAGTATCTTTTGTTCTACGTATAGAAAACCTTCCTATCCGAGTCGCACTTTTATTGGCCGGAATCCGGTTCAGAAGCTTTCAAGGAGAAAAAAAACGATGAAGAAAATTGATAAATTCATAATAATCACTAAATCAACAAGTAATTTTAAATCCCATATCTGGTGATTATTTGTACAATATTTTATATAGCATAAATGTAGATCATCTACATTGGTCATTGTATTGACAGTTTGTTGGCATGAGTACACATTCGAACAGGAACACTTATTATAAAAACATTAAGGTATTATTATAATAACGATTCATATGATTTTGAAAAACGTCTTTTTTCGAAAAAATGTTATTGTATTTAAAATTTATGCGATTCAATCTAAAGCAACAATAGTGTCGAACGTTGCAGTAAAATGCTCGGTAACTTTTATGTTGCAAGATGATTACAGTTGTGTTTTTTGCTACATACTTGTGTTTAAATTCTATATACACCTATAAACTAGTATACGTATGTATACAGTATATTTTAAAAAATAATCATTTCATCTGGATTTACCGGCTCGTCTTCTGAAGTGCAATCCAACGTCACAATTATGGAAGATTCGTGGTCATAAACTAAACACCAAAAATCAACTACTGTATCTAGTATCGGACACTGTGTAACCAAAAAGCCAGTATGATCTTTGTAGCTCTGTAACAAATATCAACAAAAATTATTATTAAAATGTATACAATGCATTTAGAAAGTCATTAAAGTTGAAACAAGTACTTGCTTAAAAAGGTTTCTGAAGCAACAGATTAAGCTTTGTGTTTCTGGATTATATAAAAAAACTTGTTATTTTTCTGTTCGATGAATGCATATTTCACTTTAAAGAACATCAGAATCACATAGAAGACAAAGTTTAAAGTTCAAAACACAAAAATTGAATATGATATTTGCGACATTAGAGCCTAAAAGAAAAGTATCAATTTTGTTGATAATTATCAAATGAGTAAGAGATAATTTTTGGGATATATTTGTGAAATGAAGTTGCAATTTGTAACATCCAGTAGCACAATCACATGTAAAAATGTCAAATAAAAACAAATAAAACACTTTCCGATTTATAAAATATCTATCTTATTGTTTACTATTTACGAAATTGTTTGTTCCATTTAAATGCGCTCATCAATCGAACACAGGTATAATTCAATGTTATTAAAAACACGTTTTTTACAAATATGTAGTTGATGTCCTCTCCCTAATAATACCATATTTGAATAATATTGAATAAAATACACGACTGAATCTTCAAATGTTGCTTCATATACAGGTATCTAAATTATAACATCCACAAAAAAATAAATTTTCAGCTTGATGACAAACGATATGACTTAATATTTTCTATTTTAAACTATCCATTTCTATGCAGGTCTATACCTACTTCTCCTGCTAATGGTGTATTTGTTTAACAGTTAATATTATGGTAAAGCTTGCTACAACTACGGCCGTGAACTTCATACACGGTAGCATTCTGTTTAAAAAATTAATCGTTGACTAGGGTATATTGTAAACCAAAGCTTATCAAGATCCTCAAAAAGCTTCATGGTCATCATCACAATAATGTTAAAAAAGTATATTGACACTGTATCTAAAATAGTTTTGAATACATTTCAAGTACAACAATTATAAGTCAATTATTCTCAATTCAATATCTACACTTGGCGGAGGTAGCTAGCTACACAGGAGGTGCCTACCCTTCCTGAACAACCAGACCGACATCTCTGATTGATTTTACTTGTCATTTTTCAAAGTTTTTATTTTGTTTTTTGGATTGTGGTTTAGATATGAACCGGTATGTTAGTGTTTTAATTGTTGTTAAATGTTACTCTTACCGGAACAATTACAGCATTGATATAGTTGGATCTTGTAGATTCATACGACATCAGATATGGTCTGAATTTGTCAACTTTGAACAAAATAAGAAATATAAATTAATATATATCCTGAACGCAAGTTTTCAAAATAATCACACATGCTAAACGTTTTATAAAACAAAGTAGCTAATTAAAACTTATTAGATGCTAATATTATATGCAACTATGGTTAATATTAAACACTTCTCAAAGAATAGAGCACATTTTCCGTCAGTAATAAAAACATATTATTTATATAATATATACAGGCAAAGTTTGTGTCATAAACGAGTCTTATCCCCGTGATAAGATCATGAATCAAAGCAGGCTGCTGTAGAGCGAAACGTGATATGTTATGAAAACAAAATGAGGCTCTGACAATACTCCAACAATTATGCCAAGATGAAATTATTTACTTAAAGGCAAGGGCATCTACAACAAGGGATACTTAGTCCCTTTTCACATTGAAATTTATACTTGAATAAATTTAGTTACCAACATTGCAACGGATACTGAAACAATTTAAAGGAATTTATTTTTAAACATTTTCTTTTAAAATCCACGATTTTTAGTTACGTTAAATTCCAATCATCTGACGTATCGCCAAGCATTAAATACAATCATTTAACAACAAAAATATGCCTTATATGCCTGATACAGATATGTTTATCAGGCAGTTATACACGTTCAAGAAACAAAATATTAGATTTACATTAGAAGTTTAGAAGTTTTCATTTAGAAGTTACATTCATTATCATCCTGAAAAGAGAAAAGAACTTTTGTATCCTTCATTTCTTTAATAAAATAGTAGGTAAAAAATCAAATACAACAATATAAACGCAAAACCTGGCAATATATTCTGGCTGCGATTCTTCAGTAAGTTATGTTTCTCCATTCCACATTTGTATGATTTGCTGTCGTATTTTGGAATATTCTGTACCAAATTCTGAAAGAAATATTAAAAGTTAAAGTTCATTGCGCAATGCACATTCATTTTTACGCCATAAAGTAAGTAAGGTTTTAAAATACTAGACAATATTTAAACTTAAGGAATCATCACAACTACTAAAACGCAACATTAAGCTCAAAAGATGTGAAATATCGCTTAGATCAACTTATTAATGTTTTTATTTGAATATGTGATAACAGTTTACTAGTTGCTCAACTTTCGGGCATTACTGTTTGGCTGTTTTGTAAATTATCTATAATGTGCCCTTTTGACTGATTTTGTTATTGGTAGGTCTATCTTTTTTTCAGTTACAATACATTCGTTTCGTTTAAAAAAAAGTGTTTGTTAAAGTATAAAGCTTAATGAAAATGGACTCCACAGTTCCCCGAAAGTATCCTTATATGAGTAATCATTGCTTTATGCCAACAGAAAATGTACCATGCATAAAAATTCTTAGTCGTCTTAATCTTTGAAACATGTTAAAAACTAAGGTTTGTTACCTGAAGCAAAGCAATCCTGAGTTTGATTTGAATTCATCAAACTTTGAAACTTTCGATTCAATAATTTCAACTCTTTAGCTGATATTTTTTATGTATCGATCATAGTGTCACGAAATGCGCATTTATAGCGCATCAAAATTACAGTTATTTTTGTAACCTATTGAGCTTGGTTTACAAGAACCTTATTTCAGAATAAAACTTACTATTACGATGAAATGAACTTATTTCAGAACATGCATGTAGTAGTTACAAACATACAAAAGGAAAAGGAAAGCAGATAAATCGAAAATAATATTTGTAATTGTTATGTGAACATATACAATTTTTTCTAATTACTTTATATCATTTTCAGGTACCTTAAATTCTGTTTTGATTCTTTTATCTTGCTGTCCAATTGTAATAAATTCGTCCTTTGATAAAGATGTTTCTTCGAAATCAAACGACTTCAAAAGAGCCTCATGGAGAAAAATATACTGCTCCTGATTAAATGAAAAATGTTTAATTAAACTCAATATCTAAACATTATAAAGTAAATGTTATGCTTTATATTGAAATGCTTCTCTGAAATTTCTAATTTTATTGTAGTCTTATTGTTATGAGGAAGATCAGAAAGAGTTAAAAAATTATGAATAAATTATCTTTTTTGGACAGCTAAGATAAGTGGCTGATTTATCTTTATTGATTAACCTGTTTAGCTTTTAATTAATAAATATATAAAAATACACTTTTATTTCATGGCTTTTTTTAGTTCAATCTGTGTGACAGTTACTTAGACTGATTGAGATACTTGTACAATCAAGTCCTTATGAAAAGAACAAAGTTATAGTTGAATGATCCAGAAATTAAATATATACACTTAATATTGCTACTTCTTGATAACATTCAAATAACTACTACCTTTCTATCATTAGCATTCAGTTTTGACCTGTTTTGATTAGAAAGAATCAGGAAAAACTTAAATTTTATCTCGTTTTTTATCTGGCTAGGTGTTTTTCATGCACAAACTCATATGTTTGATTGAAGTATGGTTTAATTCATATGATATGATATCAACCCTTCATACTACACACTAAAGCGTAGTGATATGGAATCAATAGTTCGATACAAACATGTGATATGCATTTAACCAAGTTTTTTCTTTTTTTTTCACAAATTATACCGACATTTGGTCTTTTGAAATTTCCATTCCAATTAAAGCAAAAGATATATTCTTTAAACTTCCAAGTGAAGTACAATTGTTTGCTGAAATTAACATAACGTCATTGAAGTTGGTCGATATAAAAATATCAAGGAATAAGCAACGTCGACGCCACTGATCTCAACTGAAATCTAATTATTCTGGAACAGATGAAAATACCATCATTATTTTTCGGGCGTTTAAAGGGCGTCAAAACAATGACTGGAATTTATATCGTACGTTTTACGTACCTTTCTTTGTACCATACTCATCCTATTCTTTCTCATAACCTTAACATACTCAAAGACGTCAACTGTATCATTTCTTTTTCCGTATTTATACAAAGCATCTAAAGCAATAAAGGTACCAGTTCTACCAACGCCTGCACTAGAACAGAAATACCAATATCAATACCAATGTTTACCGTCAAATTCCTATGTTCAAAGATATGAAAATCATTTCATCCTTCTCCGTGTGATAATCGGAGCATTATTTAAAAGCCCGTCCTTAAAAACTTCATACTGGGTATTAATTATACAGTCCGGGTATAATTTTTTTCTCAGCACGTTTTCCTATTTTTAGATTATTACTGATTTTCCTCTGCAATTTTAAGGTCGACGATTTAAAGCTTCATAGCTTTATTTCTTAACAAAATCTGAATGCACAAGAGCTGAATGACATGGAGCTTTCAAATGAAACTGATCACTGTTAATTTAAATTGTTACCTTTGTTATCAAACAAATTTTCTCATCAGATAATTAAAAAAAAACCTACAGTATTATATATTTAATTTTCACAACATTATTTTGTTACCTGCAATGCACTACTGGTGGTCCAAGCAAATCTGATTTAGTCTTCATATAGTTTCTGTGAAACAGAACCAGTTGTGTAGGATCTGGAGTACCATGATCAGGCCAAGTTGTAAAATGTAGATGATGGATATTTCTAATTTCACCTGTCTGCATGGGAGAAGGACAGAAGAGAGCGATGTTACAAATGCAGTGTTATTGAAGTTATGAAATTGTTGGTCACTTTTTACCATGTCGTATCGTTGATTGTTTAAAGCCGCATTTGCATTATTTTTCTATTTTGTATTAAATATTGTATCAAATATTGTATCAATCTGACAACATTAATTTTCCGTTTGATAAGTTTGTGGTATGTCTTTGATCATATTTTACCTTTCATTTTTATTCATTTTGATTTAGAGCAATATTTTCTAATAAATTTACTATGATAAGATTCAATATATCAACATTACCTCTATAATGGGACTGTTTCACAATATTTTTTCTTTTATTCTTTTGTTATAATCACGAGTGCATGTTATGAAAATTGGAGTTATATAACAATTTTTGAGTGCAATATTCCAAATATTTTACATATTCGCTTTGTCTTATACACATACTTTTTGGTGTGTAACGTTGAGCTGTCGATTTGTAAAATAGAGACTTTCAAACTCCGAATCCAAAGTAATCTTTAAATCGCCATGTATTTGAACTTTGGAGACATCTGGCCAATATTTGAAGCATTTGTTCTAAAAAAGAATTGCTCGAAAACTATATGTAATCGTTATTTTTGTGACATATATGTGGTCGTGTACGATGGATTTAATTGAACTGATAGTGTTTATTGTCATTGCATTTTCAGCAACATTTTTAATTTAGTGTATAAGAGTTAACGAACATTGTTTTAGTTTTTATAAAAAATAAAAATATATATGGCTAAATCAGTACGACTTATCATTATGATGCCAACCTACATGATATGTTGATATCTTCGTCGCTTATATCGTTGAACGAAGAAAAACATAAATACCTTCCATAAGTAAAGAGTCACAGAGCTTAATAAATATTGTATAAATTATTTTTATGTCGGAATAACAAACGATAATGAAATTATAAACAATGTTGAAGTTTAATAACCAGATAGATTTTGTGCAAATACAGTTTTACAAAATAAAGTTTCAAACATTTTATTTGGATAAAACAGTAATAAAATGCGCAAAAAAGTAGTCTTTATCAGCTTATTTTGTACACATATATAAAAATAAATATAGTTTTGTATATGTAAGAAAAGAATATATATATAATTAATTTTATAACAGGTGTTTGATAACTTAACAAAACATTTTTATATTCTTACAATATAAACGACAATATAAAATACCTTTCCTTTTTCCATAGGGTTTGCAAGCATAACTATTATTCCACTCTTTATCTGCCATATCATCCTCCAAAAATCAATAACGGTAGTGTTTTTTGGACCTAGAATGAAATTTTATGACGAAAAAATTAATTCAAATACAAGTATATGATCAATTAAATTAACTTTGTAATGTTAAAATTAATGTTAAATATGGGATATTATAAATGATTTCTACATGTGATTATATAAAATGTCATCTAAAGGATAATACAGACAATTTGATACATGTTATATTGTAAAAATAGTATTCATATAATAATAGATAATGCCAGGTTGATTAAACTATGTCAACCCTGATATATTGATAATGATGCCATCTATTTAATGTAAGAATTCATGCAGTCCATGTGCTATTATAAATACTTTTGTAAATGAATTATTATAAATAATGCCAATAATGTGATACTGAAAATATTGTCATTTATGTTAAATTGTAAACAAACGTGTATTTGATTTCGTAGGTGATTTCATTAATGGAATTTTATAAATGATATCAACATATACATACATATCTTATCGTAAAAAGCGTCTTCTATTTGATATTTAAAATCAAATAGACAGAATTATTTTAGTAAAAAGTAGATTTATTTAGTTGAATTAAAGTAAGCACTATAACAATAAACAATTGATTTTGGCGAATTTGCAAAAAGTAGACAGGAACATCCCCATAAAATAAGAACAAAAGGACAGGACAGACACAAGTTCCTTTGTGTTCTTTACATATATTTCAAATATATTTATGAATTATATACCTTGTGCCGCTACATAAATGGATTTGTTACGGTTATTTATGCCCTGAAAATAAATAAGAGATATAAAGAATGATTTTGTAGATGGACAACACATACCTGGAAATCTTAAAATTGTACAGTTTGAAACTATATGCCTTATTGCTGGGTACATTTTAAAAATCTAGAAAAAAACACAATTTTTTTCATATTTTTTTCTTGGCGCATATTGAAAATTTTCACAAAAAACTCACAGCTTTGAGAAGCAAAATTACAAGCTTCTACATGGGAGACTTTAGTTCGGAAGTGTATAAGTAATCTTTCATTTTCGGCATAATCAGATTTCATATTTAAGTCTATTGAATTCCCTTAACCACAAAAATGTTTTTCATTATATACAAACATTAACATATTGTTTTTTTTGTACTATAATCGCGCTTTTTTCGGACTGTCCAACTTTTTTTAATGTGAAAATTTTTCTCTTGCTTTTTGGTAGGCTATCTTCACCTAAACTCGTTTGTCGAACAAAAGGTTTATTGAGAAGAAAATGACTAAGACTAATACTTACATCAATGTAATTTGCATTAATATAATCTGAGTTCGGTACCCCAGGCAGAGTCTCTAGAACAACTCTCGAGTGATCATCTGTAATGTAATGATAATCATTAAATAATAATTTACCTGTTATACAGAGAAGAACACATGATGAAAAGGCATCTTTAAGGATCCTTAAAGCCTCCTGAAAGCTGCTTTAAATGTCCCTTTAAGGATCTTTAAGGGGGCTTTAAGGATCCTTAAATATGCCTTTAAGGAGTCTTTAAGGAGTCCTTAAAGATCCTTAATGGAACTGAAATTTTAAGGATCTTTAAGGAGGCTTTAAGGATCTTTAAGGAAAAATTGATATTTTTCCTTTTTTTTAAAAAAAAACAATGAAATGTTATTTCTATCATTATCTTTTTTAAAATATTATTTTAAAAAAACTATTGGATTATTAATTTTGAAAAATTAAAGTGATAATAAATTAATTTTCTTTATATTATTTTTAATCTCAAGTTTTTAAATTTATTTCTTTAATTTTATTTCTATATTACATTCTATAGTGTGATCGAATTTTAATTAATTTAATAGAAATTACAAGAAATTTTATCATTAAAATTTTCATCTGTTATCCGCTCTCGCTGGGATTCGAACACTGGTCCTTGAAGTTAAGAGTCCATCACCTAACCTATGTGGCTATAGAAGAGATGATCATGATGACGATAATTATAAAATATGTCTCTAACAATATGCAAATGAGATCACGTGACTGAAAGAAAGCAAGTGGACATTTATTGTGAAAATTTTTTTATATTTCTTTTAAAATATCTCTTACAAAAAAGAATCAAATTAATTTTATTTATCTATTTTTATAACAATTTCATATATAATTTGCTGCAGTCATCATTTTTATCTATATATAGAATTTTAATTGCATTAGATAAAATATGTGTTGATAGGAATGCATTCCAAAATTTACCTGTAATATACTAGTATATCTAACATCAATCAGCAAGATGGTGTTTGATGATCAAGTGTATTAATCACTTAACTAATTAATGTTGATGACATCTGTTCTTTCTAACTCCTTTTACTTGAAAATTATTATTATTTATATGTAATAATTAGAGATGTAATTGATACAGAAGAAACAGTATGTTAACTGTACAAACAGCTTTTAAATTAAATAATTGGCCATTATAATGTCCTAAATAAATAGATAGATAGATAGATAGATAGATAGATAGATAGATAGATAGATAGATAGATAAATAAATAAATAAATAGATAAATAAATATGGTCTTTCCGAGTCTATTTTTCAACCAAAAAAAATTAACAGTAATTTTTTTCTTCTGGAATCTGCAGTACACATAATATACTAAGGTACTAGTAATATCATTCAGAAATTCCCGGTGTGTGTGTGTGTGTGTGTGTGTGTGTGTGTGTGTGTGTGTGTGTGGGGATTACCTATTTTTCACTGTCAAGTTGCGAATTAATACAGAAAGAGATAATAGTCAAAAATATAATATATAGAAAGGGAAAGCTGTTTTTTTTAAAATTCATTTACGGGCAAGTCAAGAATTCAATGTACGAGAGAGAAAGAGAGAGAGAGAGAGAGAGAGAGAGAGAGAGAGAGAGAGAGAGAGAGAGAGCTGATTACATTGAGGGAGAGACAGATAAGGGGCATCAGCGGAAACTAAATATTTTAAAGAACGAGATATAAGGACTAAATATGCTGAGAGAGAAAAGGGGTTAGCGGAAACTGAATATTTTAGAGAGGGCAAGAGATAGTATCCACTTGTGTTTCAGAGAGAGAGAGAGAGAGAGAGAGAGAGAGAGAGAGAGAGAGAGAGAGCAGACTTAATATGCTTAGAGAGAGAGAGAGAGAGAGAGAGAGAGAGAGAGAGAGAGAGAGAGAGAGAGAGGTTCAGTGCAAACTAATTTAGAGAGACAACAAGATCGGGAAATGAATACATTGAGAGAGAGAGAGAGAGAGAGAGAGAGAGAGAGAGAGAGAGAGAGAGAGAGAGAGAGAGGTTATCGACATTATTCCACTGCACTCTATCTTGACTGCAGAAATTCACATCCAACTGGGTAAAGTTTGTCAGTTAATGGTTATCTTCTATGACTGGTTTCTTACTTCAATATGTTCACTTCATAACTTATTCATAATTGAAAAGAATAACCTTTTCCCTAATGTTCTTATTTTGTTCTAAATATTTACTTTACCAACTCTTTTTCATTAGGAATTGAAATTATTCGAAATCCGATATCATCATATGTCAGTAATGAGTTCCATATATGTCAATTCAAAGACACTAAATTGTGCCCACTCTCTCTCTCTCTCTCTCTCTCTCTCTCTCTCTCTCTCTCTCTCTCTCTCTCTCTCTCTCTCTCTCTCTCTCTCTGTCTCTCTCTCTCATGCTTTATTTGCATATATGCATAACACTACCCCCCACCAAAAAAAAATAATAAAATAAAATAAAATAAAATAAAATAAAACAAAATAAAATATAGGACATGCTTAGATTATTTTCGATTACGTTTATTTCCTTAATTAATGTATGTTTTAATATTTTAATATTAAAATTGTCTCTTAAAATCACTTCCAAAAACACACCTGTATTTTCAACATCCAGAGTTCGGGGTTAGGTAATCATGTTAACATGTTATTTGACTTCATAGTGATCTCCTACCTAGATAAGAAACTGAACATCAAAGTCAAAAGCCGCGCGTGAAATCACCTGGGATCGATAATCAAACAAGTACCGCTGTATACAATTAACAAATACCGTTAATTACTTATGCTAACTGCCGATCTGATTAAAATACGTGTTGTTTATCTAAACTGTGAAAACTGCACATTTTTATCTAATTCAGTTATGAATTAAGAAACAGGTATTTTTAGGATAAGACATACGGCTCCTCTACAAAAACTTAATGTAGAAACCAGAATTCAGACAAGCATTATCTATGTCTCCTATGTTGTATAAACTATAAAAATTCAAAATATACTAAAAACAAATCATACTTTTTAACTGAATGAATATAATAGCCATCGTTACATTAATAATTTAAAAAAAAATTGAGTTTCTCATGATGAGACATCTTTAAGGATCCTTAAAGCCTCTTTAAAGATCCTTAAAATTTCAGTTCCATTAAGGATCTTTAAGGATCCTTAAAGATCCTTAAATATGTCCTTAAAGAGTCCTTTAAGGTCCCTTAAAGATCCTTAAAGATGGAATGGCTTTAAGGAGGCTTTAAGGCCTCTTAAAGGATCTTTAAGGACATATTTAAGGATCTTTAAGGATCCTTAAAGATCCTTAAAGGAGGGGGTTGGTCTTGTGGAATTCCTCGAGAAATTAATTAAATAATAAGCCTAAAATATATTTAACAATTTATTGACATTTAAACAGCAAAATTATAACAAAAAATATCAGAACTCCTAATACAACCACAGGCCCATTGGTCTTAACGCTTGACCTGAAGATATGTTCCAAATCACTTGCAAAGTATAGTAGACAATCATTGTAATCACAGAAATTTTCAAGTTTTACCAAGTTTGGAACTGCCGCAATACTTAATAAGATATATTAAGTCACCTTTAAATCCATAATAAAAAACATATTTCAAAATTATTATGATATCTAATCCTATGATTTTCAAACATACATGTTTGTACAAAATCAAGATAACTCGCAATTTCATTCTTCTTATGCAGTTTTTACCTTGACCTTTAACCCTATGATCTTGAATCAAATATAAAACTAATTGTTAAATCAATACCTACAATTTTCTAAAATACATGTCAATACCAAAAGTTAAAGGTTTGCAAGATAATTAATATTTTCATTCATATGCAGCTATAACTTTTAATCATGTTTTAAAATGATCTCCGTATCGATATCTACAACATTGTAATATGAATCAATAATAGTTTTCAAGATAAATAACAATTTCAATCTCCTTGCACAGTTATAAACTTGACCTTTGATCCTATGACCTTTGAACATAATGTCAATTATTAGATTGTCATATCAATACAACATTCTTAAAGAATGCATATACTAAACGTTAATGGTTTCTTGATAATTAACAATTTAAATTTTCTTCTAGAGCTATAACATTGAACTTTGAACCCATGACCTTGAACTATAAAATAATGGTTGTATCATTACCTACAATATTTTAATATACATGTCTAAACATAAAGTGTATGGTTTTGAAAATAATTAACAATTAAAACCGTTAATGCATCTATGACCTCGACCATTAAAACTATGACCTTAAATCATATATCAAAATGGTTTTTCGTACAAATACCTACAGTTTTCTCATATACATTCTAATACAAAAGTTAATACTTTACAGATTTAATGTCAAATTTACAATTTTTTTAGCCATTTCCTCACGAAATGTTTTGCCATTTCACAAATTTTGAGCCCTAAACTTACCATCTGTGCAAATCCGAAACTCGATAACTTACGAAAATTATGCATGAAATAAGTTAGAAATATCAGTCTAGATTTTTAAAGATTTTTAAAGTTGCGATAACTGCTTCATTTGTGGAAATCTGAAAAACCTTCACTTAGACATTATGGTACACAAGTTTAATTAAATTTGACTAAGCGGATTTGGAGGAGATGATTAAAATTTAAAGTTTACTCATTAGGACGAAGATGGATCGCAAACCGCATTTTAAGTTTTAGCTTAGGCGAGCTAAAGGTGTTGTATAATGTCTTGAAGATTTCGTAACTATAACTCTATCACAGAAACAAGTACTTACAAGGAAATATAGAAAGAAATCTGTTTTTGTCTTTGTTTTCTGTTTTCTCCCCAGCAGTGGTAGGGATACCTGGTTCGTTTTTTATATCCTATAATTAAATAATGAATCGAAAAAACATAAATAATAACTATGTTAAAATTATTATCTAATGAATTATCGAATGCCATAAAAACAAACATACCACGTACCAGTCCTTGTCCAAATGACAATTCAAGACATAAAAAGGGTACATGAAGGAAGTAAGGAAGTAAGACCGGGGATTCAGAAGGGTAAACCCCCTGTCCAGCCAGCTACATCCTTTGCTATATCCACATTTTATTGCCGGAAGCCTAAATACATGCATTTCATATAAACATTTGTCAAAAAAGGTAAAATCATCTTATTTTGAGATCTGGAAACCTTTTCAAAATTACTTATCCGAAAACAGTGTATGGAGATACACGATGACAATATTCTATGATAAAAGCCAGTAAAATATTATTTTATTGTTCTATTCCGTTTCATACTTCATATTCCTTTTCTAGTTCCTCTTCAACTGTACTTTTCAAAAGCCTGGTTTTTAATTCTTTTATTGATATATTGGTATTTGTTCGTGGTTCGAGGTTTGCATATTCAATTTCATTAACTTCAGCATTCTTCTGATTTTTTGGTCCCTTATCCTCAATTACGCCTAATTCTATAAAAATACAGAAATAAAAAGGCATAATGAAACGATTTTTAAAATTATGTATTAAGAAATAATAAATGAATATTTCAATTTTAATGAACGGGTAAGGCGAACAAAACTTTGTCGAAGCAAATAAACTTTTTATGTATTTTAGAATAAAAACCATTTACGTTGAAAGAAGATAGCAATTCAGTAAACAAGAGAAAAGGAACAATTAGCGTAATGAAAAAAACCTGAAAAGGTGTAGATATGACGAATCGGACAGAACAGCATTCTTATTTCCAACGCATTTAAACTTTAACTTAAAATCAGCTTGCACTTTAGAAACCTTTATGACTTAACATAACATAGGCAGTAAAATAATCATTTTTTAATTTTATAAAACATTTTAATAGATTTGATTTAAAGAGAAAATAATTTTAAAAAATTACGAACCAGAAAAGCCGGCGTTGAAATCTCTTACACTATCAATATGATTTCGATTATTTTGCTTATCCTTTTTCATCCCTCTGAAATACGAAGAATCAAAAGGTAGAATTGGAAGTAAGTAAATTGATTAAAATAACTCTAAAATAATGGCCATTTCAAATTTTATATAATTATTGCATTGTGTAGTTTTTGGCCATGACAACAGCTCACTTGAACTGATATTTCAAACATTAAACTCGCTAAAACATAATAATTACTTTTAGTTTAAAATTATTTAATTTTCATAATTTCATAAATGTAAGCAATTGGGTTGGATAATAAGAATATAATGATTGGTTATTTTCAAAAAAAAAAAAAAAAAAAAAAAAAAAAAAAGATAGACGTCTACTACCTTCGTTTTTTATACAATAGCAAACCGATTACTATTACTGCAACAACTACTCCTGCAGAAACAACACCGGCAATTACACCAGTATTTGGCTTCGGAGCTGAATCCATGAAAAAGACAAAAGATGCATGTGTTAGGGGGTTAAAAATGATTCACGATTGTACAAGGATTTGAAAGATAAGAAATACGAAACCAACATGAGTAATATTTTTTGTCATTTTCTATGCTACGTAAAGAAGCAGTAATTATATTCACGTAAGTCCTCGAATATTCTAAGCATAATATTTAACGTTGGTATCTTCGGACCGAGGAATTTGGTCGGTTTTCAGAGGGGTCGGTATTTAGAGGGCCTTATCCGGTAGTCCGATCCGGTCCGAATCTCTTCCATTTCAGAATTTAATCAAACGGTGCATTGACAAAATACATATGTAGTACTACTAAGTCACAAAAGCGACTAACCTTCAAATTGGTGAGTTAAGCGCAAGATAGAAAATGCAACTAACTTTCAAAAACTGAATCTTTCAAAAACTTTCTTTAAATTTGATATAAGTAAATGTAAAATGTATTTTGTGAACATGTACACACACACACGCACACACACAGAAAGATACATTTTTTTCTCCGGTAAAAAATGAGCATATTACCTAAACTGAACAAAATGACATTAAATTATATAACGTTATTCCCTATTTTTCGCGCGGTTTCAATATTTTGACTACAACACGTATTTTAGGGATTAAAAAAAACATGAAGATGCTGCTAAAAGTGATTTTGATCTGTATTGTATGCCGGATAACATACCAAATAAAAGTAAATAACGAAAAAGACGAAGCTATTCAAGAGGTAACACACACACACACACACACACACACACTCTCTCTCTCTCTCTCTCTCTCTCTCTCTCTCTCTCTCTCTCTCTCTCTCTCTCTCTCTCTCATAATTTTCATCATTCGTTATCTAATATACGTTAGAATAATCGATAGACCAGACCAGAAGTCCGAAAAAAATGAATTATGATTAATTCGTATATTCCAAATATTATCATATTGTTAAATTATATTATTGTTTTACTACACAAAATAAACAAAAGGAAATTAAGATTTAAAAAAAAAATATAAAACTGTCATTCGATACTAAACAGCGATATTATCTAAAAGCTGGAGCGTCTTTTTACGGGATATCCGGGCATCATTTATGTTTTCCATTTTTGCTAATTTTTAATAATGAGTTTGTCATGCGATACTTTTGAATTTTTATGCGAACTGTTCTAATTTATTATTTCATTAACTCGGCCTATAGTAGTATATAATTAATAATTAAAACATTTGTGCGGGTTGTATTAATTGCGCAATTTTACGATAAGAACTATTTACTTGTTATCGATATGTCAATCATCAGTGAGTTTCATATAGAATCTTATTTGAAAAAGTGTCACACCAGACTTGGCTTAAACACTAAGAAGAAAAGACTTTCTGTTCCAACACATACCGAGACCAAACTATACAAAAACAAGGTCACAACAGTTCGGGTTTTACATTATACCTAAGAGTTTTGTTCACTGTCAAAATAGTTTAAGAAATTAAAACAGGTGTTTTTGAAATTGCACAAGCGGTGTCAATGAAATATTTTCCTATGGAAAATAAACCGGACCGATGTCTGTTTTACGTTGAACTGTGAGCACAGGAAAGTTAAAAAGCCAGTTTTGAATTTAATCATTTGATTTTAACATGCAAAAAAATATGTATAGAGTTTTCTTAAAAAATGATTTTTAATTTTTACAAGAGAAACCACTATATTATATTGTATTCCTTCAACAAGTTTATCTTTCGAATACAGTAAGCAGTGTCAGGTACAACTTTCAAATTCAAGGCATCTCATCATCGTGTTCGAGGATATGTAGAACGGGGGGGGGGTGTTAGACTGTGTTTGACAAAGTCATTCGCAATGTTATCTGCGCTTTAGTGTATAGTGAAAAAATACACAATTTGCTCATATTACTCGAGCAAACTCTAAGTACTTGTACCCACAGCAAAGACAGACTTGTGTATCAGATTAATTCTTGATATCAATAAAATTGTTTTCAAAATTATCCTCTCTCTAGCATGTACAACCCACAGTAAACGATTAAGTTTTCCTAAGAATTGTGTTTTTAAAGTAAACGAATAATTATTCACTGATTGTACATTTATGTTTTTACAGACAAAACGGGAGAGAGGTCCACAGTTAACAAAACCTGAATATTCCTTGGCTTTATCTATTTTATGCAGGCAAAGTCCAATACCTGTAAGTGTGAGAACAGCCGAACAGAACAAATTATATCAAAAAATCAGTCGCTTTAAAATGTCAAAGGATTTCATCCATGACACATATATCGGTAAGAAAGTCCAAAGAATATTGATTGATGGAAATATACTACTTCCTTCTAATGAGATAGAAGAGTGTGTGAGATCATTCTACATCCTATCAAAAGGTGATGGTGCCAAAAAGCTACAACACACCATTTCTCAGCACTAATATGGAATTGGAGAGAAAAAAATTCAAAAGATTCTAAATTCATACGCAACACATAGACAACGGCAGCCTCGGTTCGAAACCCACCTCTTCAATGTATATCGGAAAAGGTAGTAATGGAGCGACATCAGGTCGATTTGGTTGATTTAAGTTCCATTTCCGTAACATTAGAAAATGTTTCATACAGGTATGTGTTGTCTGTAATAGACGTTTTCAGTCGATTTCTTTGGCTCAGGGGTATTCCGAATAAGAATTCGGACACCGTGGCTAATGAATTATACAAAATATACATTGAATTCGGACCACCTAAAATTTTACAAAGTGATCAGGGTTCCGAGTTCAAGGGGTCGGTAATAAAGCTATGTTCGGAATTGAACACAAATTTAATTTATAGCAGTAGTGGTCATCCACAAAGCCAGGGTAAATCTAAGAGATCACATCGCACGTGGAAAGAAAAACTTCGAAGAGATATTTTGTCGACAAAAACACGCAGAGATTGTGATTGGATGACTGGTTTACCTGCTCTTCAACTCATTTATAATGAAGGATGGCATAGGTCTATTCGAATGACGCCATATGAGTGCATGTTTGGTATAAAGTCCAATCACATTTTAAATCGCCATTCTAATTCTGGTGTTGAAGTGAATAGTGATACAATCGAAGAACCGTTAGATATCGTCACATCGGTTACTCAAGAAGACATTCAGTTACACCTAGATAAAACGAATGCAGTGCGATGCAAAGCTCATCCATCATCTTGTTTAA
Source organism: Tegillarca granosa (assembly GCA_029721355.1). Lineage (NCBI taxonomy): Eukaryota > Metazoa > Mollusca > Bivalvia > Arcoida > Arcidae > Tegillarca > Tegillarca granosa. Next base: position 16,705,995 of record CM056601.1, read on the forward strand.
GCAGCCAAAACATGGTCAAATCAAATTTAAAGAAAAAACCGCCTAGCAAATACCACATTGGAGATAAAGTTTTGATTAAAAATATTGGAAAAGACAAACGAGTTAAAAGAGGTGGGAGATCAATTAAGGAACCCATGGTTTTTTGTGGCACAGTCGTTCAAAGTAACTATATCAGACACAAATACAAAATAAAATACGTTAACTCCCAACAAAAATCAGAAACACGATGGTTTAACGTTGGTTTAATAACATCATATTCTCATGATATCGAAAATGTCAAAATGCCCATTTTCTTGATTCGGACGGACAACATAATGCTTGTTGCTGCAGCCAACGTGTTTAATGTCAGAATTACTGTAATATCTAGTCTGGAAAATGGAAATGACGTTGTAATTGAACCTATAAAAGAACAACAGGTGGTTAGATACATCTATCTCGGGCATCTGCACGAAATGCATTATATCAGTCTTGTACAGTCAAGTAGGGATACGATAGGAGAGTATCTATGTGATCGTTGCGGTGCAGTGGCTACAAATGCCGTTAATGGATGTAACCGGAAACAGTTCCACCTTGGTACAGCGACACTACCGATTAAAGAGTCAGAAAAAGATTTATTGTATAATTCTTTAAAACAAATGGCGTTAAATACTTCGTCTGAATATGATATAGATAATCTTGAAACACAATCATCTGGAATTTGTAGATTAGCCAAAGGCCATAATTCTTTACTTTGGGAAACATTCATGAAATCCCTAGGAGTTTCCTTCGAAAACTAAATAATTGAAAATGAAATATTTTTTAAAGTACCAAAATTGATGATGGACTGTTTTGATGATTTTCGAGAAAAACTATCAATAATGTGTTGTTCGATGACTCTTATCTTTATGACCTGCATTGTTAAGTCCTGGTTGGATACACTGAACGAACCCTGTCGCTGTTTATTTCAGGAAATTTGTCCTAATATTTACTTACTAACTAAAGAAGCAATGGAGGATTTTTATCAATGGTTGATGTTTCAAGATTTAAGCGACCATGCTGGTATTGAAATAATTGCAAATGAAGATTAGATTGTAGTACTTTATTGCATTTATTCCTTTACAGGAGGACCAATACAAACATATAAACGTATTGGTTCTTAGCAGAGACCAGAGCAATGGCTTGGAACCACATATCTGTACTGAGATATGGAAGACTCATTCAAAAGTATTTTAAAAATATGTTCAATATTTTAGTGTTACAGGAATATTTATCAACGCGCAATTTGTATTAAATATAGTTCTATCAAACTAGTTACTATTCTTAGGGTTATGTATTTTATATAACATTCATCTTCCCTATAATAACTTACGTAATCAATTTTATGGTAGTATATATTATGATTTTATAGTCTTATGCTAAAAAGAAGGATAGAAGTGATAGAGACAGTGCTGGAAGTATGCAATCACAAGTCACGGCTTTACCTTCAATGGCTCAACGAACAACTTAATTGCCAAATCAACTTACTGCACAAAAATGATCTTTTTATATGTTTGTTATTTAACCAGAGACATATAAAAATAACTGATAATAATAATTCTCTGAAATAACTAATAAAATCTTAAAATCACGGCGAACAAGTTGGATATCGTTTGGTTGTTTTATTGTTTTTACTATACAAATTAAACACCAACATATTTCATTTAACAAACCCTTAAACCCTTGAATAGACATAAAAGTAATGTTTTGCTGGCTATCTGAAACACGATTTTATTCCCAACTGATCAGTCCATTAATATGTAAAGTATCGAACAGAGTATAAATGATTTGAAAAAGGACTTGGCATCTGAAACAATCATCATTTATTTCCAACTTTCAACATCTTCAATGGCTAAGTTGGTTCGATTTTCAATAGGGTCGAACAAGAAGTGTAATATCGTCATAAAAGCCCCTAGTTTAATAAATACTTTTGAATTTCCACAACTTCACTTATATTGTCACCTCTTGATATAATTTAAAGACTACGACTAGATCAGTATAAGTTTTCTTGATAGAGAAGAACCACAGCTTGACCACGGCTTGGTTTTAAAGAAAAGAAAAGTTGAAGTGTAAGAAAAAATCAGACCGCAGCTCGAGCTACAAACATACATTGCTCCATGCATTGATTCCTTGATTTATTTTTACTGGAGTTTTCCATCGTGTCGCAGGTACGAATTCTCGCTAAAATCACCTATATCGATGAACTTCAATGCAGCCAGAAGACAATTAACCACTTGTCACTAAATTGTGACACATTAGCAACTTAAGTGTGAACAGTATGAAAAATGGGTCAAACCCAAAGATAGGTAAAGCAGCCGAGTACTTGTGGATGAATTGTAAGCTTCAAGTTGCCAGTTACTTGTAGAATAAACGTAAGCTACTAGTAGCCAGGTACTTGTAGACAAAAATTTAGTTACAAGTAGCCGGTTACTTGTGGAAAAAAGTAAGGTACTGAAAGCCAGTTACTTGAGGGAGAAAAGTTAGCTACAAGTAGCCAGTTACTTGTGGGAGAAAAATTAGCTACAAGTAGTCAGTTACTTGTGGGAGAAAAATTAGCTACAAGTAACCAGTTACTTGTGGGAGAAAAGTTAGCTACTATTAGCCGGTTACTTGTAGAAGAAAAGTTAGCTACAAGTAGCCGGTTACTTGTGGGAGAAAAGTTGCCTACTAGTAGCCAGTTACTTATATAAGAGAAGTTAGCTACAAGTTGCCAGTTACTTGTGGGAGAAAAGTTAGCTACAAGTTGCCAGTTACTTGTGGGAGAAAAGTTAGCTACAAGTTGCCAGTTACTTGTGGGAGAAAAGTTGGCTACTATTAGCCAGTAACTTGTAAAAGAAAGATGGCTACTATTAGCCAGTTACTTGTGAAAGAAAAGTTGGCTACTAGTAGCCAGTTACTTTCTGAGGAAAAGTTAGCTACTAATACCAGTTACTGGTGGGAAAAAAGTTGGCTACTATTAGCCAGTTACTTGTGGGAGAAAAGTAGGCTACTAGTAGCCAATTACTTTCTGAGGAAAAGTTAGCTACTAGAAGCCAGTTATTGGTGGAAGAAAATTGGCTACTGATTGCCAGTTACTTATGTAAGAGAAGTTAGCTACAAGTTGCCAGTTACTTGTGGGAGAAAAGTTAGCTACAAGTTGCCAGTTACTTGTGGGAGAAAAGTTAGCTACAAGTTGCCAGTTACTTGTGGGAGAAAAGTTAACTACAAGTCGCCAGTTACTTGTGGGAGAAAAGTTAGCTACAAGTTGCCAGTTACTTGTGGGAGAAAATTTATCTACAAGTTGCCAGTTACTTGTGGGAGAAAAGTTAGCAACTAATAGCCAGTTACTTTTGGTAAGTAAGTTACATAAGTCCTAGCAGTCCGTTATTATAAAAACAAATGAAAGCTATTTTTAATTGTTTAGTTAAAAAAACTTTACATATTATATTTGGTCACTATAAAACAACTTTTTCAAAAATCGCTATGGTACGTCTCATGAATGAAGTGCATGTAAATAAATGTAAATAAACCAATCAACTACATGTATAAACATTTTGAAAATTAATTGTTTTTAATGTCATGAAAATTTCCAAATAATGATGGCAAGCATTCATATACATACCTTTTAATACGCACACAAACGCTTACACAATATTAATAGGGATGGGGGTAGGTAAAGATTTCTATCATTTTTATGACATATGACCAAATATCATAACTACAAATAGCTTACATATTTCCCAAACGGATTGCTAGGACAAATGTAACTGACTTCTTTCCCACAAGTAACTAACTACAAGTAGCTTACTTTTCTCTCACAGGTAACTGGTTACTAGCTAACTTTTCGTCTACATGTTGCTACTAGTATCTTACTTTACTTATCTCAAACCCGGGACTAGCTGAACTGTAAGCGAACGATCTGTTGATTTACTATTATTATTATAATCTTAAAAAGAACAATTTTACAAAGGATTTTCTTCTGCCTTCACCGTTTAGTAACAAACAATTGCTGCTCCCAAAATTCCGAAAAAATGTAAATATTTCAACTTATACAAAACTATAGGAAGAGGAAATGAATCGAAAAAATTTTTTCTACAATACTTAAAACGTATTTCCATTCTTAACATCAATTAAACTATCTGCAATATATCAATTCACAATATTTATATTTTGAAAGTTAAGCGCTGATTATTTGAAGCGACTAACTTTCAAATTTTAAAGATAGTCGCTTTTGTGGGATAGTAGTACTGTCAATACAATCTTATAAGCATTGATCTTACATGTAATTCTTGAACTTTACAAGTAACTTGTGCATAAATCCAAAGCTTACAAACTGGCAGATTATTGTACAACTGTACAATATCCAAAACGGATACACGTGTGTTGCTTGCGTTAGTCAGGCACACAAGTTACTGTATCCGGTTGAAAATAAAAGAATTATGTTTTCAAAATATATTTTGTATAAATTGTTTACGCTATTTACAACATATGAAGCAAAAATATTATAAAAATCACTTAAAACGAGGACCGATTCGTTAATTACAAGCATATTCAGAATCTCTAGTGACCAGTTTCCGGATCGAGGTGACGCGAATGTTTTGATATTAAATAGTAATAATGTTTAAAATAGTCTAAATAAAAAAGAGAGAAAATAATGATTTTTTAAATAAAAATTTTTTTTTGCATTTCGCGGGTGATATAAACATATTTTTTGTAAAACTTTTTGATCATATTCAAGTGAGGGGTACTTGACGGATACAAACCTTTAAAAAAAGAAATTAAAACCTTCAGAAAAACAATCATTGCAATAATGAAATAATCGATCAATAAAGGAAACAAATTAGAATTGATTAAATTAGTTATTCAAGCATATCGTCACAGGTTATCCCGTCTATCAGTACAATGATGTTCGCATTACGATACGTTGTTTATTTAGTAATCAGATTAGCAGATAAAAAAGCACCTGTTCGTTCCGTTTCATTAATGCAGTACGACTCCCAAAGGCCGGTTTTCTAAAATAAACTATTAAGATGTTATATGATTTCGGCACTTAAAAAAGGCTGGTGTTCGGAATTCAAAGGGACCGGTTTATAGAAGTTTATTTTAATATAAACAAAGAAGGATAAATTCGGGACCGGTCCGGCGTGTTCGGTATATGAAGGTGATCGGTTTTTAGAAAGGCCTGTATTCGGAAGTTGTAATATATATATATATATATATAATATAATATAGAATATAGAATATAGAATATAGACTATAATAAAATAAGTACAACACGATTTTGTAAAGCATTAGCGCTTTCATTACATCGTCAGACGTTTTACATAGTGTAAAGACTGTAAAGCGTCTGAAAATGTAATGAACGCGCTAATGCTTTACAAAATCGTGTTGTACTTATTTTTGATATTATATATATATATATATATATATATATATATATATATATATATATATATATATATATATATATATATATATATATATATATTACAAATATATATATATATATATATATATATATATATATATATATATATATATATATATATATATATATATATATATATATATATATCAAGCGAAACAGTAAGTATATATTACTTTATCTCAATTTTGTTGCAATGCGGTTCTTTCTGTTGTATAGTAAACCATTTTAATCTTATAAACTATTTTAAAGCAGTCACGTTTTAATTAAAAAACAAACCTTGTACTTTTTCACTGCATGTGCTACCTGTCCAACCCTCTCTGCAACCTTGAAAATTACATGTTCCATAAACGTTGTGACAAGAACCCATTAAACAATGGCATTCACTGGCACACTGATAACCAAACGTCCCGTTTTCACATTCTATTGAATAGATTTTGAACATAAACTTTGCTTATTCACGGAACCCTTATTTTATAAAATTAATTTTCAGAACAACACGCATGCTTTCAAAACAGTTGTTATATTGTTTAACACAAAAGTCATTATTGTAAGTAATAGTCGCAATATCATATATTAGGTTTCTTAAGCTTATTTTGCTTATTAAGTTTAAGAGCCATTTTAATGTTTTTGCAACTTTGTATTTTCAATGTTTCATAATTATAATATTGTCAAAAATCAACCGATTAACCAGAAATGAACTTATATGAAACTTTAAGGTCTTTTAGATATGTTTTAGGGTTACAATAAATATACTATTTTCAGAACAGTTCCATTTTATGAAGTTTTGATGTATAAGGAAACCAGTGCACTCGACGGGATTTATTTGTAAACTTTAACCGGAATTTCGAACCATTGCATGTCTCACGTTCAGTCTGAAATTCTGCATTTGGATATGAATCTTATGATTCAATATTTGTTTAATGTCAAAAGCCCATAATTGTGTCAAATATCAGTAAACCGAAACGAAATTTAGATATGAACTGTGAGTCATTATAGTTTACTTGCATATTCAATTTAAATTAAATATCTGCAGGCATTTAGAAAAAAAATCCGGAAAATTTATAATTCAAAGAAAGTTTCAAAGTGCAATGGCCCTTACTTTCAACGAAATCAGTGAACCAGAACGATATTCTTGGTCTGCAACTGAAAATGATATTCAAATACCAAATTTGAGTTCAATTTCTAGAAGCGTTTAGTATTGTCGCAAGCACGCATGTCATTCCACATCATTTAATTATTAGCCGCGTACAACTTCGTTGCAACTTGGCTGAAAAACCACCCGTTAATAATACTTTACTCTCAGTGCATGTTTCTCCTATGTAACCGTCTCTACACATGCCATCATTGCATATTCCCGTCTCGGGATTACAGGTGCCCGCTTTACAGAAACACTTTGAGGAACAATTACTTCCAAAAGAATCTTTATCACAAACTGAAAAAAGTAATGAAACACAATAACAAAAATCTCACAGAAGAAAAATTGGTATAAATATTCAAATAATATAAATATAAATTAAACAACTGAATAATATGAATGAACTTACGGTAGTAAATCTTTAAAATGATGAATGTTACCTTATATTCCTTATATAAGAAGACGTTATATTCCAATGAAACTTAAGTTTCTGCAAAGAAATCACCTTTCTCATTAAAGTTTCTATACTGTTCTCCAGACTATAATTATTGCACATGAACATTAAATTCAGAAGAAAAACCTGAGTTCATTGATTTTCAATATTACAACTTTTAATTATAAAACGGTGAGAAAATTTGTGTATTGCTAGCTTTTAAAAAGAATAATTTTATCTTTAATAATACAAAAAGTACACTACTAGACTCCTTTTTCCAAGATATTCAGTGTTTGTCCAAACTAGAAAAAAATAAGTATTTAATCCATTTACGTGTTTGTTGTTTGGTTATTTGGTGTGTGTAACAGTTTTTTGTTCTTGTTGTTTGAGATACTATCGCATGATTAATTTATCAGGAAATTTAAAATTAAGAACTATTCTTGCTGTTATTAAAACAGCAACATGTAGAAAAAATAAAGAATTAGAACGGTCCTCAAATGAAAAAAATCAAAATAAAAAAGAGGTAGACTTTTATAGCAAATATTATATATAAACTTTTGAAATTATAAAAATTTAATATATCTTGTGCAATGATCCTTAAAAACACTACAGTGTTTGTAATGGTACCCGGGTTTGCAGCCAGGGATTTCGCATGCGCCAGTTATTTTGTTTCAAGTTCCATTTAAACAGTAACATGTGTCTTTACAGTCTGTGCCAAATGTGTAACATCGCATACTTTTTTGCGAAGAAAAATCTTTTAAATATTGCACGTTATTCGCATTTAATAAATATTAATGTTTAACATCAAGACTATACTACTCCTTTCTGATTGCAATTATGTGATAGAGCTAATAGCTCAAATGAAAAATTAAAAAAATGATGTTACGTTTCTTTACAAATGGCTTTATAGTTTTGTCATAATGAGCTTATGCCATTTTTTCATTTTAACAGTACTACGCTAGTGGAAGTTAGTTCATCAAACATATCATGGGCAAAAACAACTTTGTTCATTAGGGTAGTATCTGCCTGAAAGACATAAAAATTCGTCCTGATTTTTTTTGATTTTTAAAATATCGCTAAATAGACATACCCTCAATCATATATCAAAATATTTACGCCCCTTCACTGAAAATTTAAGAGATATTTTTGCAGAATTTTGTCTTTTCCTTTTGGAAATAAACACATTGATAACGCTTTGATATGATGACTGATAATACAAAATTTTGAAAAACTGTTGTCGGATCTGAAACATTTAAAGGCTTATGATAATTGTACAAACGGGAATAAGTGTTTTATAGATTAAAGGGTAAGATAAGAAAAATATTAATGAATCATACGAATGCAACAATCTTTTAAATATTCACATACGTGTACTACAGGAACTGCTTTTCCATCCTGCTTTACATCCAGGTGTATAACAATTTCCAGTTGTACTATTACATGTCCCAATATGGCAATTACATGTAGAATTACAATCAAATCCGAATTCGTTTTGATCCATATTACATGCTAAATAATTCAAGATAAATACACACACACTGATAAATTATTTAATTCTTATCAACTAAAAACTAAACTAAAATAAAGATGAGGCTTAACAATTATAAAGATAAAGCTTTAAAGTTAGTATTATGCAACTGACAGTTTTGATTTTGTTTTTTAATTCCGAAAAGCCAAGCATGTTTTCTCGAATTAACTGGATGTCCCCTTATAGTAACAGTTTTTACTGGATAAGTCGCTTATAGTTCACAGTATCTCTCATCGTCTAGGTTAAAATTCATAAGTTCATTATGTGAAAAAAGCAATACTTAACAGATATAAGTGAAGTAGTTGACTAACCCTTCCTCATCTTAAGGTCCGGATACTACTACATTCAACAATGTTATGTGTGATTAATATCTTCATAACTTACTATAATAAAAAGAACTATTTTGATGCAGTTTTTTAGAGATAACTTTTGCACTTATTAATAAATACAAGTTAAACAACATGTTTTACCAAAGGTTAATATTTTAATCCCTTCAAAATATTCTTTATTGAGGAATTGAATTTTAAATAATCTTTTTCATGTGTCGAATTACATTTTAAATAATATCCATCGTAATAAAAAGATTAACGTCCAAATATTTTCCATATATTACACAATTTTTCAAAATAATGTTTTGATTAAATAAGTTTCTGTTTTCCAAACAATGATTGTTTTCTCAGACTACAAGTGATTTTTCGATAAAACGATAAAACCGTTTTATATCTGTGATAAAGTTCTACATCTTAAAAAGTATACGTTTTTACATTTGGAATATTAGAAGTATATAATGAAAGAGTTGAGTTGAGTAATGGAGCTTAACGTCCCAGTCAAGAATATTTCACTTATATCGGAACGTCGCCAAATGTAGGCGAAAGTGCAGAGATTTGTCTGTGCGTTGCGCTGATGACGGAACCTCTTTAATTTTAAGTTGTCATCCGAAAGAACCGTGACTTTCATTTTGTAATGCCGAGTGCTTGGCGAACGTACAGTCACTGTACCACTGTCAAGACTTGGATCAGACCCGGTCGGCGTTCGAACCCAAGACCTCCAACTTAAGGAGCAAGCACTCTACCAACTGAGCTACCGCAGTGGTATATAATGAAAGAGAAATTATAGCAATCAAATAAAGTTTAACACAAATAAAAAATAACAAAATATGTTTTAAAACTGTTAAAATAATAATATTTACATGTACTGCAATTGTCTCCCTTCCATCCAGCTTCACATCCAGTTTTATTACAAACCCCGTTTGTACGTTTACAGGATCCATTTCGACAATGACAAGTAAAAATACAGTTAGGACCATATTTTTTGTCAGCACATGCTAAAGCAAATACAGTTATACAGATCAAACAAAGTAAAAGAATAAATTATTGCTTTTGATTCCTTAAATCCATAAAAGAGGGAAAACTATTTTTTAAAGAGAGATATTTTCCTTCATAATTGTTTTTTTTTAACTTTCATGTTATGAGATTTGTACCTTGTTGACTGGAAAGAAGTTTTTATTTTTTTCGTTTCAAAAATAAGAAAAAATATTTTTTTCTTGAACATTTGGTCTTTCGATGCATTTGTGTTTATGCTATGCAAGTTGAACAACTCAAAATCCAGGTCTTAATTACGAAATGTTAAAACGTAGGTATTCTACACTAAGACGTTAAATTCTGATGCTAAATATTTGCTTTTGTCATACTCAGTAATTATTTTGTGGTATTGACTGGATATAATTTTGAAGTATAAAAGAAGGAAAAGGTAATCAAAGGCATTCAGGTGAATGAGAAAAAAAGATTGCATTCTATTACAGAATGTGTCAAAGAAAATATAAATCATTGAAAAAATTATTGCAACATTAATTACTTTTATTGCAACTTGTCCCTTGCCATCCAGCTTCGCATCCTGTTACAAAACACGTCCCGTTTTCATAAAAACAACCTTTTTGTTCACAGTGACAATCTGATTTACAGTTATTTCCGTATTTGTTTTGAGTGCAACCTATAAGTTTAAAAAATATAATTTCAATTGATATTTTGGCTAAATTTGACTGTTTGACTGTTTTAAATCGAAATAATTATTTTTTAAAAAAATTTGGTTTATATCATTTCACAACACAATCATATTACGACATAAAATACATAATACACAAATAATTAAATTGAAATTATTAAGACTACGCCAGTATAGGTAGGTCAGCGTTCGCAACAATATATTTGTGTTGTCAAAACGCTGAGCGACCTTTACCCTTGATCATGATCTTGTAATTTAATACATAACAATGACAAAACCGGTTTAAAGACAAGTCACCAAGCACACATACGTCTGTAATCATAACTGTATTGCTCGGAACTATAGCCACGTAGATATTATATGTAGCATTCGATGTTGAATATCTTCTAAAGTTAAGACCTTCTTAAAAGTTTAATTCGGGACGTATATGTGCTTAGTTCCTAAATCAAGTGTACAGGTAAATATAATATAAGTTCATATGATATTTATGAGAATAGAGGGAGCCATCTTCTCCATAATTCCATACTATAAAGTCTGGTATCGCAAGAAGATGTAAATTTTTCAGTTCTATACATATATTGTAAGGATGATATTAAGGCATTCAAAGGCAATTTACTTTCAATACATTTAGTTTTATAAATATAGAATTTGGTTGCCAAAATCAATATGTTTTCTATGATACTGTTTTTGCTAGTTATTCCAAATGAAATATGTTTTTTATTATAATTAAATTCTGTCTTGCATTTAGCCGCAATTAAAAAAAGAAGATTTTGCCACAGAGTTTGTGTTTCAGGGCATTCTGTAAATAAATGCTCAATTGTCTCTGGGTGACTTAAAAAAAAACGCAGTTTGGAGAAGGAAGAATTTAAATTTTGTGTAAGAATGCATTTGTTGTTCAAATATGGTTGTTATTTTTATACTGGAACCATCTAAAACGAGTCACTCTTATTAATTCCGTAGTAATATATTTATCTTTTCCAATCAAAACTATTTGTATCAAAGATACTTTCCCATTTAATCTGACCGTTTGGATTCATCAAATCGAAATTATGATCCGCCACATATAAATATGAGTTTTAAAATCTAATTTTATTGAAGTATTGTTTAATATTATTAAAACGACATAAAATGTAAGTTAGAATTCTTTGACCAATAATCATCTCTTTGATAGATAAGTCTTTTTGTTTTTCTACTTCAAAGCGATGATACAGATAATGTCAGAAAGACTAAATTGCATTTGCAAAAGCCTGGAAAAACTATCCAAGATAGAATTTCAACAAAAAGCAAAAGTTTTTTTTTATGCCATAATTGTTCTCTTTACGATCTGCTTTGACAAAACGACAGGATATTTGTCAAAATTAAACGAGTTTTAACTCTTAAACCCACCATAACAATTGCTCAAAATTAAACTGAAATTGACGGTAAAAAATTAAACAAGAAGCTAAATACACTTTTATTTTTCACATTTGCGCGGGAACACCCAATACGAAGCTAGCAATATATTGTCTGTATTTCTTTTTTATATGACGCTAAATAACTAAATTTAATGCAGTATTTGCTTTTATAACCTTGTGAACTTATCTTAAATAATAAATTGATTTTGTTTTAAAGTTTTCGCGACCTTTATTTTGGTGTAAAGAAATGTGTCATACGTTTGATTTTTGACTTGAATTGATTTGCAGGGTTATTATTAAGTTTTATCTGAAGATATACAACAAATGTTTATAACAATAGCATTAGTTTCCGGAAACTAATTACCAGTAAGATGTATCAAAATTATTATTAAAAAGATTTCTTTTCATGCAAATTGAGGAACGTATTATTTCACTTTTTTATACTATTTTCTCACTTCAATATAAAAAATAATTTAGATTGTAAGCAGAAGTGTTACGTTAAAAAATAACAAGAGCTGTTGTAATAAATCTTTGGGCATGGAGATTAACCCGCCTTTACTGAGCTAAATATTGACAAAAAGTTTAGATTTCTATAAATAAATAAAACACAAACATACCAGACCACAATCCGAAAAACAAAGTAAAAACTTTAAAAATTTAGTTGTAAAGGTCAACTTCAATAAAGGAAGTGAGGCTGGATGCTCCGAAAAGATAAGTAACTCCTGTCTACCTAGCTACATACGTCACGTGCGAAGTCAATTTTTAGAATGCAAGAGACAAGGAAATATGGAAAGTCAAATATATCCAGAATAAGTTTAAATACAAATAAGTTTCTCCTTTTATGATAAAATATCCTTTCGATCACATGGGCTTTTTGTTCCTGATTGGTCGCTACTTACTGTTCACTGCGCATAATATTAATGTTAAACATGTTGTCAGTTCGTTTTCCAGATGGTTGTTATTGCTTATTGCTGTTTAGTTCTAACCACCGTTTTTGAATATGAACAGCCTCAATAAAAGTGGAAGAACCGTGATAGGGTTGTAAATATATTTTCATTTGTGAAATGAGACAAATTTGTATGATTAGCACGATAAAATAATATACGTTGAGAAATTAGCGCTTTTAAAGACCACTGATAGGGTCGTAAGCATCTGTAAATATGTAAATGAGACAATTTTTACAAATTAGCACGATAAAATAGTGTATGTTGATTAAATGATGCTTTTGAATGATCGCCATCGTGCAAAGGTAAGGTCATTACTATTTCATTATACTACAATTTTCAAAAGACATATTTCTTCTTAACTATGAATTCAAATCCTTACCATATATTTGAACCTCACAAAGTTCCAGTATAGGTCCATAATGAAATTTTTGGTCCTTTTCGTCAACATTTGTGTTTGATATCCTGACATATCGAGCAGGTCCTTTACATGATTCTACGGTTACTATACTTGGTTGCCCGTCGTCAAGTACGTCTTCGAAACATGGTTGTTTATCTCCCCACGTACCATTAGTACTTTCAATTACTTGAAATCCGTTTAATCTATAACCTGGAATAAAAATGAAATAGACAATAAATAAATAAATAAATAAATAAATAAATAAATAAATAAATAAATAAATAAATAAATAAATTAATAATAATAATGTAGGAAGTAGTTTTAACTATAAATGAGTACAAATAACCTTTCATACATATTATTCACTATGAAAACAAGCAATAGTTGAATCTGAAAATTAATGTATATTAAGTGCTTTTGTCATAGAACAATCAAGAAAATGCAACACAAATGTAAATAAAATGTTATGCACCATACAAAACCCCTACTAACGGGCCAGATTTAGTTAATGTAGTGTTTCTTATAAGCTTTATCAAGATGATTCATGAAATGTTCAAAACATTTTACAAAATAAACGCAGAATTTAAGAATAGATGTCACTGTGCATCAGTTATCAAGAAACAATTAAAACTTTATCACAATTTATATTGCTTACAGTAATCTATAAAAAATGTGACTTTTTTATTTCTTAAATATCTTTTACTTTTGTATTAACGTGTATTGCGTTAGGTATACCAATAAAAAACAAGATAAAATTGTAATCACATCAAGTGTTTATATTGCTTTAAACTTTAGCGGTAACCAGAAATTAAAAAGGACTTAAATAAGTGTGAAAATTTAAAAATTAATGGTCATCAGATTAATGTAAGCAGTGGAGGATTTACCTATTTATACTTTACAAGTTTTACGTTTTATGAAAACCGAAAAATATACGGTTGATGTCATATACAATGCATCTGTCTTCTTACATTGAAACAACCTTTAACTAAATAAGGAATTTTTGTAAATGTGATTCATATATTCGGTAGTGCATTGTGTAAACATTTTCCTTTACTGCGCTCTGATGTCGTATACTTGGTTGAGCTAGCTGTTGCTAATAACAATTTTTTCAGGAAGCAATAACAGTTTTCTATTGTAATAATATGATTCTCTCTCTCTCTCTCTCTCTCTCTCTCTCTCTCTCTCTCTCTCTCTCTCTCTCTCTCTCTCTCTGTGTGTGTTAGTGAGAAAATGAGTGCGTTTTTGTGTCTGTAAATTGCTGTTAAAAGGTTCTCTCTCTCTCTCTCTAAGTGAGAAAATGAATTTATTCAGACATTACTTTGTATAGCTTGATAATCAGGAATTTCATCATAAAATTATCTCTAAAACGAATAAAATTAACTGCTTTTTCAATATTAAACATAACAAAAACCCCAAAAATTATAATATATCTCGAAATAATTAGAATCTATAACGCTATACCGACTGAAAATATCTTACTAAAACGACTAAGGATCTCGTTATAACGACTTAAAATATCTTTTTATAACGAATAAGGACTTCGTTATTTAACCATTGAACAGTATAGCAATGTCAGTTATTGGATAATAAATTCATGACAGCCGAGTTTAACTCGTGAGAGAGAGAGAGAGAGAGAGAGAGAGAGAGAGAGAGAGAGAGAAACAATACTAAAGCAATTTTTCACTGATTTTTAATGATCAATATCTTATGAAAAACGAAATATAATACTAGTTCAGATAAAGATCTGATTGCTGTCACTGCTAAAATTGAGGATGTAAACTATACTAGTAAAGATAACAAAATTTCGGCATTTGAAAATTAAAATAATGATGGTAGATTGATAGAATCTATCATATGTGTCAGTGGTAGATAGAAGTATCCCACCCGAGTGGGATACCTCAATCTACCACTGACACATATGATTGATTCTTTTTCTCCCATCCCATTAACAATTTTGGGCATTTTTAACCCAAAACACGAATGGCTGACAAAAATTCCTATCTCTTTTATGACCGTCTAAATTAGAAAAAGAATACCACTATTGAAAAGACCGGCTTCGAATCCTAGCACACCTGCGGTATGCTGAAAAAACGGGAATTCTTGCATAATCACTTTAAAAAGGAAAAAAAAAAACAATCGTGAAATCTACATGTAATAATCAGCTGTCGGGGAGTATTTTTAGAAAATGTATTACTCCGCAGCTTGACCTATATAAGATATAGCTATAATTAAAAGTAGATCTTATTCCGCCAATAGTATGTAGTGCATAAATAACGTGAAAATTAGCTTGGCTGCAACATGAAATCAGGAAAAATTATAACTGAAAACATTTTAATAATATTATTGAAATTAATTGTGATTAAACTTGCTCCTGTCAGAGGAGGAAGGTACGAGAAGTTAAAAAGTAGTTCCAGTCGCACGAGGAGGTGAAGGTAAACAGCACGAGGAGGTGAAGATAGAAATTTCTACCACCGTTTTCTCCACTGGAAATTATTATCTCAAACTTAAGGGGATGGGAGAAATAAATCTTCTTTCCAGCACACTGAAACTGAAAGGTTTCCAAAGTAAACAGGAAAAAGATTGACATCATAAAGGGTTCCAAAAGTATGACACAAA
The DNA here is from genome assembly GCA_029721355.1 of Tegillarca granosa. NCBI lineage: Eukaryota > Metazoa > Mollusca > Bivalvia > Arcoida > Arcidae > Tegillarca > Tegillarca granosa. The sequence goes on from CM056601.1 coordinate 16,721,868, forward strand.
AGCTGACAAAATAAGGAGTAAATTTTGAAAAGGTTTGGTTTACTCGATTGCAATCATAAATGTTAAATAAAATTGAAAAAAATGCATTTAAAGCATGTTTTGTCTTTATTATTTTGATTTATTTTTATATCAAAACTGCAATTTTTTACATTAATATCTTAATAACATTTTTATTATTACTTTAGATATTGCAATATATAATTAAGATATTTAAAACTAGTATAAAATTATTGAATAAGCTTGAATTAGACATAAATAATTATTAAGGTAAGCAAAACAACAATGAGTGACTGCAAGAAATATGTCGTCCATGACGGAAGATCTGTCTGTACCTGTACTGGACCAAACCCTTAAACCATTAATCTGACGCTCAGATGGAAAATTGTACCTTAGTTCGTTATAATTCACTCAGTTGGGTGTACACTCAACTAAAATATTTCTGTTTTCTTCTCATCAATATTTTTAAAATCGTTATTAGAAAATGTTTTGTTTTGTTCAACAAACCTATATTAAACAATTTAAATACAACATTAAATATTGAATTTTAACTTTGTGAAATGTCATAATTTGTGACATTGAAATATTCCCTAATTTGAGTTGTATGTACACTCAGTTCAATTAATGGTTGTGAATCGTGAAAACTGGGGCCAGAAGTATTTCATTTATCTCCTCGTAACTGAAAGTCATTTTGAAAAACTTGAAAACTTCTCAAATTGTGTTAGTTTATACTGCATAAGTTAACAGAAGAGAATTCGGTTTTTCCCTTGTGTTGCACTTTGGTAGAAAGGGGTAGGAAAAACCTGCGTTTTAAAGTACACAGTAACTTATTTTCCGGCTATCGTTTTTTGAAACAAGTGTTACAGAAAGTCATAATATCTGGTATACAAGCAAACCATTTGGAGAAACAATACCTTATTTAAAAAATGTCTAAAGTTGCAATGATAAAAAATGTCTGTTTCAACTAATGGTGGTATTACAAAATGCAAAATAATGCAAATTACTGGCCATAAATACGAGGCAAGGTTTTATTCCTGCAATGTCACATTATGGGATTATGCATGAAATACTTAAAATATTTGCATTTCTGTGCACGATTGTAAATTGATACAGAATAAACTCATTTTTTTGTTAAAAATATTCCCCAGCAAAGCGCGACTTACTTACGGTACTGCAAAAGTATTTTTGAAACTCCCTACATGAAATTTTTCTGCTACTATATAAGCTTAGTACTGCCGAAATAAAATTCATGTGTTTTACCTACTGAATAAATAGACCAAAACCATCGAAAATATAAAGAAATAAAAAATGTATCTCTATTTCTAAAAATATTTAATATTTGATTGTCTAGTTTATTGTTGTATATTTACACTGGGTACATATAAGTTTACACATGGTGTATGGATTTTCTCCGGGTGTATAAAAACATGGCAGCTTACTTCTTTTCACTATTCGCTTCGGATTTTAATCTAAAAATTCTCAAAATCTATGCGCTAGGTATTGAAAAAAAAAACTGATATAAATAACGAGATCTTTTAAAATAATACGGTAAATTGACAACGAAAATAACTTATGACTTTCCGGTAAACATGTGTCTTCGTCAGTAGTGCCATTATGAAACGCTTTGCATTTTTAACAAAAGCAGACAAGGAGATCTTTCCTAAAAGGAGAGAAATTAACATTAAATTGATTAGAGATCGGATAGGATTAACACATTCTACTGAAAAAACTTACAACCCAAGCATTGTTATTTTTTATTTTAATCAACAAAACAACTTATTCGAAAATCCTGTTTCGGGGAATTTTTATTTTCTCGGGCACTTGAAACTATCTAAAAGTATTCTTTTTTGAAAACTTTTTCCAAAAGCGGGGACATTTAAATTTTTATACATCAAACAATTTATTTTTAACAAAAAATATTAAGATTGTCTGGAAGATAAATGTTAGCTTGCCATTGAATCGATATAACACCCTTAATGTTATATAAATGTTGGTAATGAAGTTAAGTTTAGAATAGAATAGAATAATTATAATTTGATCAGTCAGTATCTGTCGGTATTTCTGTATAACATCAATTTCTTCCACACACACACACACACACACACACACACACACACACACACTTTTTCTAAAAGGAAAACTTGCAAAATGTAATAATAAAAGATTTGCATTGCTTGAAAATGATTATTTTACCAAAAAGATGTTGAAATACGAATTTAAAAAATGAGTTAATGTTAAATCTGAACATATCTTTTCTCAATGAGAAAACTTGTTTGCTTGCATGTTACATGTAACATATACTGAAAGTCCAGTAAGAAAACTATGCTAAGTGCAGGATTTGCACTTGTAACTCATAAAAGTATTGTTTATCTACAATAAAGTTCCTCTCTTGTCAATTCTTTTTTAATTCAAAAATTCGTAGCTCTTTTTTGACCTTATTTTCTATTTCTTGATTTTCAGAATCCACCTTTGATATATATATCTTTCGGATGTTCTTATTAATCTGTTAAAATGGCAGGTTCCAATTGTTGAGTCGATTGATTTGAAGCGCGATATCTGATAAATATTGCATATACTTATTAGTATCTTCATTTAAAGAATCATTTTTAAATAAAAGCAGTAAATCGATACTGTTTATCCAGTAAATGAAACATTTGTCGCGTTTTAGAGGAATACATTTTAAGTTACTGATTTGATATGGGAATATTCCACACTTTGTAGAACATAGTGATTTAGCTTTTTACTTTCACAGATCTTTGAAAGAACTATGGTATTTATTTTAAATTTTATGTTACATAATGTAACCATAAAAAAGGTGCATTGGTTTTTTTCGATAAGGAAATATAAATTTACACCTTCAATGTTAACCATCTGAAATGTATCCGCCTTTAGTGAAAATGCTTTAAAAAGCTGTGAGGCAGAGCCTCGTTTCAGACGGAAAATCTGAACACTCGAGCGGAATTTCCCCATCTCGTCCTCAAACTCGTAAACAATTCTTTTTTTCTCGCATATGCGATAGATTTATCTCACTGAATTGGTGGTACGATATTTATCCATATCGCACCAAGCGTGCGCACGTGTAGTTTATCTTAATCGGACGGGGACTACTTTTTTCAATTAGCAAGGGTCATAATTTAGTGGAAAAAATATATGAAAACGACAAAAAGATTTTTTAAACGAATAATATTATTTTACTAATATATATATAATAACATCCGCTGTACGTACTACTTTATAAACTGATGTTCTCGAGAATATAATAAAATGATAATAGATACTAATAAAGATATCCTAAACGAATTTAAGAATGAAATTCAAGTCCTAAGACAGGAGAATAAAAGTCTGAAACAGACAATGAAAACCTCCGTATAAAACTTTACGAACTGAAACAATACCCTCGACGAAATGCGTTAGGATTTCTGGAATTCCAGAAAAAAATTCAAACCCAGAGGACACTGATGACATTGTTATGTTAAAAAAGGTCGTTAACGACATGGGTATATCTATTAATGACGATGGCATTGATCGCTCATCGAACTGGACGTCCCCAACAAGGTTTCCATAGGCAAGTTTTGGTTAAGTTCACGAACTATCACATCAAGCGTCGTACATGTATCCTTAAGTCTCGGACCACCTTACAAACTACACCAAACTTGAAGAATATATTGATAAATAAGGATCTTGCTAAATGTAGGCAAATGATATTTTAAAGTGCACGTAAACTGTCATTAGATGGAAAACTCAACAAAGTCTGGACTTGGGACGGAAAAATCTTCCTCACCGACTTAGCTAACACTAAATTTCGAAACTATGTATTTGACGACTTGGAACGCTTCCGATTTGGTGATGGATCCAACTCTTTATCAATCTTATCTAATGTCCAACGCAAGGATACAACTGACTCTAATGCCACTGTTCTGAAGTAACACGTTGCTGTCTATTTCTATTGATGACACTCCCTGTTGCCATTCAGGGGCAAATGTTCCCTAACCGGTTAACGTTTCAGCGTTGGCCATAGAATGATAAACTGTTTATTTATCCTTGTTGCTTTTCGGTAAATTTGGATCATCACAACGTTAATGAACTATTGTACAACATGTAACTGTTATAAATATCATTTATTATAATAGATTGTCCCCGATCTGATTGCAATGTATCTACGTAACAAAATAATGTCGAACAATCGTGATTAAAAATAAAGTATAATCACTTGAATAGTGCCATTATCCAACGCTTTGAAATATTAATCGTAGACGACATTAATGCACAGAGTATGTATATATGTTTTCTTTGAAAAATTATTATTTGATCAAATTATATATTTATATTTTTCTTTGTTTTATGATACTCACACACGTCTTTGCCTATTTTCTGTTTGTTTAACTTATCCACCATCCACACCACATATTTATCATTACACAATAAACATCTTATACAGCATTAAATTATATAATATTGTACATAATGACAACAACAACAAAAATGAAAAATTAACAATAATAATAATAATAATAATAATAATAATAATGATAATAATAATAATAATAAAATTAATAATTTACATTTTTATTATCAATCCAAAATTCTCTCTTTGGTCTGTTCTTCACTTTTCTTATTTCCTTATTTATAAAATGTTTAACATTTTATTTTCCATTTTAGTTCACTTATCATTTTCAATTTCTTCCTTTTTTCTTTCTCCTCAGTTACTTTGACAGTGTATCACTTGACCTTTGTGTTTTTATATCAGTGTACAACATCGAACATTTTTCTTATGAATGTACATGTTTTCTATTACTATGTAACACAGAGCCTTTCCAATACTGTCCGATATTTCTTAATATACATCTCTGGTATGACATTTTTTTATATCATTTATCAATTCCATCCTTATGATTGGCTAAAATGGTTACATGTGAATCCGTTAAATCCGATGTATATCAAAGTCTGTTTTTAGAACTCAGAATCCCCCTTTCACCTCCACAACAGTAGACAATATGGCGGAATTGGTGCATTATTATTATTATTAATTTTTTACTGTTGTTGTTGTTGTTGTTATGTACAATATTATAGCATAGATAACATGTCACAAAGGTAGAATTATATAATAAAACAATTATGGACTTTTTAGTGGTTGTATATGGTGTGGTATTGACCCGGAAAAATAAATATTAACCTCGGCTATCGCTAGAACATTAAGAAATCTCAGAAAATAACTATCAAAAAACTATTTGGTATTATAAATATGCTTATTTGGATTTAAAGAATTCTCAAGGATTAATTGGCATTTTATAAGTGATGATAATTTAGAAAACAACGCCCTACAGATTGAAAACATTACAAAGAAGTCGGTTCGGAACATATACCGCATAAACAATTAAAAATAAGACATAACGACAATCCTGGGATGCACAATTACACAAGAAAATTTATAGGAAAACGCAAGCGAATTCATACAAAGGCAAAGAAAACCATTGCATCTGCTTACGGGGCTGACTTAAGGTATATAGGAAATAAATGTACTCCTGCATGTAGATTAGCCAAAGAAAATAACTAAGTAAAATGACTGAAAAATTGAATCCTAGCAAATAACAAAATCGTTTTAGTGCATGAAAATGTCTTCCTCTATCCCACTCTTGCTTTTTGGAAATAATTTGATAATCAAGGAGCAAAATAAAGCTGATGCACTCATAAATTCTTTGTTAAACAAGCATATCTCTGTAATGATAATCAACTAACCGATCTCTCCCCGTTTCAGAATACTCCCTAACAAACTTACAAAGTACTCCTAAGGATATTGAAGATATATGATACATTGTCTCAAAGCTACAAAAGCTTCTGGTCCGGACAATATTCACCCTTTCCTTTTTATCCGGGCTTCTGATATACTTCTGATATCTCCCCCGCTAAGAAAATATTTTTTTCAAAATTAATACAAATCTCCACATTTCCCACTATTCGGAAGCAAGCAAATGTTAATCCTATATTTAAGAAGGAAGATCCAAGCAAAGTCAGCAATTTTCGTTCTATTTCACTAGTAAATGTAAGGTCACTGAACGATGTGTTTAAAAATGAATAAATAACTACTTATAGGACAACAGTGTCATTACACCTTTTCCATCTAGGTCCTTACCAGGTGATTCAACTGTAAATAAACTTTTAGATATCAGTAATGATATTTCTACACCTCCGATAATGACAAAGAAATAATGATTATATTTTTGACATAAATAAAGCTTACGACAGAGCTTATTAGACAAATAAAGTCTATTGGAATAGATGGTCTAGTACTTCTATGGTTTAAAATTTATTTGGAAGGCAGACAACAAAGAGTCGTTCTTAACAATGATATAGCCTCAACTTGGGAAGTAATACGAGCAGGAGTTCCCCAAGGTTCAATTCTCGGTCTAATTCTTTTTATAGTTTATATCAACGACATAGTAAATACCATGCATAGTAAAATAAAACTGTTTGCTGATGACACGTCTATATATATTAGTTGAAGACCCATTTGAAGCTGCTGACATATTAAATAATGATCTTCACCTACACATAACTGTGCTCAAAAGTGGCTAGTTACATTTAATTCCATTAAAACCAAATCAATTATCATATCACGCAAAAAATATGTCTTTTCATTCCCATGAATCACATTCCAATAACCGAAGTTGAAACGCACAAACATTTGATTGGTAACCATATAGTTACTGTTTTATCAAACGCTAATAACAGACCTGCCCTATTGAGAAAACTTAAGTATAAAATCAGTTGTCGCTCTCTTGAAAAGATGAATATAAGCTTTATAAGACCCTAATTAGAATATGCTGATAAAGTATTGAACAATATGACCGAACACTTAGTAGATCAACTTAAACAAATTAACATAGAAACAACCAGAATAGTAACTGGAGCCACCAAACTAACAAGCATTACTCGCTTATACAAAGAGACTGGTTGGGACACACTACGCGACAGATGGAAAGCATCGATTTTTTCAGTTTTACAAAATGTACTAGAAACGAACACCTGGCTATTTAACAAACTTAATTTCCAACGAGTATACTCTTCTATATAATACCATAATCAATAGCAGACAGTGCGTTATAAAACAAATTTTCATTATAATTCATTTCTCCCTCAAACTATTAGAGACTGGAAAGAAATTTCCTAAGATTTAAGAACTGATACACTTTATATGGTTTTCTACAATCTATTGAAAAAACATCTAAAAATTCCTTCATTCTATCATACTGGATCACGCCAAAGTCAAATTCAACATGCTAGACCTAGATGGAAATGTAGTTTATTTTAAAATAAACACAATTTTGATAAAAAAAAATCGGTTTACAGTTTTCTGTGCTCATGTGGAGAAGTATAGTCAACATTTCATTTTTTGCTAACCTGTCCCTAAAACGATATTATTTGTAAGAATACCATCCATAAACTTAATCAAAGTTATATTTTTATTGAACTATTGTTATTTTGGTGACACAGTTTTACCTTCCCACGCACAAAACAATGAATGTTTTCAACTATTGAAAGATATATTAAACTCACCAAACGCTTCTGATATAATACAATAACTTCTTTGTTAACAGTAACTATTTAATTTTTTTTACTGTTTTATAAAATTGAGGTACACTGACTTATATAATTCATTTACATTTTTGAAAAACATATATCAACATCGGTCGAAAATATAAATTACAGATATGCAGACGGGTTAATATAAGCATCTGGCTTGTTAACGAATCCTATGTATTTATTAATTTAAAATTTATATTTTATAAATAAAATATTGTTTAAACTAAAAATACCTGTTTGATTTTGATCGGAAATTCATTCCTAATCAGTGACACTAGGGACCAAAACATATATTATTTGAATAAGTTAAGCCAAACATTAGAAAATTTATGAATCTCTCCTTTTGAATAAAAATAAAATATACGACTTATTATTCAGTTCAGCTCTAAATTTTGAATTAAACATCAAATATGATACTCGCGAAGTCAACATTTTAAGCTACATGACAAACTCGAAGACAATTTTCTCCATTGGCAACTTATCATTAATTTCTATGTAATAATATACCTGCTTGATCTGCTAACAGTGTATTTGTTACAGCTAATACGGTTTGGTACAGCTTGTTCCCACTACCATAACTTTATAAATGGAAGAAGATCTGGATATATTTCAGTTCCAGAGTTATATGTTACTTTATTTTTACTTTCGATGTCATACTTTACAGGTGTACTACCCTTCTGGAGCATACAGTATCACCGCTAAAGTTTTAGTTCACATGTTTCATTTCCAGTTTCTCTCTAGTTTAGGATTTTGATTTAAAGGTGGATAGATATGTTTGTATTTTTGAGTTTGATAACAACCAAATAATTTCAGTTCTATGGAGAAATATGGAAATCACTTAATCTAAGATAGTGTACTAGTAATAAAAATATAGAATAATTCTTCCAAAATAATTAGTAGTTTACTATGTTTTAATATACATGTATTTCAATTTATTTTTTCAATATTTAATTCATTTTAAAATTATGAGTGAAACAAAGTATCTACTCTGCATATTTTATCTCCGTAAAAATAAGCATTCGTGGGCTATACGCATCAGCTAGAAATTCAAATCTTAATTATATCAATTGATAATACTGATTCAATTTCATGTCTGGCCAATATTTGTCACTGATGTAATATGATTAGATACTTTTAGTAATTCTAAACAAGAAGATAAAATGTTTAGCTGTAAAGTGGCTCAGAAACAGAGATCCATGAATAAATGAAGACAAACGAAATGTAGAGATATTGTCAAATTATGTTTTGTGCATGATTTGAATGAAAACATTTACATATTGTACTTACTTGTGGTATTTCTATGGTATATTTTGATAGATTCTATTCCGTATATCCTGCTTAAATCAACTTCCCACCATGATGGTGTTGTATTCCAATATGTGTGTGAGCAATAACCTACTTTTTGAATGATTTTACCATCAACAGCCCTGTTTGCCCCATAGCCACTATTAATAGTGCTTTGTTTTGCTGTCTTATTAGATGCCAAATTTTCTAGAACAAAATTTTAAAAGAAATTTAAAAAGTGTATTACGAAAAATATTCTTAAGGACAACATCATTACAAATAATTGGAACCCTAAACACTAATTTAATGTACGGATTTGGAAATACAAAAGTTGATGTTTTTTAATTTTAAAAGTGCATTCCGAGCACATGGAACATAATTAATTAATACACAATATATAGTACCTCATTCTGGACGAGATTAAATCACCAATTTTATTAACAACATCAAAAAAAAAAAAAAAAAAAAAAAAAAAAAAAAAAAAAAAAAAAAAATGAAGTTATCATATCTGTCAAAAATCAACTTAGATAGTACACCAAGCAGAGAAATAAATTTTAAAAAAGTTTGAAGATACAATTTTAAGTTAGAAACTGAAGTGAGTGACAATGGTATATTTATACCTTATGTTGCAAATTCCACTCAAAAAATTCTGAAAACTTGCATAATTTTAGTCAAAATGTAGGTAGAAATTATAGTTATCAAAAGAAACAAATAGAGAAAATGGGTAAATTTGTAATTAATCATAATAATAATAATAATAAATAACAGTGTATAAATACAAAACATTTGACAAGCTAATTTCGCAACTATGCAATGTAAATTAAAAAAGTCTCCATTTAGATTTTACAAAAAGCGCTATTTTTCAAGACTGAGAACAAATTTATTCTTCAAAGCCAAAGTACCTTTATTAAGGGATGTAGGTAGAAAAATAATAATAAATGCAGTAACATTCTAATTTTTTAAAGATCGAATAAATTGAAGGTCTAAATACCCCCAACTAATTAATACTATTTTAAATATCGGTTCGAAATACACAAACAAATCGAACTTATTTAAAATTGAGAATTTAAAAAATACTAAAAAACATGCATTAAAAACAGTGAACTATTTTTTCGTGAAATTATGAAGTCTTTTATTTTTAAAAAAATGACAAAGTGATTGATGTTTCAAACGACAGTTCTTATTATGATAATTTTGCAAGGTAATTTAAAACAGGATTGTCACCATCAGATTTAACAGGACAGAGATACAGTTGTTACAGATACCCGTCTGTTCGATCTTGGACACTGTAGGTAATTTCACAGTAGGTTAGACGCAACAGATACACAATTAAGTAAAAGGATAAGTAGCCATTGTTATAGTTTAGGACAAACTTGAAAAAAACGCATGTTATCAGTATTTGGACAACACAATTGAAAGTCAAGTAATAATGTTGGTTAAGAAATTTGGTAACAAGTAAAAAACTGCGTTTCGTTTGCTCAAAGTCAGTGCTGTGACAATTAGCTGTATATTTTGTTAATACAACGTATGGTGTATATACTAAATTCCTTTGTCTAATTGCGTTTGAAAATTAACAGGTTTTTTCAGAAAGAGCTGGGAAGTATTTGATTGACATGATTGTACTAAGAATACAATATTTCATTCGGAGATACGAATCTTTATATCTGAATGGAGTGCTACTGTTCTCAAAGTAAACTGTCATTTAAAACAAGAGAACTGCAACCGTCCGAATGCCAATTTTCGCGCGGTCAAAATAAATAAATAAATAAAAATAATTATGATAATAATAATATATAATGACACTTGACTTGGAACAGAAAAATCGAAAAACCAAGAAAACAGACTAAGATTTAGATTTTCCGCCACTATCGATATAAAATAAGATTGAATATTTTTAGTGTTCATACTGATAATGAGCGCTTTATAAAATTATCAAAACCGCGATTTATTTATTTTTCGTTACTTTTGCTTTAATCTTCCGTTTTTCCGATATTTCGCTCTTCAGAATTTGCATACGGTATAATATAAAGTCGCAGACTCCTTCTGTCTGCTGTCGTTTTATCTTCACACACACACACACACACACACACACACACACACACACACACACTTCAAACTAGGAAATAAAAAGCAATACAGACTCAATCAGACGGAGGTCCCGTGATCAACTCAAAATTGAAATCCGTTGTTCGATGATCCTTAGACATACAATGCAACTTCTTTCTTACCAGACCCTAATTTAAATTCAGTTTAATATTTTTCCGGTTAATCAGTATAATAACTAGATTTTTTAACTAAAATAGATACCTAAGTGAATCCAGTATGAGTCACACAGACATACAGACACTGTGGTAATCACGCTGGAACTGTAACAAAGTAAACCATATCCATATGCTGACCTTCAAACCATGGACAATTACAAGAGAAATTCCGAATTTCTAGGCAAAAAGACTATCTACTTTAAGATCCGAGCCATTGTCTACTTTACGAAGACTCTTTCTATTGTTTGTAAAAGATTTATGTTGGAGTCAATAGTCAACTTATAGTACCACATTTGCTGAAAAAATGTTCTGCTGCATTTCTACCACGATTTCTATATGACTGAACATCTGGGTCACCAACACACCTGCAAATCAATAGTATTTCTGACAGCGAACGTGGTAGAACTGAATCGTACATGCAAAATTATATAAAATTCCAATCCGAGAAAAAAAATCTCGAAACACGCGCCTTTACAGACACTTAACCTCTGGATCAATTCCAATTATTTTGTCTACTCTTGCGGAAGTATTAATGGCACATGCCATATCAGATACAACCGGCCTATTTGTACTTTTAGACTGTCAGACAGACAACGCCGGGAGCGACTTCAACTTGATACGAAACCGGTCCGGTCTGCCCAGTGATTGACCCAGATATCCAAGCTGGCCTATATGAGTTGCGAGATCTATAAACTCTAATGGCAACTGCGTCAACATAAGAAGATGATTGCAATCGAATGTTTCGTCTTTCCATCATATAACTGTGGTTATTCACGACGTCAAGTTTGAGCAGGCCCATTCGAGACTGCGAAACCCGATTCATAAACAATTTGGCGGGCGGTTCGATTGAACGAATCGTTCAGCTAATCCGTTTAAGCTAAGATGGAAGAGCACAGAAGTTGCGTACTTGATACCATTAGACTAAAAAATGTTGAACTCTTCAGAAGTAAATTTAGGCGCGTTATCGCTAACTATATGAGCCGGAATAACGTTCCTCGGAAACAAAGTAGGCAAAACTTCGACTGTCTGTCCGAAAATTGTTTCACGCATTCGCACGACCTCTGGACACTTCGAATGTGCATCGACTGCGATAAAAAAAATTAACCCTAAGAAAGGTCCTTCTATTTGAACTCTCTCCCATGGCCTGGTTGGTGGTCACTCCCGGCTGAATTGGAGCAACATGTGGCGATTCTTTATAATCACGACAGCCACCACTCGAATTTGCAAGGTTTTCAACATTTTTGTCGAAATCAGGACTCCATACATAACTCCGGCATTTATATACACAACATCTATGTGACCAGTCTGTAGTTCCTGTAACATCTAACTAAACCTCTCAATTTAAGACAAATAACCGCATGAAACCCTCATCCACCCCTACAGACAGCCCGGTGTGTTGTAAGCTTGTCCTTACGGTTTAACTCCGTTATCAATTTCTTGTCTTGCGGTTTCACGTTCCATCCATTTAACGCTAAACTATACACCAAAGACATTGTCGAATCACCACTGGTTCCCTGTCGCAAATAATTGTTATCAATTGGCAAGGATTCCGGCTGCGAAAAAAACATGTCAGATAATTCCTGTGAGTAGAAAGGCAAACGAGACAAACTTTCGTCGTTGTGCGTATCACGATACATAATGGTATAATTACACCTCGACAGGAACAAGGCATAGCGTTGCATCCTAGCAGGAGAAGGAACTGAAATGCCTTTACCTTGACAGAAAATGTAGGTCAAAGGTTTATGGTATGTTATAAGTGAGAAATATCTCCCATACAAGCATATGTGAAATCCTTTCATAATTCATCCAGACCCACGTTTTGTTCTTACTTAACAGTTCATGTTGCGGATGCAAATCATCAGTCAGATTCGGCAAAAACTTTGCATGATAAATGATTAAATTCATGTACATTGTACATCGATTTTAGCTTCCGTTTTGTTCAGAACATCAGCGTAAAGATCGTGTCCACGGAACACCAGAAGCTCCTTAAAGAACTCGCATTTATTCAAATTAAAACTCAAGCCATACGCTTGAAGAAATGTCAAAACTGCATTCAGGTAACGTAGTTGTTTTTCCTCAGATGCTCCAGTTATTGTCATATGTTAAATCAAACATTTTACTCCGGGTAGACTCTGTAAAACCATGTCTTTAGTTCGTTGCCAAATGGCTGCCGCAGACAAGACACCATATACCAAGCGATTTTATCAATACAAACCCTTTTCTGTATTTATCATTTGCAAGTTTGTATGATGCAATTCCAACTCGGTGAAATTGTCCACCAGACAAGGCGACGAATTTTAAAAAAAACTTGGGTGTAGCACCTGGTTTAAGATTTAACGTTGATAAAATACCTTTCACAGCACCAAAGTCATTATCAAAAACAACTTTATGAGTCTCAAACAAATTTAATTTTGTGCGATTAAAATCAGAGTCTTTCTTAACGGCGACATCGAATGACTTGACTGAGTGCCAAACCAATGTAAAGTGTCTAAGCTACTCTCTGTAAGAGTTAAGGACCCGCTTCTGAAACAATGAACAAGTCTAAGTCTCTCATTTGGTTGTTATAATGAACATTACTACGCGCTTGTTCAAGCAGTTGTAAAAGCTCCCCAGAATTCCCCTGAACATCAACGTCCATTTTTCGCCATCCTTGTCGCCAATATTGTGTATGAATGCATCACTAATACGTTTGACCGACTGGCAAAATAAACCTGATTCAATCATTCAACGGCTGACTCGAATTATTTTATTATAACTAAAATATTCATACGATGGACGAAAGTGCAATAATAACCGGAAACATTCAAATCCGGAACACTTCGAACATACACAGGTCATAACAACTAACTTTTTATCATCCTAAACATATCAAATACAATACTGATTGAAATACAGAAGATCAGTGACCAAATTGTCTATAGATCACCCCTATGTTTTACAATGTCTCTCACTGTCTCTCACTGTCTAGGTTTAATCTCAACTCAAGCAGATCCTAGTGTGAAGAAAGTTTGCCCGTCTTTGCCAAAGGACGGTGGTTTTTCACGATAACTTCGGTTACTTCACAGATCGAGAATTTACTCTTTGATAAATATTAAATTCTTGACTATGACGCAAGACACTTTTACTGAAACGACTTACTCCAGTTGAAATTGACCACAACGAACATTACAATGTTATAGCAGTGTAATTAAAAACGGTGATAATGATGCTTGTTTGTCACAGTAACCAAGTCAAAATAACACAAACTCAGACATTATTTTAACAGAACAAAATCTTAAGCTGACATTCAAAATCAATAACAATGACTAATTTGATGTGATTTCTTTTAACCTGTAGAAGATTCATTGTTAATGTTAAGCATTAAACATTTTTCTTGTAGAAATATATTTTAGTTAAACACATTTCTTGCTTAAGTTTCTTTTCTTTTGTTACTTATTTCCTACCAATAGTTTTTTTGTATTTAACTAGTGAGCTCTTTGCACGTTTCATTTTATTATTATTATTATGTTTTTTATCATTTTAATAATTACAAACGATTGCTATTGATCATAGGCATAAATGTACATTATGTATATATAATGAATTGGTTTCAGTATAAATTATAGAGTTATGTTCGTTGGTGCAAGAAGCATAATTCTCTTTAAATTAATTTTCTTTCTGTTACGATTATCTCCGTGAAAAGTCAATTTGTAACTCTATCGTCAACCCTTATATATCGCTTAACCGTAGCTATTCACTGATGTTTATTACCACTACGGTAGCTGAGTTGGTATAGTGATTGCTTCGTATGTGGGAGATCGAGGGTTCCAATCCCGGCCGCGTCTGACCAAGACTTGTTAGTGACTATTCTTTCACAAAGCGCTCAGCATTAAGAAATGCAAGTCACGGGTACTTCGGATGAGACGTTAAAAACCGATGCCCAGTGTCAAGGCAAGCGTGGCACGTTAAAGAACCCTATCTGCAAATTGCTCTAAGCGCACAGCCAATATAAAATTTTCTGGTATTTTACATATACTAAGTGAAGTCTCGATAAAAGTGAAATATTCTTCACTCGGACGTAAAACCCTATTATTATTCTACTGCAACATGGGCATTCAGTGAGAAATCTTAATAGTTTTGATTTTCCTTGATGTATTAGATAATTTTATATCCGAGTTTTTCTCACTGAGCAAAACAGGAACACAAATGTGCAAATACTAACGATCCCCCGAAATGGTCCTTGGTGGTTTTTAACTCATATTATTGTTGAATGTTACACTTTTCGCCCGTCATATAATCATCTTAATGATATAAATATAAAAGAACAAATTTTTATTAATCATATTTAAACAATAAGAAGCTATATCGATCTACACATCCATAAAAATAAATAAAACAAGTTTTATCAATCAATCCAGAGTCCATTTCCATTTCAGCTGAAAAAGAACGATATGCACACGCACAAAAAATCAAAATGAAATAAAATCCAAATGCAATCACGTTTAATCCTAAAAGTTAGTTTATCCAGAAGGAAACAGTTTGAAAAAGCTCTAAAAATGCACAAAATTGTAAATATCGGTGTTTTTTTAACTTAAAAAAAAAAAAAAAAAAGGGGGGACTCTGGAGTTTTTCTCTCGACAAAGAAATGTCTATATTTACAGACTGACAAAGAATAAATGTCTATATTTTCAGACTGACAAAGAATAAATGTATGGCTTAATTTACTTTGTTAAAACTTCTCACCACCTGTTCACAGTTGATTACGCATGCATATAAAGCAGTATTCATAGTATCTATATAAACAGGTAGCTTAATTACAATGTGTTATATAATCGGGTACAGGTGTAAATTTTGGGGTCTCAAACAGGGTAATCACTGGCACTAAACCGGAACTCGAACCCGGGACCTTCAAAATACTAGCAATACGCTGTATAGACTGAAGTACATGGCCACTTATCGAGCCTGGTCTGTCACTGCACTCCCTTTTATGGTTCAAGTCCAGGTCTATCCTTAGACCAACTTTATCGAGCCCGATTGAGTTTATATTTGACGCAAAAATGGTCATATAAATGGTCATAATTTATAGTATCGAATGCTGTATGAAATAAGGTTTTGAAAATGAAGTGTAAGAGGACAAGGAAGAAATGAAGTGACTAAACGAGACTCAAACCCTGAACCTT
Source organism: Tegillarca granosa (assembly GCA_029721355.1). Taxonomy (NCBI): domain Eukaryota; kingdom Metazoa; phylum Mollusca; class Bivalvia; order Arcoida; family Arcidae; genus Tegillarca; species Tegillarca granosa. The sequence goes on from CM056601.1 coordinate 16,738,150, forward strand.
ACCAATACTAGCGGTACGTTCTATCGACTGAGCTACCCGACCACTTATCGAGCCCGGCTCATTACTGTCCTCCCTTCCTTTTTCGGTTCAAGTCGAGGTTTCACCCTTGAACCAACCTCTTGGTAGGCAACTTCTCAGGGTTTGATGAATCCCAAAATATTATAGGAAAGGGAAAAATACAGCGGCAAGAGAGGAACTGGAACCCGGGTTAGAGACCTTCCCATACTTGCAGTACGCGCTACCGACATAACTACCCTGCCACCTATCGAGCCCGGTCCGACACATTCCTTCCTTTTTTCACAAGATTCTATCCGGGGACCCATTTCAACCTGTTTATCGGCCACTTCCAACGTCGAACGAGCTACCAAATGTAGTACGAAATGAAAAATAACAGCGACCAAACTGGCCTAGCCAAATACTATCGGTATGCTCCAAACACTGAGCTACTAGGTCACATATCGAGTCCGATACGAGACAAAAGTGTCATTTACGATTCGAATATTTAATAAAATCGACATTTATTTACAAACTGCAAATTTTAAAATTAGAAATTTTCAGAAACATTCTCTGTTTGAAAAAAGATTCTGATACGTAAAATAAATCAATCTGGTGTGACAAAGAATATTGACGCGGGTTGAAATTTGACCCGGGGTTCATTTTCTAACGTTAAACCCAAAGGTGTTGAAACTACACCCTTTACCATTTAAAATGAACTGCGTCGTGAAATTTTGATAGATAAACAGTTCGAATTCCAACAATATAAAAACACTTCTTGAGAGTTGATATTAGCAACTATGATTTATTCAATTAAAAATTAAGTTAAATTACAGTAACATTGTATAGGATCAACATCTTTATCTTCAATTCCAAATAGACAGTCTTCACTAAACAAAAATCATTTTCAATATGAAGGTCTCAAATGTTTTTGAATAATGAATGAAAGTGATCATATTATTCCACTGACATATTTTATAAACAATAAAGCAGCGAACTCAGTGCCACTTGTTTATTTTGTTAAGTAGAACATAGTTCTTTTTGAGATGGTCAGCTAAGGTAACGGTTTCTTTTGTCAATTTCAAGGTTTAAAAATAGTACTCTCCAAAGTAACACGGATCCCTTGCTGGTTTTATTTAAAATTGTGCATATGAAGGTAATCGACTAGCGTTTTAAAAGTCTTTAAAACCCTATTCCCTCCCCCGAAAACAGTTTTTTCCGTGTGTCTTATTTGGTTTGTTTTTGTTCTTATAAGGGTTTTTAAGGGGTTATTTATTTGTTTGTTTTTTTAAAAATCCATTTTAAATTTAAAAATGTCTGAAATTACTCCTTTGTTCGTTTCCAAAACAGAAATATAACATATAAATATCTAGTGCTCAAAATGGATTCTTGATATTTGTCAAACACAATACGTAAGGAAAAAATTACTAATATATATTGATTATAGCATCAACAATATGTTAGTTTTTGTGTTTGACAACATATCTACATCTTGTCAGAATATGGATTATCGAATTTCAACACGTCAAGACGTAAAACAAATATAAAATACTTTTTGTTTTTGATGCTCTATCAATTACTTGTACAAGATGTTTATGAAAGAATATTGCGCGACCGTTAAAGCATCATATCAATGAATGACCTTATTGCTTAATCATTTGATTCTCGGTTTGTGTATTCCTGATAACTCAGTTTAATAGCTTTCACTACAACATAGATCCACTACCAATAAATGCGTTTCCAATTAAATAATTTTCTTTAACTTTATTTTTCTACTGATTTTTTTGTGACCACATTTACTGGTGCACTGAAACTAAGTACATGTGTAATGTGCACAGGTGGATTAAGGTAATGTATCCACAAAAATCTACAAATTTTGGCCTGGCATTAAAATGGCGATTTAATTTAAATAAAGTTCAGTCTTCTCAACAGGAGCTTGCAAATGCCATCTATTCACCTGTGTGCAAAAACATATACTTGACTGACAGTAAGGATACTGCGTTACTAAATTATATAGACGTGTAACTTTATAATATGTCCCGTTGACACGGTGTTCAACGACAATAAGATTTACTCCCGTAATTTTATTTTAATCTGATTAAGAAATATTTAGCTGGATTTGGATTTACATAATTTTAGAACTTTAGATTCATTATTTTCAACTGTTTGGCCTTTGTTTTTTTATCTATCAAACTTTTTGGTCTTAGTGTCACTGACGAGGAATGAATTTCCGAAAAGTGCACAACTGGCACATCAAAATGTAACTGGTATTTGTTATATATTTACTACCCCTGAGCGGGTACCGCTGCTGGTGGAGTAAAACTCCTCGAGTGTATCCATAACTCTGTAGGCAGTACTTTGTGCTGTCAGAAAATGTAACATTTAGGAAAATTTCAGCCCTCTTAAAATTGAAATTTATTTAAAACTAAGGTTTGTTCCCTCATGCAAAGCATTCCTTAGCTGGATTTGAATATATATAATTTTAGAACTTTAGATTCATTATTTTCAACTGTTTGGCCTTTGTTTTTTTATCTATCAAACTTTTCGGTCCTAGTGTCACTGATGAGGAATGAATTTCCAAAAAGTGCACAACTGGCACATCAAAATGTAACTGGTATTTGTTATAAATTCTACCCCTGAGCGGGTACCGCTGCTGGTGGAGTAAAACTCCCAAGGGTATCCATAACTCAGTAGGCAGTACTTTGTGCTGTCACAAAATGTACCATTTAGCAAAATTTTCAGCCCTCTTAAATTTGAAATTTATTTTAAACTTTTGTACATCTGGCACATCAAAATTTAACTAGTATTTGTTATATATTTAAACAGCTAACATAATTCCAATTTTGACAAGTCGCTGTAAGACCACTGTATCTCTTTTTTTCTACCCATCCGGATTTCGTCGTCCACATATGTTGCAAAATAATTTCGTAACTTTGAGTTTCGTTTTCCTCATTCTGTGTTTATGTAATGTTTATCTTTGATGTCTGTCACTCTTGTCCCGAGATTAACTTGTCCAGAATGTGTCAAGTCAAATGTCCCGTTTGTCCGATCAAGGTGTCTGTGTCAGAGTCCCATATGTCGTCAACTCTCGACCGGGGAATTTCAACTTTTACTATTTACAGAAAGTTTATCGAACAATAGTATTGGTCACGCTATAAGATCATATACCCGACTGACCGATTTTTATTGACCTTTTTGTCTTAAGTTTTTCATTTTCAGGGAGTAATACTTTTGAATAATTATGAAATAATGGATTCAAAAGTAATAGCTTGCAAGTCATCATACGATACTTATTTATGGATCACTTTATAAATATTTAAAAGAAGCACATAACAAAACTAATTTGGAGATTTTGTTTATAATATTAGCATTTTTTTTCGTTCTTAATTTTTAGAAGAATTACGAAATTGACAACATTGGCGGATGTAGAGTGGGCGTATATATGCACTATTTTTCCGGTATATGACGCCGATAATACATTTTTGTACATTTATTCATTATTGAGGTACTCTGAATGAATTATTTTCACTTTATCAACCTCAGATTAAAGTACACCACGACGACAAGTTTTTATGGGAATACAATTTCAAATCGGGTCTTAGAATCCGATTCTCCCCTGCAATACCACTTAAGGTTTTACCCGACTGGTAAAACATGTCCTGTATTATGTCACTTAAATTAATTATTTAAAAGATTTGGTATCTTAATTGAAAAATATCAAACTATGGAGACAAACACAGAAATTGCGTACTTTAAAATATTAAGCGACTGCTGATTAAATAATAAATTCATTTATAAATTTTGTGTTTGAAACAATCCAGTGACAAATATTAAAATGATTAGCAATGCATTAATCATATAAAAAATCAATAAAATATATTCTTGTAAACAGAATTTACTCACCTAATTGTGTCTGTACATTATAAAATAATGCTGCAAAAACAGAAAAATATGTCAAATATTTTAACTGAAACATGTCTACATGTTCACTCTCATCTACGATATCTTACGTTTAAACAACCTGGAAGAACAAATCTAGTTAATTCATCCGAGTTCCCAAGCAGAACTAAATACACAAAATATTTAAAAGAATTTACATTTTTAAACCCAAATGAACACATACACGGGTCTATAAGGTTCATGGATAAAAAGTTAAAAAAGCATTCGAACGTAACAAAGAGATAATTTGAAGAATGAAACTATAGCAAGATTCTAATTTTTTGTGTAAGAATTTGTATTAACCCATACTGAAACACCTTATAGGTTGTTTCGCAATAGAAAGATAAGACAACACAAACACACACACACGGTCTTGTTTTAATTTGAACCATACAAACATGTTGTATCCGTCCCATTAAATAAAAAATAATTTAATTTTTGAACAGCAAGAATGGAAGGTTTTCGGCTTGAACTCCAGCTAGTTCATACATATTATTAAATAAAATAAGATATTGTTTACGTTTTGCCTTGTCCTTGGCAATGATAAACTTGTCTGTCAATATAATGTTATCGAGAAAAATGTATGATCGTCTGTGAAGTACTGCACATGTTAGTGCTTCTGAATTCACGGCAATACAAGGCATAGATAAAAAATGGATGCAAATTTCACAATATGCAAACATGTTTTTTAATATTTCTACTTTTTTACTTATTGTTTTTGTAAATAGCCGAAAAAGCAATTAACAACAGTTAATTGTTATCAACAGCAATAAAATAACAACACAAATACCAACAAGGCAAACTTTAATAAAATTTTCTTTTAATTTTGTTTTCTAAATTTTGTAAAAATGATATATGTTTAAACATCTTTCTTTTAAACAGGAGATGGCGGAAACAAATTTGTATAAAATCGCTTTAATACGCCGTTTTATATAAAAATACTTTATTTAAGTCGCGTTTATTCCAATAACTTTGCAAAACTTTTAAACCGATTTTTTTATTAATTCATATAATCCTATTAACTATCCCGAAATATAAACGGCAAGAAATGATTTGCGGTTATTGTTTTTTTCAGAAATGTGAACTTATGACACATCGATTTTAAATAGGTGTTTCTTTTCATTATTTACTACTCTTGCGCGGGTACCGCTGCCGGTGAAGAAAAACTCCCCGGGGGTACCGTTAACTCATTAGGCAATACTTTGTTTTGTCAGAAAATGTACCTTGTGTCAAAATTTTCAGTCATATTAATTTTTGAAATTTATTTAACACTAAGTCCTACTAGTAGTTCATTATGCAAAACATTCCTTAGGTGGATTTGTATTCATATAATTTTTGACTTGTAATCATTAATTTTCAAATGTTTGGATTATCCTTTTTTATCTTTTACCTTTTTCTGTCCCTAGTGTCACTGATGAGTAATAAACTTCCGAAATGTGCAGATATGGTAAATCCAAATTAAACAGGTATTTATATTAATTTTTTGTAAGTCGCTAACAAATAAGAAAACATAATAATCAGTAAAGTGCTTGCTAAAAAGTATAACGACTTTTACTTTGCGTTATAACGTTTTTTTTTTCATTTGCACTTAATTGTAGTTTTTTAAGCATTTTACTCTGTAAATTTATTTTACAAGCTCTACAAAAAGCGTATATACGCCTTCATTTTGCATTTATTTATTTTCTTCAATGCTTATTATAGTTTCTTACAATTTGCATCGAAGTCTTTTTCCACTTAAAAAACTAAAGGGTTTATTTTACGATTTTCTTCGATTTCGATGATATTATATTTTGCTAGTTTAAACCTTTTACGTTTTCGCACTTTCGTACCCTAACTTGCGTTTTAACATTTTAAACACCTAACAATAAGTAAATAGGTTTAGATGCGTAGCAACATAATTTGACTTGACACCCTTGTTTCCTTTATAAAGAGGAAAAGCGCGAAAATAGATAAAAGACTCTAAATTGTATTATAATACCTATTTTTGCTAATCAGGGAAGATTTCGTTGCTTGCTATGAAATGCACTTAGGGGTTTGAAGAGTTGAATCGAGTAATGGTGTAAAACGTCCCAGTCAAGAATATTTCACTTATATCGAGACGTCGCCAGCTATAGGCGAAAGTGCAAAACTTTTGTATGTGGGTTTCTTTGACGGCATTATACAGCAGTGTTCTTTATCGTGATACGCTTACAGTGACACGGATCTCCGTTTATTTTAAGTTTCCATCTGAAAGAACCATGACTTTCATTTGGTAATGCCGAGTGACTGCCAAAAAGAAAAACTGTGTCTTCCCACTTTCAAGTCTTGGTTAAGACCCAATCGGGGTTCGAACCGACAACCTCCAACTTACAGACCTAACACTCTACCAACTGAGCTACCACAGTGGTCCAATTGGTTATGTTTCATCAAGAACAAACAGATAATATAACTTCCGTAATATAACGCTGTCTTAATGCCCTTTATTGGCCCTAAGAATGGAACTAAATTTATGGTAAAAAAATAAAGTTGATCTTAACATGCTTGTTTCTATTTACTTTTGTATCTGAAATAAAAATTACATAATTGGTTAAATAAAAGAGGTTATCAATACAAACCGGTATATTAAAAATAGACCATATACACAGACCAGGAAGACAAGTTTCAATAAGAATGTATCTCTCTCTCTCTCTCTCTCTCTCTCTCTCTCTCTCTCTCTCTCTCTCTCTCTCTCTCTCTCTCTCTCTGTGAGTGTATTTGTTTGTGCTCATGTTTTTTTATTTTTCTGTTTTTTTATTAAATGTCATTAATTTAATCTATTTCTAAGATTTCGAAAAACTTTTTAAAATAAATATCGATAAGTTACAAAATAGACTACACAGACCTGGAAGACAGGAATCTCTCTCTCTCTCTCTCTCTCTCTCTCTCTCTCTCTCTCTCTCTCTCTCTCTCTCTCTCTCTCTCTCTCTCTCTGTGGTTGTGTGTTTTATGTCATTTTATTATTTGAGGTCATTTAGTCTTAAAATGTTTAAAAAAATAATTATAATAATACTAATAAAATAAAATAAAATCAATTAACAAAAAAATCATTTTTAAATCATTCATACGTCCATGAAAATTGGTCGACACAACAATTATTCCAATCAATTCTTTCATTACTTTTTTGTCTGAAGCAATAAGTACATTTTTAAATAAATAAAAGACATAAAGTACACAAACTAGAAAGTTTAAAAAATAGATTTCATTCATACAGACCAGGAAGTTTCTACAATATGGATATACACGATGATTACCCCAACCTACCCCTCTCTTTCCTTTATCTGAAACAACAATAAACAATAAAAACATATTTGGTTAAAAAAATTATTTACAAAGACAAGGGATTTTAAATGTAGACTTTAATTACAGAGACGAGAGAAAATAAATTTTATTAAGATTATATATATATATATATATATATATATATATATATATATATATATATATATATATAACTACTTTGTGCTGTCAGAAAATGTACCATTTATCAAAATTTTCGGTCGTCTAAAATTTGGAATTAATTTAAAACTAAGGTTTGTTCCCTCATGCACAGCATTCCTTAGCTGGATTTGGATTTATATAATTTTGAAACATTAGATTCATTATTTTCAACTGTTTGGCTTATATTTTTTATGTATCAAACTTTTCGGTCTTAGTGTCACTGATGAGGAATGAATTTCCGAAATGTGCACATCTGGCACATCAAAATTTAGCTGGTATTTGTATTATATATATATATATATATATATATATATATATATATATATATATATATATATATATATATATATATATATATGTGTGTGTGTGTGTGTGTGTGTGTGTGTGTGTGTGTTTATATATCGAATCTTTAAAAATAACGTTTTATATTAAGAAGGAGATACGGCAATCCTAAAGTCTACCCATCTCCCTGTAATATCTGAATTATTAATTAAATAAGTTGTTTAATAAAGGACCACAGAGTTTGAAATAGACTTCATCTACGCAGACGAGGAAGATAAATGTGAATAGAACGGAGATAATTAGATATATATATATATATATTTATGCATTGTTCATTATTGTAGTGTATTTATAACAGTGTTTTTGTGTATATTATCTTGTTAAAATAAATTTAGGTTTTATACTTTTTATACGTGTTTTAAAAACAATATACATGTATTATGAAAAAAAGAATAAAGTGACTGTAGGAAAGTATATATAATACAGTAGGTCAATATCCATAAAGTTGAGTTTTATTGCTACTTGTGGAAGAATAAGACAAATTTAACATGATTAAATATTATTGAATAGATAAATCAAATCTAGATATAAATAAAAAATGCAAGATATTGTTAACAAGAAACTGGTGTCTATCACAGTTTTTTTTCTCCAAAAATAGGTTGCGGTTCAGTATACATTTTGACATTTATGCTACAGATTATGTCGTCAAAATATACATACGGATAACATCATGGATGTTATTGCTTAGAACATCAATAATAATAATAATAATAATAATAATAACTATTTAGAAAAGCTTTGTACAACGTTTTAAAATGCAACAAATAGATTTTTTGCAATTGTTTTTAAAATATATATTTTGTTTTGCAGTTAAAATACACCAGTAAACAAAGATTAAATCAGAAGTCATTGAAATATGTTTTTAAAAAAATGATAGTTATAAAACACAATAAAGAAAACGACATGATAAAGTATGTTTTGCAATTTATAAAAGATCAATATTCTAAATACCCATGTACAATATACATTTTCTTTACCTACAACATTGCAAAATAAATAAATAAATAAAAATAAAAATAAAAAACTTAGTTAATAAAAAAGAAAAAAAAATTTAAAAAATATGGTTTAATTCTTTTATACAATGTAAATATATATTGCAAAAATCAAACAAGAATATGGTTTTCCTAACCTGACATTATTGTGAGTCTGCAAAACAATGCCATTTTTTAACTTCATTTTTTCATTTTTTTCGTTATTTGTTGTCTTATTATTCAAATAGCGATATTTCCTCTTACTTTACTCTCTCATTCGCGTCTTAAGTAAACAATCTGTGTTTGTTTCTAATATAATGTATAGTTTATAAACATGTTCATCAAGGAAAATAGTTCCCGTTATGGATAAACAAAGTTTTTCTTCCCAGTCAAAAAAATTAAAAATGGAAATCAAAATAGGAATAAATTAATAAAAAACAAGAAAAGGCTAAGTACCTAATATCTAGCTAACGTCAACGTCTAAATTGAAAGAACGTCTAAAACAAATCATTCACTTTTCATTCTTTTACAAAAACGGTAAACCAAGATATAAATATCTAGTGCTCAACAGGGGTTCTGGTTATTTTGTAAAACACCATACAGACTGCAAACAAAAATATACTGAAGATACCATCAACAAAATGTTAGAGTTTTTGATAGATTGTTGTGTTTGGCAATATTATCTTTCAACAAACAATCGGTATACCAATGGGCACAAACTGTGCACCTTTGCTTGCTGTTTTGTTTCTTTATTCATATGAATCAGAATTTTTACAGAACCTTGTCAAATCTGGAGAAAAGGCTGTCGCTAAATCATTCAACTACACATACAGATATACAGATGACGTTCTTTCTCTAAATAATCACAAATTTGGAGAATATTTGAATGTCATCTATCCAAGTGAGCTTGAAATAAAAGACACGACAGATTCTCCATGTTCTGCTTCATATTTAGACTTATACCTCAATTATGACACCCATGAAAGGTTACATCTGAAGCTGTACGACAAACGTGATGACTTCAATTTTTCTATTGTCAACTTTCCGTTTCTTTGCAGTAATATCCCTGCTTCTCCTGCGTATGGTGTATATATTTCACAGTTAATACGATACGGTAGAGCTTGTTCCCACTATGGGGACTTTCTGCAACGAAGCAAATTACTTACAATCAAATTGTTGACACAAGGATATTGCAAGCCTAGGCTAATCAGTTTTATGGCCGTCATCACAATATTGTTGATAAGTATGTAGTCACTGTATCCCAACTTATACTGGATATATAGTTCTTTGTTCCTTTCATTCTCAAAATTGACTTGCACGTGACGGGTGTAGCTAGCTAGACAGGAGGTGCTTATCCTTCCGGAGCACCCGGCCTCACTTACTTGATGGAAGTTCACGTGTATAACATATTTTGCCAGTTTGCAAAGTTTTTACTTTGTTTTTGGGATTGTGATGTGAACACGGACTGGTATGTTTGTTTTATTTTATAACTACAACCGCCACATGCAAAATCAAACTTGAGAATAAAAGGAACATAGAACCATGGGAAATCTATATCCAGTATAAGTTAAGATACAGTGACTCAATACTTAGCAATTATAATAATGGGGTGATAACCGGAAAACATTTTCGGCGCCTTGATTACCCTAGACTTGAAACATCCCTGAGAGATGTATTTAATTGTATGCAGCTTGCTTCATTGTAGAAATTCTCCGTTGTGTAAATAAGCTCTACAATACCGTCTTTACTGTGAAACAAATAAAACATACACAGGAGAAGCTGTAATATTACTGACAAACGGAAAGTTTGCAATAGAAAAATTTAAGTCGCTACGTTTCTTGAATAGCTTTGAATTCAGATGTAACCTATGGTGGGTGTCAAAATTAAAGTATAAGTCCAAATACCCAGCGGAACATTAAGAATAAGTCGTATTGTTTATTTCGAGCTTTCTAAATCTTTTAAAAAGGTCCGGATAAGCCTAGGCTTAAAAAGTATAACACTTTTATATTAAACAATGTAATAATGTTATGATAATAAAATCAATTTAAATATTATGAATGCAGACTGCTTTAAGTTGTAGAGATAAACAAATCGATTTTTTTTTCTTATCACAACGTAGCCGAAGAACATTGTGTTACGTTTTAGAAATTGGTAAAGAGAAGAAAGTATAGATCAAATTAATACCAAATTACAGTTTTAAGCTAATAAATTCTGAAATATGCTTTCTTTTTTTTTGTGTGTTTTGATGACTAATAAAATTGCATTTACATTTAGCTGAATAACTGAATATTTGCCTACGACTCAAACTTTTGCACATGGTGTTTCACACTTCTTTAAATTTGCTGAAAAGGTATAGTAGAGCTTGTTTGCTCTAGGCGGACTTTCCACAACGAATAAACTCTTCCAATTAAATTGTTGACTCAAAAGATGTTGCTTGCATGGGTAAAAGTTTTATGGCCCTCATTACAATATTGTATCAAATATTGAGTCACTGAATGCAAACTTATACTAGATATATTTGACTTACCATTCTAACATGTCCCTTTAATTCCCGAATTTGAGTTTGAACATGACGGGTTTAGCTAGCTAAACAGGAAGTGCCTACTCTTCCGGAGCGCATGACCTCGGTTTCTTTGATGGAAGTTCACGTGTATGACTAAATTGGCCAGTTTTCAAAGTTTTAACTTTGTTTTTTAGGATTGTATTTCGGTCATTAAGTGGTATGATATAGATAATAAAAAATATTTTAAATTAAGTTTTAGTTTTTGTTTTTCTTCTTCTTGTTTTTCATTCATGACCTATTTCTCTCCTCTATTTTCAAGTGAAATTGTAATTTACTTAAATCAAGGAGGAATCGTTATGTTTGAAAGAAAACTAGACCCTGTCGCGTAAATAAAAGATAATATTGACCTTTTTCAGAAGTTTGTCATTTAAAATAGTTTTAAATTTTAGTATATTGGGTGAAGTAATGAAAGGGGAAATCAAAAGGGTTAAAGATACTTTTGCAATACATTTACAGAATTGTACTTGGCTTTTTATTTTGTCATCTCTTAAAAACAACACCTATGTTATTTAGGCATTGACCGATTAAGGGTTATCTAAATTAAGTAGTTGTGCATTTTCTAAATATTCTTGTACATATACAAGTGTTGTAACAAAAGTGGTACTGCTCCTAAAACAAAAAATATGTAAATAAGTTAATTTTTGTTGTTAAATCAAATTAAAAAATAAACTTTATAGTCCAGTCAATCTATGAATGAACCTAGAACCAATTGCAACAGAATTTCTTATTGTTGGAATTAATTATATATCGACACATAAACATCATATAAAAAGTCCCAAAAAAATCTCGTTGTGGAAGATGCTTTTTTAAAGTGTTAAAAATTTCGTCTATTATTGGAAGGTTTTTGACGTTCACGGGCCTCCATCCAAAGAATTTTAGTAAACTTCCGGTCAGCAAATAGAAGTGTTCTTCGTCTTCACAGCAAAAATACAGACAAAAATGGTTTCAAAAGGGTAATTTCAATACAAGTTAAGGTAGTCAACACTAAAATATATGTTTACCTATCAAATCTTCATAAACGGGATAAATTTAAAACTTGTCGGAAACGAAACTGTTGAGGGAGGGGGTGGCTGACATCATCACATCTGTATACATGTATGCATCGATCTATCTTTGATAGATTTCCAGTCGATCTGCATACATCTACGCCCTATAACTTAAACATATGAAGAAAATAAAAAAAAAAACGCTGTTTTTTTTGTCATATTCAGGAAGGCAACACACGCGTTGGGGTTTTCTTGCACACTACGAAAGCCCGTTGTGGTCAAAATTTAGATCTAAATAAACTGGTATGGAATGAATTCGGCATATATTAATTGATTCGACCAAATAATAAATTTTGTTTATTATTATTATTATTATTTTTATTTATTTATTTATTTATTTATTTATTTTTTTTGTTATTTTATTTATTTTTTTTGTTGCAATTTATTTAATTACAATATGCATTTTGTTAGTTTTATTTAGTTTAATTGGATACTTTTTCATGGAACAGACACATTTTTAAAAAAGTCTGCCCCGGGAAAATATTATAATAATTATACTGTCTTTCTTTTCACGAACACATTCATGTGCAAACACGCCCATGCATGTTTAATTTTATCAGGTCAGTAAATTTTATTTCCATGAAATACAAGTATAGAAACTTTGACATTATTTTTTCTTATTTATATACTGTAAATCAGAAAATTAATGCGTCATGAAATTAATGCGAATTGCCGATTTTGAAGTATTATGCGTCATGAAATTAATGCGATTTTTTGAAATTCCAAATTTAATATTTTTTTATTGAATTTTGCCTATCTATCTGTTATCTAACAATTATATAGTATTTGAATCTCCGATAATTAATTAGGGCCCCTATAGTGATCACTTTGTCTGTCTGTCCGTCGGGGCATCAACACCTTTATTTATTGCAGTAATTAACATTAGTATAATTGAAGCTGCATGTAGAGGCTTCAAAGTTATACTAGATCATGTAGAAACTACTTTTAATATAGACTGATCTAGTCACCTATAATTTTTGTGATCACAGTCAAAGGTCAAAGTTTCTTCCATCCATCTGTTTAATCAAGTGTTCTACAAATATCTTTGTCACAAATACCCCTCCCGCGCTCCATGCGCATAGGGTCCCGGCTTCGATCCACAGCCGCTAAAATAAAAAAAGGAACACTTCCTTGCTTGAAAACAAGCAAAATTTTATCAATATGCTCAGTGACATGCTTGGCAATATCGGTTGTGACGTAGTACATGCAATCTCTGACGCAGATTACCTGAATGCAAAAAGAGCTGTTATAGCAGCTCTTACTAACGATACGGTTCTGCTCGGAGAGGATTCGGATTTCCTCGTTCTGCTTTGTTTCCATGCTGATCATGATGCCAACAAAATTTATTTTATGTCCGATTCCAAACTACATAAGAAGGTTAGGGATACTCTGCGCACAAAGTCCATCCTTGGCAAATACCTATTATTTGTCTAAGCATTTACCGAATGTGATACTACATCTCGTATCTTTTGCGTTTGGAAACAAGCAGCATTAAAGCGTATTAGTGAGCTGTATTTCCAAATGCAGGCTGATGTCTTTATGTCAAGTTCATCCTCTAAACAGGAAGTGATTCAGGCAGGTGAAAAAGCCTTAGTTGCATTATTAAATAAAGTGCAAAACGAAAGTTTAGATTTTCTCCGTTACCGTAAATAAAGTCAGCGCATTCCAACTGGATCCTCCTTTATTCAAGTAAATAGCTTACCTCCAACTTCGGCTGCTTCTAAATATGACAGCGTGAGCGTGTATCACCAGATTCAGCAATAGCTTAGGAACAATTTGAATCTAACTGACTTGGGCTGGAAACTTGTGTCAAACATTCTTTGTCCTCTCAGAACCGATCTAGCCCCGGCTCCTGATGCACTACTTAAAGTAATTAAATATAATTGTAAAAACTGTGATAGCAGGAGATGTAATTGCCGAAAACATGGCCTATCTTGCTCTGTTGGTTGTGGTGAAGAGGAGTCTCTTGTGCTAATTCCACATTAATTTTGACTATAATTTGGAATATGATGAAAACGAAGAACTTTAATGCAAAATTAGAATATGACTGTATCGATTCAGATGGAATTTCATTAACTTTGATTAATGTATATTTAAAAAATGGCACTCGTTTTGAATATCTTCATATGGCTATGAAGGATTATGGACTTAGTATCTCAAATTGCATAAAAGCCGAAGGCTTGAAATAGGCCATAATCCTTCATACCTCGATGAAGATATTCAAAACGAATGTAATTTCTTAAATATATATACATATCATTGTTGGAGATATATATTTTTTTTTAACAAATAAGAAGCTCTAGTTTGGGTACTAGGCATACAGCATACTGCTTTCGAAGTCGAGGAAACAGTAAATGTCAACGATTACCAGTTTTTGTGCATTAGACGCGCGTTTCGGGTAAAATAACCCTCATCAGGTCATTTTATAACTAAAAATTGAACAAGGTTACATATGTTTATTTAGGCCAATTTTTGCTTAATTACTAAACAATTTAATGGGTTTTTTTTTTTTCAAATTTAAGTTGTGAGTTAGTATAGAAAAATGGATTTTAATGTTTAACTTGTGTTGACAGGTCAAAATTTTCAAAATATGGTATCAAAAGTTATTTCCTTTAACAAACTTAGCCTCAAATAGTGTATTTGTTTAATTCTGTAACATAAGATTTAGCGGTGTTGATCATATCAAACTTTCTTGTTGCAATAATTGTATCTTAAATAATCAAATGATGCAAGAAAATTTTCAGATATAACTTTTTTAAGATCTTTAGACCCATCAAACATGCTATCTCGTTCAATTTTCTTTCACAAATTTAGCCTCAAGTACGTTTTGTCAAACCCAGCATCTTCAAAAATAACACTTACATTTCTTCAAACCTTATTTGCTACAATAATTTTAATCTGGACAATAAAATGATGCAAGAAAATGTACCAGATGTGTGTTTTGTTAGATTTATAGAAACCCCAAAATGCTATCTCGTTCATATTTGCTTTTTGAATTTAGCCATTTTGCATGTTCAGTAGTTTTTCAAAACCCATTTCGTAAAAGATTAGCAGTCACATTTTTTAAATACTAACTAGTTACAATAAATGTAACTTGTACAATCACATAATGCAAAAGAAATTGTCAAATAAATGTCACTGTTAGAATTTTTGTACCCCAAGTATGCGATCTCATCCAGTTTTGCTACATAAATTTAGCCTCAAATAGAATTTTTCAAACTTTGTAACTTAAAAATTAGTGGTCACATTTCTTTAATCCTTATTAGTTACAACCAATGTAACTTGGACAATAATACAATGCAAGAAAATATGTTAGATATGTGTTCCTGTGAGATTTAAAGACCCCTCAATATGCTATCTCATTCTAATATGTCACTATTTTGGTTACGGTTATCCACTTAAAAAGGAAATTTTGCCATTTTCCCCTAATCAGAATCTTTTGGGACTTTTTATACGGTATAGATAAAACATTTAAGAATGTCTTGGTGATAAAATAAATTCTGTTGCAATTAGTTCTAGGTTCAACCCTTTTATTCTGCTAGATTGACTGGACTATTAAAGCTGCATAAAGTTTTTCATTTTTTAAAAATTTTTTCTATTTTTTAAAAAAATATTTTTTTAAAAATAGATATCCTCTAACCACGATCCGTGCGATTCATTTTAAAAAATATCATTTCTTTTAGCTGTAAATAAACGGAATCCTCTGACCGGTTGGTCAATATTGAACGATGGTAATTATTAGCTTGGAGCATGCGCATGGGAAAAACCCATAAATCGAAGGTGAAACATTACAAATTGCATTAATTGTCCTTAATTGATATCCAGGTGTATTTGAAATGTTGTTATCTATCCCTTACTAAGTCACAAATGACAAATTCAACGAAGTTCTGTGTTTAATTTATCGTATTTTACCTTTTTTAAAGTTGTGTTTAAATGACCCGGGTTTTGATGACATAATCATGTCATCTAATATTAGATCTCAAATGCCACATCTCGCTGGGTAATTACTGTAATTTCTGTATTTATTCGAGCTTTTATCGTTGAACCAAATGTAATATTGTTCATTAAGAACATCATTAATTAGATTAGCACTGTTTTAATTTTTTCTTTGGAAAACTTAATGCAGCTTAAAACTAGGGTAAAATGATTAACTTCGATATCATCTTCGTCTTAAATAAAGATGTTTAATTTGTTATAAAGAGTCTTGATTTTAATATTATGCGAGCCTTTTACGATATGGTTCCACTGTTGTTTTTTTTGAAAATGATAAAGTACATATATGAAATGTGTTCTGTCCGTCGCCGTAGAATAAACTGTTTCTAGAACGTACTTTTGTGAAAGATTCATTTTTAACGGACCAGCTGATGCGTAAACAGTTCTGAAGAAATGGCGGAGATAAAATATAATACATCCTTGTAATTTATATTCTTTAGATATAACTATAACTTCATTGCTACAAATAACTAATTATTTACGAATGCCTATCTTTAGTTTTCACTATCATTTATGAACATGAACATGTTTTTAAGATGCAACTAGTTTTTACATAAAAAATACATATTTTCTTTTGTTAACATTTTTTATTTTATGATTGTATGCACCAATTGTATTGGTGTGCTATACTAATGCTTTGAATCGTGCGTTGAACTGCCGGGAACTATATCAAAATGATTGTTTCTTCGTAAGAAAAGCAAAATATTTCCTCACCTCAGACACAAATTGCGGTCTTCTGATTTGAAGTCTTGCCATTTGAAAAATGTCAACATCATTGCTGTAGCTTAAATTTTTTATTACGCTATAAACCAAATAAAATAAACAACAGCACCTTGCTCCGTCCCTAAAACATATATAAATCATTAATGATAAGATAATGTGGTTGTACTAACATGAATCAGTTATATAATTCAGTTTTACAATTTGAGTAAGTTTTCTTAGAGTTAAGTTTTGATCAGACCTATAGTTTAGATTTTAAAGCATCCATTACAACAGTTATGTAGTATTCAAATGAAATTTTATTTATTTTCTAATCAGTAGCTTTATTCACTATCCGATCGAACATATACGAAACATTTTGAATGGAACTATAAGTGTAGACCTTGATTTCTATGATATATTGGAATAGTTTGATCAGTTTCCCTTCGCCTTTTTCCTGAAGATAAGCAAAGGTAATCCTTGATTTTATTGCAAAAGGACAAACAAAAGACATTTGTCACAAAATGTATATACAAGAAAAGCAACATGATTTATTTACTTTAATACTTTTTTTCAGAAATATTATATGCTTTCAACCCAACATTTCTTCAATGGCAATAGATGCGTTTTACTTTGTATTCTAATGTTGGGATGTCACAAAAGTTTGTTTCTTAACCTGAATTAAAATCGGAATTCTACAGACATCGCCTGGACCTAAGACCATTGATAATAAAAAGCCTAGGAAAACTATAATTTTTAGTGGATCTGTAAATTATTTTTTTTAATAAATATGCAGGATACATACTTTATTCTATAACTTATGTATATATGTAACAACAATGCCTTTTTCATATATGCACATTTGTTAAATTGTCTAATTTTCAAAATGATACAAGTTTTTATAGATCAAAAAACTATTTAAACAGGCATACCTTTCCCAATACATTCAAGTTGATTTCCTTGGTTCCAGGTATAGCCATCGACTCTGATGTTTTTGTCAGGATTAATTTACCAGGGTCCAGTTTGTTTTCGTTTGAAGGGTGCCAAATCAAAACCTTTTTGACAAATATATATAATGAAAACAATTAGCGAGAATAAGCTTCAATTGTCTTTAAGTAAGCTGTAAGTAAGCTTTGTATACAAATAGCAATCAAAATAAAGAATTATTATACTGAATAAAATGTTTACCTGTAAACTCCGTAGAGTATACATAATATATATTAAAAATGCGAAAAAATACACAAAGTATTTGAAAACGTTCAAACCTTGCTAAATGAGATATACTTTAATTTCCATGCAACCAGTACAGTAATTATTGAAAATAAATGAATACTAGTAGTAAGATAAAATATTAAAAGATAATATTTGTAGATTTTTTACTTGTGCGCTGGACGAAAAAAGGTTCTGAATATAAACTTTCATTTTATTAGTCGTATCTTTTTTTCTGATAAAATCTTTATATTCCTGCACACTTGAGTTTCTAGGGATCTTGCATGATATTTTCTAACGTTACAGGTCTTATGCATATTAAAATCTTCTTTGTATAAGTATAACCTTTCCGACTTTATTTTAAATTGTTGGTAATTTTAAGAAAGGTTCATTTTTAAAAATTCGTTTCAAAGTATTAAGTAGGTATAACTACTATTACCTTTCACATCAGGAAATTTGAAATTTATTATTGCTTTAATCTCAGTATTTGCGTTTTCTGGTAATATTGTTATAGGGTCGAACATTTAAAATACGGCCTAGAATTTTATACTCTTGTGGCTAATTATTTTGAGATGTTTCATGTCGTTTTATTAATAAAATACCAAAAGCAAATCTCAAATGAGCGTTTGTGAGAACTTTTTTCAATAAAAAAAAAATAAGTTAAACAATAATAATAAAAAAAATAAATAAATAAATAAAAAAAAAATAAAAAATAAAAATAAACAGTTGATAATTTTTTTTTACCTTTTTAAAACTCGGAGCATCTTCTAAACTGACAACTGTGCAAGAATTGTATTCACTAATCATATTCCACAAATCGACCACTGTGTTTGCAAAAGGTATTTTCGTGACCAAAAATTGTCTTGACATTCTGCAAGACTGCAAAGTAAAAAAAACTATACATATATTAAACACTTCATAACAAATACAAGGTATATACTCTAGCTAAAATTCCTGAACGTCTTTTCTAAGGTACACATTCTTTATCTGTATAACTTTATTTATTTAGAAAAGTTGTCAAAATAAAATATTTGTTGTAAGCAATTTATTAAAATATTACTTTCATAGGGTATCTAGTTGTTTAGTATTTCAAGTATGAAAATAAGCTCTAATTTCGATAATATTCTCAAGCCGTTTCCCAACCATTTCCACAACAGTGGTCAACGACTGGCTGTATTGAAAGTACTATATTTTTAAATCTACGTGTACTTAAAAACACGTATTGATACTGTTGGAAAAGTAAAGAAAATTGATATTCAATCGTATTATCAAAAGCTAAATCGTGAAAAAAGCGTTATCAAGCTGTTATACAAAACACATTACAAATCGAACAGACCTTGCACGCCATCATTTATACATTAAGAAAGTTTGTTCGTTATTTCGTTAAAGAGTTATTTATAAGCTTTAAAAAATGCGCAAATACATTGGTTAGAAACAACGTGATTTGTTTTGGAGAACTCCGAGTGAACTAAAAATCGACATTGGAAATTACTACTGTGTCCTGCAATGTTAAGAGGTCAAAGACAGTGTGATTGTCTTTAATTTTGAGTTAAATTTTTAGTTATGTAATCCTTTATTATACTTTTGTATTATGGATTGATTTGGCTGTTGCGAAAAACATATTTCAGCACAGTGAATTGTATCTAATATTCTAAAGGAAATAAAAGAGAGAAAACTTTTGCAGTGGAATATGTTGAAGAACGCATTATATTCATTTAGAAATCACAGTACATTTATAGAGTGTTTTGTTAAATGTCATCTAAAAAGCCTTTTACCTCTGTAGCAACCATATCTATTAGTATATCATCTTGGTAATACCGACCTCTAACACATTTACCTTTCGGCAACTGAATTTGCACGACTATAACACCACATGAGAAGAATGGCATAAAAGAACCTTGCTTTTGGCAACTACAGGTTTTACATGTTTAGTTATCTATATTTTGTTTCTAATTTTTTCTTACTGGTTCGAAATAAAAAATCAATTCTTCGTCACCAAAAACAATTTTTTGCAAATTGACTGAATTTGGGAAACATTTTAGCAATTGCTTATCGATATGTACTCGTACCCGTTTTGGTCATTTGTCAATATATGCGGGATCCATTTGGTAGGAACCGTTTGTATTTTCAAAATTCGCTTTAAAATGAAATGTACCCGCGAAGCCAATATGTCAACAGCTTTGACAATATTACGAATGGTATATCTGTCATTTCTGTTAATTATAGACTTTTAAGACATTTGCCTTGGCTGATATTGTTACAGGTCAGCCAGATTTTGCTGCATCTTTGACACACTCTGTGTCAGTCAGAAATGTCTTTCTCCACATACGAAAAATATCTGATCAAAACATAAGCTTCCCCTTAATCAGAAAACAAACTGTATAACCAAATACATATGACCGAATTTTGTGTGAACTTATATAAGCTCTAATTTCGATAATATTCTCAAGCCGTTTCCCAACCATTTCCACAACAGTGGTCAACGACTGGCTGTATTGAAAGTACTATATTTTTAAATCTACGTGTACTTAAAAACACGTATTGATACTGTTGGAAAAGTAAAGAAAATTGATATTCAATCGTATTATCAAAAGCTAAATCGTGAAAAAAGCGTTATCAAGCTGTTATACAAAACACATTACAAATCGAACAGACCTTGCACGCCATCATTTATACATTAAGAAAGTTTGTTCGTTATTTCGTTAAAGAGTTATTTATAAGCTTTAAAAAATGCGCAAATACATTGGTTAGAAACAACGTGATTTGTTTTGGAGAACTCCGAGTGAACTAAAAATCGACATTGGAAATTACTACTGTGTCCTGCAATGTTAAGAGGTCAAAGACAGTGTGATTGTCTTTAATTTTGAGTTAAATTTTTAGTTATGTAATCCTTTATTATACTTTTGTATTATGGATTGATTTGGCTGTTGCGAAAAACATATTTCAGCACAGTGAATTGTATCTAATATTCTAAAGGAAATAAAAGAGAGAAAACTTTTGCAGTGGAATATGTTGAAGAACGCATTATATTCATTTAGAAATCACAGTACATTTATAGAGTGTTTTGTTAAATGTCATCTAAAAAGCCTTTTACCTCTGTAGCAACCATATCTATTAGTATATCATCTTGGTAATACCGACCTCTAACACATTTACCTTTCGGCAACTGAATTTGCACGACTATAACACCACATGAGAAGAATGGCATAAAAGAACCTTGCTTTTGGCAACTACAGGTTTTACATGTTTAGTTATCTATATTTTGTTTCTAATTTTTTCTTACTGGTTCGAAATAAAAAATCAATTCTTCGTCACCAAAAACAATTTTTTGCAAATTGACTGAATTTGGGAAACATTTTAGCAATTGCTTATCGATATG
The DNA here is from genome assembly GCA_029721355.1 of Tegillarca granosa. Classification (NCBI taxonomy): domain Eukaryota; kingdom Metazoa; phylum Mollusca; class Bivalvia; order Arcoida; family Arcidae; genus Tegillarca; species Tegillarca granosa. The sequence continues at coordinate 16,759,741 of CM056601.1, forward strand.
TACTCGTACCCGTTTTGGTCATTTGTCAATATATGCGGGATCCATTTGGTAGGAACCGTTTGTATTTTCAAAATTCGCTTTAAAATGAAATGTACCCGCGAAGCCAATATGTCAACAGCTTTGACAATATTACGAATGGTATATCTGTCATTTCTGTTAATTATAGACTTTTAAGACATTTGCCTTGGCTGATATTGTTACAGGTCAGCCAGATTTTGCTGCATCTTTGACACACTCTGTGTCAGTCAGAAATGTCTTTCTCCACATACGAAAAATATCTGATCAAAACATAAGCTTCCCCTTAATCAGAAAACAAACTGTATAACCAAATACATATGACCGAATTTTGTGTGAACTTATATAAGCTCTAATTTCGATAATATTCTCAAGCCGTTTCCCAACCATTTCAACAACAGTGGTCAACGACTGGCTGTATTGAAAGTACTTTATTTTTAAATCTACGTGTACTTAAAAACACGTATTTATACTGTTGGAAAAGTAAAGAAAATTGATATTCAATCGTATTATCAAAAGCTAAATCGTGAAAAAAGCGTTATCAAGCTGTTATACAAAACACATTACAAATCGAACAGACCTTGCACGCCATCATTTATACATTAAGAAAGTTTGTTCGTTATTTCGTTAAAGAGTTATTTATAAGCTTTAAAAAATGCGCAAATACATTGGTTAGAAACAACGTGATTTGTTTTGGAGATCTCCGAGTGAACTAAAAATCGACATTGGAAATTACTACTGTGTCCTGCAATGTTAAGAGGTCAAAGACAGTGTGATTGTCTTTAATTTTGAGTTAAATTTTTAGTTATGTAATCCTTTATTATACTTTCGTATTATGGATTGATTTGGCTGTTGCGAAAAACATATTTCAGCACAGTGAATTGTATCTAATATTCTAAAGGAAATAAAAGAGAGAAAACTTTTGCAGTGGAATATGTTGAAGAACGCATTATATTCATTTAGAAATCACAGTACATTTATAGAGTGTTTTGTTAAATGTCATCTAAAAAGCCTTTTACCTCTGTAGCAACCATATCTATAAGATTATTTCTCATATCCGTAACAAGCTTGCATATGTCAATTGTTTCATTTTTGTAGCAAAACTTAAATATTGCATCAAAAAAATAAAAACTCCCGTTTTATCGATGCCATCACTTTAAAAAACAAAAATCCAGAATTTTTACTGATGATTTGTAATAATTAATATGATTTGTATCAATCTTTAATCCTTTAGTATAGACTGAGGAATGATTATTGATTTATTAATAAAAGCTTTGGCTTTGTCAATTAAAATTTGGATGTTACTCCATGAATCTCAACTTTGTTTTTCAAACAAAATGGCACGCACAGATTTTGGACATTCCTCCAACAAACTCGGTCATAGTATTCAATACAAAAAAAAACTTTTGCTGAACTGTTTTTAACATACACAAGTATCTCTGAATTAAATGTTCTTATCAAAATATTTGATATATGAAAAAGGCTTGAATCAACATCACTTTAACATAGTAAAACAAGGTCGAAAAATTGCTAATGTTTTACTTTTGCTGTTTCTGTGAATATTTTTAATTTTTTCTGAGCAAATCTACCTTAAAATGAGTAAAAGGAAATGCAATTAAGGCTTTTTTAAAATACATTTAATTTGAAATACTGATAAGAAATATTTCAGTATTGTATTAGTGTAATTTTTACATCTTTTAGTTTTAACAAAAATATAACTTTAGACCCGTATTGGTTGTTTATTCTACTTATTAAAATTAAAAGCACCGTATCTTCCTGAAACTTTTGACGAGAAACTTGAATATTGTGCAAAAGTAAGCTTTGATCAAAGTTTATATCTATATTATGATTATAATAAAATGAATGAATTTTGAATTTGAATGAATAAACATTGCTAAAATTTTTAAAAAAGACTGAAAACTTGGTATCATGAAGTTTCAAAAATCATAGCATAGTACATAAAATGCCTGCAATGTTTTATAGTTGGTCCAGAATTGTTGGTAAAAATGATTTCAGCATTTTTCTGATGTACTAAATACAGTTGATAAGGATATGGAACTGCAACTCTATTCTGATTTAAAACATATCGTTAAAAAATTTAGAAGTGACTCATATGCATTGAGAATGAAAACGAAATGACCAACGTCAGTCTTTAGGGATCAAATTAGAACGGTAAAAAAATACTGCCAACTCATTATTCATAAACAGTTTCTGTCTTTTAATCAGCTGTTATAAGGTGCTGTTCATAAACTATATTATTTATCCTTTATTTAATGGGACTGATACACCATGGTTGTATGGTTAGAATTATTACAACACTCTGTGTGCGTGTATGCGTGTATGTGTTTGTTGGTTTTTTATTATTTAAATATAGTTTTAAATCCTGCAGAAAAAAATCCAAGTTATATGCGTCGAATCTTTAGGACATTATGTTCCATGTTAAGGTGGCGACACGACAATTACCAAACTCTCTCTCTCTCTCTCTCTCTCTCTCTCTCTCTCTCTCTCTCTCTCTCTCTCTCTCTCTCAGTGTGACGTAAAATTTCTCAAAAAGTTATAGTACGCAAAGTAACAATATTAAGGTAGAAAAGATCGATGACAATTCAAGATTATGTACCGCGCCTTTCCGAATATTTAAAAATTATCTCTCTCGTTTACTTTTTTTTTTTTACATATATCATTAGTTGTAACTGCTTTCGTAAATTTACCATAAATTAAGGCTATTGAAAGAAAAACAGAAATACTTTTCTAACTGCAAGTTTCACATTGCAATACAAAATAGTTTATTTGACAAATTAAACTTTCAACAAACCAATAACCCTCCATCAAGGTACAGTTCAAACAGTGTAAAGTGCATAGTAAGAATATTCTGTCTAAATGCAAAGTGTCAAAAGTTATTATTTTAATAATAATAATAATAATAATAATAATAATAATAATAATAAACTGAAAACTATTTTCAGTGTGTTTATATATAATGTTAAAATTCTTTATTAGAATCTGAATATATACTTCGGCATTTCGGAATTATTGTAGTGATTAAGATATCAAACTGGTATATTGATACAAAAGATATTGCTTATATGGAAATAGTGAATTCAGAGATAAAGTGCATCAAAAACACACCAGTCCATGTCTAGATCACAAACACCTCTACAAGTAAAAACTTTGAAAACTGGACAATTCAGCTCTGCACGTGAACTTCCATCAAGGAAATGAGGCCGGGTGGTCCAGAAGTGTAAACACTTCTTGTCTAGCAACACTCGTTATGTGCAAAATAAGTTTTGAAGAGGAAAGTGAGATGAAACCATGGGAAATAAAAAATATCAAGTAATCACGCAGTCTGTATTGTGTTCGGGAAAATAATCAGAATCCATGTTAGGCAGTAATTGTTTATATCTTGGTTTACCGTTTTTGTAAAAAAATTATATATTAAGTAAATGATTTGTTTTAGACGTTTCTTCAATTTAGAATGAGGGATATCGGTGTAAAGTGTAGAAAAACTAAATGTTTTTATACTCTTTACCAAAGATAATGTATTAGAAACAAGATGTAAAAAAGTTCTTAAAAATTTTTAAAATCAGCTTTGGTTGATGCCATATGCAAAATAAAAAATCTTTTTCTGACTTATTCTGATGGTTATCTTTAACGACTGTAAAAATATGTGTCAGAAATGATAATGATTTAGTTATACATCTAGAGGAACCTGCTATATCTTTTATAGAGTTTTATAAAGTTTTAGAATTCAGTACAAGTAAAAAAGTTTAAGTTCTTCCTGTTTTAAATTAAGTTAACAATTTAACAAAAATATAAATTGTTTGTGAAAATAGTACTGAATAATTTGTACCGATCTATTTTTATGATAGAATAACAAGCCATTAATAGTATTTAATTTTCAGCCTATCTGAGAATTTTAGTGAATTTGCTAAATTTTTACATGCTTTTAATAAAACGTAGAATTGAACAATCCTTAAAAATAAAAAAGTAAAAGTCGATAGATTTTGATGTGGTTTTATTGTTTTATGCAAAAATAAATCTTATTTCGTCGATCACTTTTTCTGTATTTTATAGGTACCTCCAATTGAATACTGTTGATCAAAACATATCTCCATTGTGATTTCTATTCATATAAATTTAACGATGTTTTATTTATAGACGGATAAGGCCTATAATTTATAAAATTAGTTTTAAGATTTTGTTTTCAGGAACAAAAGACTGACCGTTGTCATTGATGAGGAACGATTTTTCGAAATGAGCACATCTGGCACAGCAAAATTTAGACAGGTATTTTTTTTGATAAACATTAACAACGATTCTAACTGATACATGTTATTTAAATGTGAATTTTGGGTTGTGATACGCTAGAAATACATTTTTATTTTTTTATATTAAAGATTTGATACTGATAATATACTATGTGTGTTTACACTTACTTCTGGCCTATAAAAAACGACTTTCGTGCGATGTTAAGTGCGAAAACGGAAAACTTTGATGACGATTACATTGTTGTTACGAAATAAAATAAGGGTTCTTCTTTTACTAACAAACGTAGTTAATTTATGAAGACTTTATATTAACGTTTTGGAATTAAAGACTTATTAATGCCTGATTATTGTGTAGTTTTTACCTAGACTTAGAGTAAGTAAGTAAGCATGCAAGCAAGCAAGCAAGTAAGTAAGTAAGTAAGTAAGTTAGTAAGTAAAAGAAATAAGTAAGTATGTAATTTGTTTATTGTGGTGACAGTTACATATACAAATACAAATATATAACTATCACAAAGTAATAAAATTTCAAATATCAAAAATGCACCCGGCCCAAAAGACCTGTCAGTCACTTAAACTACATAACTATTATATTTATTTACAAGAAAGTTTAGATTGACGAATTTGTAAGACTGAAGTATAAATGTGGTAGTTTGTCTTGGTTAAGAAATGACTCGTTTTTTAAATAGTGCGCTGGTCCATAAGCTTTAGTCTTAAACCCACGTATGCCGACGAACTTAGTAAAAAAAATGACGTTTGTCTTTAATACATCCTATATAACAAAATGTACCATTCTATCACTTATATTTTTATTTTTTATCTTCTGGTTTCTATCCGTAATGGAGGTATCCACATTGAGCTAGAGCAGATCCCTCATCGTTTTTGATGAATTCATTTCAATGCATCTTTCAGTTTGAAATTAGTTTTAAAGTTTGATATAAGTTTTTAATTTAGGTTTGTGTTGTATGTTAGCGTTCCATTAGTGTTGACATCTTTGACAGGTTTTTCCGAGACAACTGCAATATAACACATTACTTTTGATAGAAACAAACCAGTTCCATTTGCAAATTCAAATATATTTGTAATGTATGCAAACTACGATTTGGTAGCCCAATGCTGGAGACTCTGCAAGAACACTTTTGGAGGTAAGTCTGTCGTCATCCATCAGTATAAGTTGATTCTATGTACATTTTGAGCCATTTAATATGTTAAGATATTATCCAAAATTTTCAAAATTCACCGCTTAAGGCGTCCAAGGGAGTGAACCGAAGCACACAAAATTAGCGTTGAACTCAGATAATGAATCATGTCAATACAGTAAAAGTCGTTGTATACCCATACTCTGCTACAGTAGTCTAATACAGGAACAACACAATTATTATAGAATTTCTCATAAGTCAATATACCGGTATACTTGAATGGATGGATCTTCGAAAAAGTAGAACCTAGGGCTCTAATTGCCAACTTTACGTAACGCTTCTGCCTTTAGGTTTTACATGTGAGCTTTAATTTGTATCGAAATATACAACCAATGACCTCATAAGACATGTTAATGCACTCCAAAATTGTATGTTCATTTTGACCATTATTACATATTGTAAATATTCAATACAATTAAGGAATGAATAACGTTTTCTCGTATGTCATCGCTGTTTAATAATACTGGCCTTTTGCAAATTGAATGAACGGCAAAGCCTTTCATGATTGTTTTGCGATAGGCCAGTATTATTCAACAGCGATGATATACGATAAAACGTATTTCATATTTTTGAAACAATAAATAAATAAATAAATAAATAAATAAATAAATAAATAAATAAATAAATAAACCATCTTCTTCAATTTCTAATATTGTTTTGCTATATTCACACGTTCAATTCAATTGATGGAACAGCCAAAATTCGGCCAATCATATTCGCATTGTTCTTTTTAAATTTTATTTATGTCATAGGGTTATTACAGATTTTAATAGTGTTTTTTTTTTATTAAACTCTAGTTTACAGAACATTTTACTGACTTTTTATTCGGATCTTTATAGTGTGTTTTATTCTACCATCTATCCTCCATTTTACAGTTGCTACAAGTTATAAGTTTAATGGTGGTGCTCCAAATAACTTACAAAAATCTCACAGAAACTTCGTTTAGATGCCCAGACATGAACATTTTTTGTCTTGTGGCAAAACCGGCATTGCTCATAAACGAATTACTCGCAATTTTATCAATTTATTAACATTTTATGTTTTTGTTTTAATCGTATTAATTCGTATTAATTCACATTATTCCGAACTAATTGCACGAATCTTATTTATTGATAATAAATAATACACGATGAAATGTATTCATGAAAGGTGTAATACTCGCGATTGTAAATATTATTAATATGTTTTCCATGTAAACGCTCATTGATTATTAATGTTCGTGTTATTAAGAAAAAAGCTTAAGTAACAGCCGTGGTAACGTTAGCAATGAAACTTGGTGCAATAATTATGTATAGCGCATTTATTTTTGATTTGTTAATTTTGGAAATTATTTGAATTTTCAAATTTTTAATTAAATGTTCTATTTCTTAATAGATATCTTTAAATATATGTGTTAATTCTGTTTTAGTTAATAACCTTAATGAACACAATGCCCAATTTTGCGACGTTGCTTCGAAAATAAGACAGTGTGCAATGAGTAAATACGTTTATTTAGGTACAACCTTTCCTTTTCTTAATATTTATTAATTGATTACCATTAGATTTAAAGTATACAACAGCTTAATCTGTGTCCTCTCATCCTTAATATAATAAAGATAATACAAAATAATTTTTGGTTTCAGTTGGTGCGTCTATATGCCCCTTTATTACTCCTCAAGGTAAGACTCGTTCCCTGATGTCGTGAGTCTGTATATTTGTTGATTCGATTAATGTGCTTTATGAAGTGCGTTTGGACATGACCTTGGACTTGAGCTTACTAGCCTCGACAATTAACGTTCGACTTCACTTTGAACCTGAGGCACTGAAAACTTCTGAGCACTTCTAGGATATAATAGCAGGTAATCTAAGTAATTGATAATAACAAGATTGCATATATAATTGCATGATTTAAATAAATACTCCTGTACACTTGATCTTGATTTAAATCTGCGAAGAAGAGCCAACTGTAAAGAGAAGGGGGAAGGTCAGTGGCTTAAAACGCGAGCTTCCGAAATAAGGACTTTCATCATCTAGAATCTCAGACTGGTAGATCCTTGTATGAGAAAACCAATTTGTTAGACCAACGTCATAAATTTTTACAGCTCCTCCAGTTTCCTTTATCATTTAGAATTGACCACCTCAATATAAAGGAAATAATTTTTACCTTTATTCCTGAATTGAAACGACCCATCGAAGAAAATTTTGAAGATAGTCAGAGAAATCAGAAAATCATATATACTAAAGATATTTCTATGCATATATAAAATATTACGTACATTTGCCTTATGTACTATCTGAAAGACTAATTACAGTGTTAACAGCGGTAAGCTTTAAAACTATATTACCGTATGTTGCCCAGTGTATCCTTAATATATATGACCCAGTTGGAGTTTTATAGTCATTTCTCATAACAGAAAACAAGAAAGTTCTTGTGCGAAAATTGAGCAGTAAATGCTTCATTAAAGGCAATATTAGAATAAAGATCTATCCGAATTTTTTTTTTAAAATTACCTTTTGTATGTGAACAGGCTTCATTAAACGTACGTTGACTTATATAAATAATTGAGGTTGTTTTGTGCTCACGTGCGATGATATCTTTGGATACAGTTACTTCATATTTATAAACAGTTTTGTGATGATGCCCGTAAAACTTGTTAAAGGCCTTGATGAGGCCTAGGCTTGCAATATCCTTGAGTCAACAATTAAATTGTTAGCAGATTTACAGAAAGTCCCTTAAGTTGGAAAAGCTATGCCATACCTTTTAACTGCGAAGCATACATACCACACACAGGTGACGCAGTAATCAACCAATACAATAAATAAAACAAGCACGATGCTACGTGCATGAATACAAAATAGTAAAACCTATGTCTGTTGTGGAGGTGATACAAAATATACTTACGGCTTTGTATACCAGTTGAAATATAAGCAAGAACTAAGACTAAAACATGTAATAAGAGTTTATTAGTAAAGTAGTAACGTTTTCTAAACTTTTCAAACTGCTGATTAAAATTGAAGAATAAACACCTCGGACTGTTAAGTCCCTAACTTGAAAAAAAAATGCAAATCAACTTGTTTTTAAATGCCATCTCTTATTAGTGTTGATATTTTTTCAGAAAGTATACAAATTTTCTGTCTATGACATTAAACCCGTAAGAAAATTTATTCATTAATAAGTAATGAAGGCCATACGAAAAATAATAAAACCATTTGCGCCTTTCTGATCACTTTTGTCACTATTGTTGCTTAACAACAAGTTTAAAAAAGTGTTGTTAATAGGTGCGGGGAATTAATCCATACAAGAAGACGTGCGAGCGACGTGACGGACTTGTACTTCGAATTTAGAATTTACCAAAAATGATACAAAAAATCTGGTGAAAAGTGTAAAAATAAATTAATGTAAATATAATATACAAAACAGATAATTGCCTGACATTCAACACCCCTTCTTCTAGCATAAATACGTTATATTTGTGATATCCAGATACAAACAATATTTGTTAGCATATTTTGTCATAAGCAAGGTTCAAACCTTTTGTCATTTATACTCTGAACGAGGTATATACATTAATTTAACGTCGCTTTAAGATAAACAACAATAAAGAATTGATATGGCAGAACATTTATCTATCACAAATGTAATTAAATCCTAATAAACACCAACACCAAAGCATATGTGTTTAAACTAACAATGGTATATAAGCATCTATATTTAAAATTTATATTTAAAATTTGTAATTAATCATTATTACAGATTACTTGTTCTCTTGGATATGTTTAAAAACAAAAATATTAAGGGTATCAATTTCCGAATATAAATGTGATATAACAATACGCTCTGAAATGAAGATATATTTATATAATGATACATGTTAGAAGTAAATGTAATTGTTTTAAAGTTTTATTAGCTGTGTAAGAACAATTTTTTTCGAAATTGTATAGTTTTCAAAAATTGAATTTTTGTGTGCAAAACTAATTCAATATAACAACTTAACATAAGAGAAATTGTTTGATTCTTGAAAAAAAAAATTGAAGTCGTCGCGTTAATATAATTGAAAGTTTTTTATCCGTTGATGCTCTTCAATATGCATCTTAGTTATATAGGGTGTGTATCTTAATTTATAGAGTTTATTACCCACCCTTTCCTCTCCGATATATTTACTAGATATTTTATTACTTATTTGCTGTTGCTTTTCTGTTTTTGAGTACACTTACAGTTGTTAATTTAAATGGGTCTATATAATGTCAAGATGGAATACAAGAGAAAAGGTGTGAAAAGTTCATTGTAATGATTATAATTAACATATTTTGCGTTACCAAATTGTTTTTAACATCTAAGTTAAACATACATTATGGTTAACAACCAAAACAGCAACATCATATGTTTATAGTTTTTGTCAATTTTCTAAATATATCCATAACAGATTCATATAAAGCTTCTTGATTTTCGATGTTGCCGATTTGTCGAACTTTTTCTGGATCTTTTTCCTTTTTCTTCAAGGCTTTGTGGTTTATTTAATTAAATGAAAGTATGTTAGACGTACTAGCAAAACCCCTTTTATTGATTTTTATATTTGATTTTAGCACTTCATTAATTAAGATTGTTAACTAAAAATAGCACTTTTAAAACAATTTCAGCGAATTCAAATTCATATTTGCTGAGAGAATGTGTTTTTTCTCCCTAGATTAAAGTTTAAAAGTTTTAGAAATGTTCCATATTTTTTTAAATTTCGAAATTAGTACTGAATAAACAAATCTAACAAAAACCAAATACAAAAGTCGTTGGTTATGTTGTGTTAGAGACAGTATTATTTAATATCAGTTTGGTTTATAATAAAATCAAATTTAATTAATGTCAGAAACGATTGAAAGCCAGATTTGCAATTGAAACAACCGTCATGGAGCCAGATTTCAAGTTCTGTTGTGTTAAAATGCAAATACAAAATACATTATACTTTCGCTTGTATACAAATGTCATCAATTCAGTCACAGGATTAAATAGAATGCTTTTACAAAACTATTTTTCAGAATATCCTTATGTTCCAATGCAAGTATCTCCAATTCCTCCTTTAATCCCAGAGACAAGCCTTGTTGGAATGAAGATGTAAAAGCAGCCCATAAAATGGAGCACGAAATGAGAAATATTCTGTAGTGATGATAAACCCAAAGGCATGCAGCATAAATCGTATCGCAGCTATAAAACTCTAAAAATATTTTTCGAAATAATAAAAAATATTCAAAAATCAGCATGTAAGCTTCATTTTGATCAGGTATAAGCTGATATTGATAAAGCTGTCCATTACAATATTTATTTGTTTTTTGGCTCATTAAAAGACAATAAGTATGAGTACATGCACAAAAATTCTATGCAATAATCAAACACTCCAGATGATTTTACAAATACATTCGCTGACTATTACAATAACATATATTCTGTAGATCACAATGCCAAATATGATGAAACCTTTTTTACAACAGTAACTGAAAGGGTCAATGAAATATATGATCAGTATATCAATGATTATAATGATATTCCTGATGGACGAATAACAACGGAGAAGGTGAAGCATATAATAAAAATATAAGGCATCGAAAAGCGTCTGGTCATGGCATTTTGTATAATGAACATCAAATTTACACAGTGTATAGCCTTACTTCAATATTCGTCAAACTATTTAATGACATTATTAAATTTGGTAAAGTTCCAAAAATCGGAAAAAGGACTTATTATTACTATCCGAAATATAATAAAAAAGCGCAAATTCACCAAGGTCATACCGACCAAATACCCTTCTACCGTGTATTTGTAAGGTTTTCGAAACAAAATAATGATGTATGTATATATGTTTTTCGGAAAGATTTCCCTAATGGACAGCAGTAAGGATTTCAGAAACACTTAAGCTGTGTTAAATCTTGTGTTACATCTTCTTTAAACTTACAAGAGTCCGTTAATCACGCATTGGAACATGGTAGCAAAGTTATTGCAGCTTTCTTAGAAAGTACTAAGGCCTTTGGCACTGTCTGCTGAGATTGTTTGTCGTATAAGCTGTATTACTAGTTAATTTGTGGTTGCTTATATCTGATTGTCACTTAAACACTACTGGTTCTGTTAGTATAAATTCTGTACAATCAAAGCGGTTCCCTGTTAAGCATGGTATTTGACAAGGAGGTGTGTTTTTATTAATGACCTATTAGAATGTTTAGAGAAAAGCATTCACTCACTATTAGTAGGTGAGATTAATACAGGTAACAGTACTTTTTTAGTTTTTTAGTATATAACTTGTTTGAGCCTCACACCTCGTGGTCTTCGGTGTTTGCTCGACACAGCCTACTCTTATTCCCTTAAATGGAGATTTACTTTAAATGTAAATAAGTCCAGTATATTGGTATTCAGCATCTTTAAATACAATAAAAAATATAACGTTGGTTTTCTTTCTATGGTGAAGAAATGTGGTATACCAGATGCAGTTCAACATAACACAGTGCATTTTGGAATAGATTTAAACGATCATAGGAAAGCTACTGAAACTGTCTGTGAAAGATACAGAGAGGGAGGAAACTCATTCTTTGCCATTAAGGCAATAAACTTAATCATATAACTATGACAAGTGTATCTAAAAAAGTTGCTGTCCCTACGGTATTTTACTGATATGCACTTGTTGTGATCTGAAAAAACGAACTTTCACGGCCTAGATCTAATATGTAAATTGAAAGTGTGGTCTCGTACCTCTATTAACAGAATCTTAGGGAGGACAGCTACTAGTTTTGTAAAAATGTGTGACTTGGACTTCAAACATCTTTCAAAATATATCTTTATCATAGGTTCTATGAAAACTTTCTGGAAGTTTATACGAAAAAGCTTGGTCTCATTCCACAGTTCATAGCAGTAATTAATAAATATAACCTCAATGGCTTTTTAGAAGCATATCTTAAGACAGGATTTTTCCGAATAGTACATTTTGGAAAAAATTAGTAAATGATTACGTTCATACAAATGCGCGTAATTCTTGGATTAACAGACTAAGCAAAGACATTGATTTTACACGGTTTTTTTATGCTACATGATTCTAATAAACCTGCTGTAATTTGGAAATATGCACAAAATAGCTTTCAACTAGATAATGCATAATTCCTCGGACATTTAGAAATTTTATGTGAATATTGTAGAAATGAGTATCAGGATTACATCTCTCATGTAATATCTATGTGTACACTCACATCTTATGCTGAAAAACTGTTCATTGAAACCATTCGAAATTTCGAATATTCATATGGATAGATAGTGGAAGTTTTACATTGACAGTACTTGCCTATCTACCAGACAGAATCTTTGCTGAAACAAAGATACAGCTCACGTGGATTCGTGAATTTCCACCCGCCGCGGTGGACAAGGTTGCCGATAAGAGGGGATTAAATTTCTACCAAGGCCCACCGTGACCCACCGCGGTCCACAGAGACCCACCGCGGCCAACCGCGAATCAAGAGAAAAAGGATTAGGAATACTTCTGCCGCGATGGACAGTAAAATCGTCCACCGGCAGAAATAATGTCCACCGCGATGATTATTGAAAACGAAATACATTTAATCCTTCATGGGTACTCAGAGACATAAATAATTTGACCATACGACGAATGTTTACATGGATGATTGATTTAGTTGTTGATCGATATTGTCCGCAATTATATCATAACTAAAGTAAAAAACTCGTGAGATTTAAGAGTTATGTGCAGATAAAAAAAATGTAATGAAACACGAATTTTCAAAAAGAAATTTTCACGTTTGAAAATAGTTGAAGCAGGAGATAATTTTTAAAAATATAATTTAACTGAAATTGTTAGTAAAATGTGTATTGATATCTATTCCATAAATATATGTAATTTCCGGTTTTGAGAAGAATTGTATCGTAGCTTTACTAATTCCAAAAATATTTTAAGTGAAACAACGTCTTCTCTGATTACTTGTATTTTACTTGACAAGAAGTTTTGACTTCAAACAAAATACAACCACGAGTTTCAAGGCTTTGCACGTGCCTTCACCAGTTAACCTTTACAAATTTTTTGACAGCTAGTTCAGCTATAATTAAAATGGTTATCATTTCCACGAGGCCTGAAAATCTGTCACGTCTTATTTCTTTCTTTTTCTTTTCTTTTTTTTAACTGTTATTTATTTATTTATTTATTTATTATTATTGATTAATTTATTTTTTAAAATTTACTTTTATTTATTTTTTATTTCTCTTTAATAATATTGGCCTCGGATTATATGAGGAAACAGTGATTAAGATCAGTCGTTACTGACAAACTAATTAATTGATGAGATCGGTTAGTAGGATACATATTCTTCATGACCTGTAATGTGCTTATCATTACACCTTGAGAGGTTTTCAAGTGTTCGTCTTCAAATCATGTCTGCAGTCGACCAGGTAGCAAATTAAACTGACGGGGCAAGTAGTACATTATACACAGAAAATTAATATCAATAAAAATATTGTTTGGAATGGGAGAAGTACTTTGCTTTATGAAAGGTTTAGATTAACTGTTTTGTTTACAACATCCTAATTTTAGATCGCTGCGAACCGACTTTGGATTTCCATTCTTTAATTTAAGCAGACAACTAAAAAAATGGAAATTTTAGTAATGTTGTCAAAATAATTAAATAAATAAATAAATAAATAAATAAAAAAATCCGCGATCACGTGTTTGTAACAACATTTTCTTCCAATCTATATATTATTTCAGTGGAGGTTGTGAATATAATACAATAAATTTTTTTTTTCAAATATTAAAATAAAGTTTTCAGTGAAAAAATTATTAAAACGCTAATTATTCAGAATATACACGGACAACAAAACTTGGCTATTTAGTGCTCGCTGTCATTACGATCTTGTAATTCGGTCGGAGTAATTTTTTCAAGTTATACATTTACATCATTTTTTATCTGAAAGTATTTACATTATTCTATTTAACTTAAAAAAGTTTACTTAACAGGACCGTTTAGTTCCCCTTCCTCTCTTATTAAATGTAGATTTGCAGTCTCATCAATCGACTAAGTTTTCATGTTAATCACCTGGTTACCTGCCTGATTCGGAACTGACGTAAAGTTTGCAGATTAAAACTAAAATGCGTGACGGTACGCTAATTTAGGTAGACTCTAAAGCACTGACTGATGACTGAGTCAACGGCTTATCTGGACTTGTGACCAGGACCATATAAAAAGTTTTTAAGATTTGAAAATAGTAAGAAATGTCGGACAAGACTAAATCTTGAGAGTATGGCAGGCGTGACAAGACGGTCACTTTGTCCGACTTTAAACGTTGCTTCACAAGCTCAGATGTATGTGACTTAGTATAATAAAGTAGACGAACATGCCTAAATCATGACACATGGCATCGTTTGAAATAATTTTTTTTCAGCATTTTTAGCATAACAGACCTCCTACCATGTTTAGTTAACCAAATTTTGTTTCCACGTTTTCTTACTTGTTCAAAATAGGGAACCCATGTTTTGTCACTAGTATCAATGTTTGCAAACTCTCTTTGATTGAATTTTGGAATCATTTTGAGTAATTGCTTAGTGATATGATTACAACTTTTGCAATATAAAAAATCGTATATCTGCCATTACTTTCAATTATTTCCCTGTCTTTTAAGACATTTGCCTTCACTGTTAGAGTCAACGGTCAGCCAAATTGTTCTGCATCAGTGAGAATTTTTGGAATCATTTTGAGTAATTGCTTAGTGATATGTTTACAACTTTTGCAATATAAAAAATCGTATATCTGCCATTACTTTCAATTATTTCGCTGTCTTTTGAGACATTTGCCTTCACTGTTACAGTCAACGGTCAGCCAAATTGTTCTGCATCAGTGAGAATTTTTTTCATCTTCGAACTGAATCATAATATACTATACTTGACCAATAAATTTTCCCCGATTCAGTAAAACTTTGTACTACCGAAACGTCGAGTTTTGTGTGATCTTTTATATAAGCCCGAATTTCTTTAATATTCTTTATCCGTTAACCAACCATGTTTACTGGCTGCATTGAAATGATTATAATTGTTACAGTTTTGACGTTTGATGGTCCCAAGAATTTGAATCAAACTAAAACATGTAACCATTTTCACCAATTTATTTTTTATTTTATTTTTCTTACACCATTAATCAAATTCAAATACATGAAATTGATAGAAAGTGTCATTAAGCCGTCTTTAAGCTAGGCTTAAAGATGGTTAACCGATGGCAGTGCCTTTAATTCATTTTTAAGCCTCTTTATCCGCATTTTTAAGCTCGGCTTTAAGGTGCTTAAAGATGCGATTCCGTCTTGTGTTTGTTGTTGAATTGCCCATAGAAAGTACTAAAAATGGTACTTTGATCATCAGGTCCCAGTGTCAATCATTTACTCAAAGAGTGTACAATCATCTGAAATTAGGAAATTTTTCTATTTCAAATATTTAAACATTACATAGAACAAATTAAATATTTTATGTTATATTTAAATTGTTTGTGTAAGTTTGTTGAACGAAAACATATATTGTCTCATAAAACGTAAAAATTTATAATATTCTTAAGAGAAAAATAGGAATATTTGAGTGAAGTGTACACGAGTGTGAATGATTGGGGTCTTGAAACAGCAAAAAAATCGTTTTAATAAGTTTGGTACAATAAAAGCTTTATTAGCCTTAAACGCAAAAGCTGTAATATGCTAAATAAGTAACTTTCTTGATTTGGAAAAAAATTAATGACAAATACTGATGAGTTACAGCTATATCCAAACTTCTTTTGGAATCCCTCTTAAATATTAACGCAAGAAAGTTTTCAAAATATATCAAAGTGGATACCAGAATTATAGATTTACAGTAGAGATGTAAGAATAAACGGAAAAAGGTCACACTCTGCTAAAACAGAAGTAGGTCTATGCTTAGCGGTTCAATCAAGATTTTTCCAATTATAAAGAGGCGGTCAGTTTGCCGATAGTAAACAAAACCGGAGTGCGGTTAGAGAAAACCACCGACCTTTGACGAACATACTGACAAACTTTTTCTCACTAGAATCTGTATGATCGAAATTCGAACCTACTTCAAAAACATTGTTGAAATTTCTTGCTACATGTTTTATTGTAAACTTCTTTTTGTCCTAGCAAAAATGTCTTTGGCATAATGTTTTCCCTTTGTTAATAGTCTCATTTTACACTTTCATTTTTAGTGACCTAGAACTGATTATGTCGAAGATATCGGAACCTTAACGTCTGTGTATTGTTGGTGTAATGTTTGTAAAAAAGGGTCAAACCAATGCAATAAATTAGACAAGCATGATTCCGT
Source organism: Tegillarca granosa (assembly GCA_029721355.1). Taxonomy (NCBI): domain Eukaryota; kingdom Metazoa; phylum Mollusca; class Bivalvia; order Arcoida; family Arcidae; genus Tegillarca; species Tegillarca granosa. Next base: position 16,776,514 of record CM056601.1, read on the forward strand.
GTACATGAATACTAGATAGGAAAACCTATAACTAGTTGTGTAAATATATAACACAAATGCTTGCTAAATGTTTATGTGTCATATGTGCACATTTCGAAAAATCATTTATCAGTGAGGCTAAAGCTTTTCAAAGATAAAACGCATAAGCCAAACAGTTGAAAAATAATGAATCCAAAGTTCCAAAATAATTTGAATCCAAATCTAGCTAAGGAATGCTTTGCATGAGGAAACAAACCTTAGTTGTTTTAATAGATTTCACAAATAAAAATGGCTGAAAATTTTGTTATATGGTATATTTGTTAAATGGTAATTGATACCCAATGTACTTTGGGGCTGTATGACAGTTTTAATATAATTAAGAACTAAAACTCAAAAACACATAATTACATTTTATTAGTAAAATTTTATAAGTAAAAAGCAATAAAAAATAAAACAATGTCATTGGGAACATTTGAAATTCTGTATATCAATAGTAGAAAAAGTCGATAAACAAAATAGTAGAAAAAATCGATAAACATTAGACGAAGATAAAAGACATGATTAAAATACGCCGGTATGTATCCATGTAACTTTCTGATTTAAAATAGCACATTATATATCCACTACTGTTTACTCTACCGGTATCTGTTGTTGTTACTTATCATAAAGACTCATTTCATTTTAATTAAAAGCTGCATTCTTGAAATTTTGACTTTTAAATATTTTTTTCGGTTGAAAATTTGAAAACAAAATTTAAGATAACCTATAATTGATTATCTTATTATGAAATAAATCACGAGTTTTACATTCTGTAAAATGATCACTACTGTCATCTTTTTTATATTTAGTTGTAAGAATTCTTCGACAAATCTGTTGTTATTTTAAATTTATCGTTTTCTGTTATAATTTTAAAACAGAAGGAAGAATTTGCAGTACAAAAACGTGTTAAAACCAGGAGTATTACAATCTTATTTAAGTGTAAACCCTTATTACACAAACATCTTTTTTTATTTGATACTAAGATTTTGTATGTTTTTAAAATCCCTTCTTCTAGATTAAACATTATTTCTTCTTAATCCATATATATGTAAGGTATAAGTAAGATTCATTAAACAGAAAAATTTATCTCGTTCAGAAAAATTGCCTGATTGATGATTTAGGCCATTTAACTATGAACGATGTGTATGCACTCATTTAATGCTGTTTCAAGGTAAACAACATTTAAAGAATGAATATAACAGAACAATAATAAATCAAAAACAAAATTAAATCCCAATAAACACGATCACAAAGCAAATGTGTTTAGTAATAGTATATAAGAATCCATATTTGAAACATATAATTAAATATAAGCATAACAATTCCGAATATAGATGTAACGTAAAAATTTGCTTTAAAATAAAGATATATAAATATAACAATACATGTTAGAGGTAAATTGAAATATTTTTATAATAATTATATGTTAAGAAATGTGTATAAGAAAAATGTCTTTCCGAATATTTAGCAAGATATATGATCAATTTCTGAATAAAAATGTTGATTTATTATTCTGTAAATTTTGTTATGAACATTTTCGTTTCAAACTAATCAAATATGAGCTAAACATAGGGAAAAATGGTTGTGCTTGAGAGCTACTCCATATTATTATAGTACAGTTTATTTAAATTTTCTAAAGATATTCATTACAGACTCGTACAAAACCTCGGATTCTTGATAGCGATGCGACAAATATTTTGTAGTTTATTGAATTAAATGGGAAAATGTTTGATTTTGGTGCAAAATGCCATTTGCCAACTTTAAAATTTGTTTTCTGGCACTTTAGAGATTAAAATTTTATAGCAAAAAAAGTATTTTAAAAACAATTTCAGCAAATTCAAATTTACTTAAAGAATGTCTTCATTTACCCAGAAGAAAGTTTAAAATTTTTTAAATTTCAAAATTGGTAATTACTTAAAATGTTAAAATAAACTAAATAAACATATAGTTGCTTATCTTGTGTTACAGACAGTTTTATTTAATATCAGTTTAGTTTAAAACAAAAACGTTATGTCAGAAACGGTGGCATTAGAAAATATAAATACTCAAAAAAGTATATGTAAAATTGTAATTGTTACTAGCAAAATATATTTAGTACTAAAGTATAAAAACGTTCCATGACAAATACAACCGGTACTGTTTATACTAAATCAATTTTAACATGCGAAAAGCAATATGTATCAAATATACTCTTTCATTTCATACACAATGAATTCTACGTTGCCTTTGTTTGTTTTAACTGGAATTCAAAGCAATTTCTTGTATTTGAAACAAGATGATCCTTCTGGTGTCCAGTTAATTCATATAAATATTCGCATTTTCAATATACTCCAGTACAACATTGTAGAAAAACTGGTACTGTTCCTTTTAAAAAGTATAAATATTAAAAATTATTTTTTGTAAAGTCATTATAGGAAATGCATATTAAATATATTTGCATGGTAGTCATTTTCAGGTTTTCATAAATGCTCTGCTAAAAAGATTAATTCTACCCCGTTAATCTCAAATAATGTTTATGATAATTAAGAATCTGATAAAAAACAGTAAGACAGAATGATAGTGTAATAACACAACTTTATTGTATTCTGCCAAACACAATAAAAAAAAGAAATAATGTTATTTTTGCTTTTCTAAAATTTTAAAGGTTAGACTAGAATCTATTGCATTATTCTAATAGCATTATACTTAAAAAAATCTAAAAGTAGTATCAAGGTAAACAAGGTAACCTCCATGGACGTGGAATCAAATCCAAATTTTAACTGTTATTCCATTTGTTTGGGAGAAAACCAACTCATAAGCCTTCAAGGCAAAAACAATTTACTTTTCAACTTGAACTGACAATCTCCTAAAATGAAAAATCTAAAAAAGGATATTTTGATTATTGTGATTTGATTTTAAATTTTCAAGTATTTGTAACTTACAATTGATGAGAAGAATTCCGGCCTTCTTACTTGTAATTGTTTTACTGTTTGGTATAGGTCTACGTTGTCCTCGTATCTAAGTTTTTGTATGGTATTAAATAGAGCACAGAACAAGCCACAACATTTGGCCCCATCCCTGTAATATTATTGTTAAATATATCACAATTGGAATAATGTGTCTTTTGTATCTTTTTGCAGATTTAAATACTGCAATTGCATTTTTCTATAAAACTATCTTTTGTAACTGTCATCTTATTTTTTAATGGATGAACACAATGAACATAAAAACTATATTTTAAAGCAGATAAATATCATACCACTTATTATTACGCACATACATGTATCTATATTTTTGAAAATTTACCGATCTAAATTTTGAGTTGTTTTAAACAATTATAATAGTCAAGTAAATGTGATTTGTTATTAGATTTGTACCCTATATTATCGATTTCTGATAATCATTTTTAAACCCAAATTCAAATATCAGGACTCATCTGAAGTTGGATTCCAATAGATAACCGATAGTGATGAATCTATTTTTAATATAATTTATGAAAATGGTTATGAATAATGACGATTGTTGAGGACAAATATCACAATACCCAAATGACTTGGTTTAAAATGCCCGTCAATAGTCAATGTAGTTGTATAATCAGATGTCGTCTTTTTATATCCTTATTGTTTGTTCTTTCCTAAGCGTGTACTATTCTCTGTCTTTGCTTGTATTGTTAATTACATAATTTAATACACCAGTGTTATATAATGTAACGTACATGCATACAACTGTGATCGGACCATCCGAAGCTATATCCTTCCAGTGCTCTACCATCTCTATAAGCTTGAGTAATACGTGTCCAGAAGACGGAGTGGGAAGTCCCTGTCTCCAGCTTTGTACTTCAAATACTTTGATTATTCTTTCATTGTCCTAAAGTTGATAAGTTATGAAATAATAACTTCAATCTTATACTCAAATACTAGTCACAGTTCTTCAATCGTTTTTACTAAATTTTATTAAAATTATTGGAGAAAAAAAAAAAAAAAACTCGCGTTTGTATCAAATTGACATTATATTAGGGATATTAAATCAATTTGCCACATAATAAAGTTATTTCCCATCTATTATTGTAACTGTTAAACCTGTAGAAAGAACACTTAAATTTATTTCTTAATTGAAACAATTGTTTATCTTCTGATTAAAGAGTTTTACGTTATTCATGAAAAGTTATTTTAAACGAATTTACTAAATAAAGACATAACTGTTGCTGTAACATTTACTAAACTCAAGGTTTGCTTATTGAAAGTTTTTAAAAAAATTCTTTATCTATGTAGAGACAGTAGAATTATATGTATTAGGCTAGTATAATGAATAGTTCAATCTAGTGAAAAGATTTGATTCTTACACCCGATATACCTGATTTAATAATATATACTTTGAGGGTTAAATTCATATATTGAACGTTTGCTTTTTAAATAGATATAGTGACCATAACAAGGTTTAAGTGATATTTAAGTAAGTATTCTGCAATTCATTGTCTTGCTTTTGAGTTAATGTTTTACCTCATTCACAAGACACACTTCAGTTTCTTTTATATCGCCAATAACTGTTGTATCGTATGTCCTGCGTATAGAAAACCTTCCTATTTGTGTCGAACTTTTATTGACTGGAATCCAGTTCGGTACCTTTCAAAGTAAAGTGAAAAAGTTACGAAAATGATAAATTCATGATAATCACTAAGTAATTTTATATCACGTATCTGATGATTATTTGTACAATATCTTATTTACATAACGCATCAATGTAGAAAATCATCTACATTGATTATTGTATTGAAAGTTTGGTTACATAATTACTCATTTGAATAAAAAAAAACTTGTTATAATAACATTAAGGTCTTTTTATAATAGCGAATCATATAATTTTGAAAAATGTCTTTTTTTGAAATAAATGTTATTGTATTTTAAAATTATTCAATTCAATCTTACGCAACAGTAGTGTCGAACGTTGCAGTAAAATGCTCGGTTACTTTCATGTTGCAAGATGACTGCAGTTGTGTATTTTTCTACATGACTATGTAATGATAAATTCTACATACTTATGTATAAAGTATAAATACTTAGGTATAAATTATATAACATGCGTATGTATACCGGTACATTATATTTTCAAAAATAATCATTTTCATTTGCATTTACCGGCTCGTCTTCTAAACTGCAGTCCAACGTTACAATTGTGGAAGATTCGTGGTCATAAACTAAACACCAAAAATCAACTACTGTATCTAGTAGCGGACACTGTGTGACCAAAAAACCTGTATGATCTTTGTAGCTCTGTAACAAATATAAACAAAATATTGAAATATATTCATTGCATTTAGAAAATCCATTTTTTTTTAAACAAATACTTGCTTAAATTTTGTTTGAAACAAATTGACTAAGCTTTGTGTTTCTGAATCATATGAAAAGACCTTGTTATTTTTCTGTTCGATGAATTCATACTTCGAGTTAAAGATAATAAAACAAACATACCAGTCCTTGTCCATATCACAAATCCAAAAAGAAAATAAAAACTTTGCAAACTGGCAAAAAATGTTATACACGTGAACTTTCATCAGGGAAGTGAGGCCGGGTGCTTCGGAAGGAAGGGTAAGCACCTCCTTTCTAGCTAGCTACAACCGTCACGTGCAAGTCAATTTTGAGGATGAAAGGAACATAGAACTATGGTAGGTTAAATATATGTAGTTTGGATACAGTGACTACATAATTATCAACAATATTGTGATGACGGCCATAAAACTTCTTATGGGCCTTGGTTAGCCTAGGCTTGCAATATCATTGCGTCAACAATTTAATTGTTAGTAATTTGCTTTGTTGCAGAAAGTCCCCAAAGTGGGAACAAGCCCTACCGTACCGGATTAACTGTGAAACATATACACCATACGCAGGAGAAGCGGGAATATTACTGCAAAGAAACGGAAAGTTGACAATAGAAAAATTGAAGTCATCACGGTTGTCGTATAGCTTCGGATGTAACCTTTCGTGGGTGTCATAATAGAGGTATAAGTCCAAATATGAAGCAGAACATGAAAAATCGGTCGTGTCTTTTATTTCAAGCTCACTTGGATAGATGACATTCACATATTCTCCAAATTTGTGATTATTTAGAAAAAGAACGTCATCTATATATCTCTATGTGTAGTTGAATGATTTAGCGACAGTCTTTTATCCAGATTTGACAAGGTTCTGTAAACATTCTGATTCATATGAATAAAGAAACAAATCAGCAAGCTACGGTGCACTGTTTGTGTCCATTGGTATACCGATTGTTTGTTGAAAGATAATTTTGCCAAACACAACAAGTATGTTGATCAACATTTTGTTGATGGTATCTTCAGTATATTTTTGTTTGCAGTCTGTACGGTATTTTACAAAATATTTTACTTTTGTGAAGTTTTGGGATCCAATACAAGTAAGGCAGGTCAAGATGTTCCTGTTTTAAATTGATACCAAAAAACGAAGGACTCCCCTATGAATTGAACGAACTTCATCCTTGAAAAAATTAGTTTTGGTATAAGTAGGATTCTCCGATATACTATTTAAATCAGGCTCCTTAATAAGATATTCAACATAGATAATAATGTTTTCAGAAGCTTTATCAACTGGGACGACAACATACCCGTTATGTATGTCAGTAAGAATTGCAGAAATCTCAGGGTCCCTTAGCACTAATGAAGGTTTAGTACCCATACACCCTTTAAGTTTGGCAATCCTTGACTTTAAAAAACTTCTAATTGTTCTTATCCAGTCGGATAAAGTATCAAGCTCTACGTCTTCTAATTTAGGCCAACCTCTTGTATACTAGAACATCAGGATTACAAACGAGATAAGCGTTAAAATCACAAAAAATGAACATAATATTAACGATATTAGAGCCTAAATGAAAAGTATAAATTTTTGTTGATAATTATCAAATGTGTTCGAAATAATTCTTGTGATATATATATAACACAAATACCAGTTGTATTTTGATGTGCCAGATGTGCACATTTCGGATATTCATTCCTCATCAGTGACACTAAGACCGAAAAGTTTGATAATAAAAAATATAAGCCAAACAGTTGGAAATAAATGAATCTAAAGTTCCAAAATTATATAAATCCAAATCCAACTAAGGAATGCTTTGCATGAGGGAACAAACCTTAGTTTTACAATTAAAGGCAGCTGAAAATTTTGCTAAATGGTACATTTTCTGACAGCACAAAGTACTGCCTACTGAGTTATGGATACCCTCGGGGAGTTTTACTCCACCAGCAGCGGTACCCACTTAGGGGTAGTAAATATATAACACCAATACCAGTTGAATTTTGATGTGCCAGATGTGCACATTTCGGAAATTCATTCCTCATCAGTGATATTTACAGTTTGATAATCAAAAATATAAGCCAAACAGTTGGAAATAAATTAATCTAAAGTTCCAAAATTATATAAATCCAAATCTAGCTAAGGAATGCTTTGCACGAGGAAACAAACCTTAGTTTGAAGCAAATTATGCTAATGTGTGAAATAAAGTTGGAGTTTGTAACATCCAAGACAAAGAAAACATTTTCCGATTTTTAAAATATCTAGCTGATTATTTACTTTTTAGGAAAATGTTTGTATATATATGCTCCAATCAATCGAAAATGGGTATGATTCAATGTTAAAAACGTATAATGACGCTGTATTTAAAATAGTTTTGGATACATTTTAAGTCCAAGAATTTTATGTCTATAATTCTCAATGTAATTTTTAAACTTTGTAGAAGTAGCTAGCTACACAGGGGGTGTCAATTCTTCCTGAACTACCAGCCCCACATCTCTGATTGACGTTAACGTATTTTACTTGTCATTTTTCAAAGTTTTTGTTTTGTTTTTTGGATTGAGATTCAGACATTAACCGGTATGTGTTTTAATTGTTGTTATATGTTACTCTTACCGGAACAATTACAGCATTGATATAGTTAGATCTTGTAGATTCATACGACATCAGATATGGTCTGAACTCGTCAACTTTAAACAAAATAAGAAATATAAATTAACATATATCCTGAACGCATGTTTTCAAAATACTCACACATGCTAAACGTTGTACAAAACAAAGTTGCTAATTAAAGCCTATAAGATGTTCATATTTATTACACTTCTGGTTATTATTAAACACTTCTTAAAGGATAAGAATACGTTTCCGTCAGTGATAAAAACATATTACTTGTTTGATATATACAGGCACGGTTTGTGTCATAAACGAGTCTTATCCCCGTGATCAGATCATAAATCAAAGCAAGCTGCTGTAGAGCGAAACGTGAAATGTCACGATAACAAAATGAGACTCTGATAATACCGCAACAATTATCCAAGATATAAATTAATTTTTTTCTACTAGAAAAGTTTAAAACCTCTAACTTGGTTTGATCGAACGTCACTGTGACTTTTTACGCGTTGGTGACAGTCAAGGTATTTTTTTAATCTTCTGAGATAAGGATTTAAAGATTATCTTCATGACATATGGTTAAGCACTTGTGTTGTCATTTTTTAAATAAAATTATTTACTTGAAAGCAAGGGCGCCTACAAAAAGGGATACTGAGTCTCTTTTCACATTGAAATTTATACTTGAATAATTTTGGTTACCGACATTGCAACGGATACTGAAACGATTTAAAGGAATTATTTTTTAAACTTTTTCTCGTAAAACCGTGATCATTATTTACGTTAGATTCCAATCATATGATGTATCGCCAAGCATTAAATACATTCATTTAACAAACTCACAATTGTTAAAAAGACATTTGCCTTAAATGCCTGATACAGATATAATTATCAGACAGTTTCACAAGTTTAAGAACAAAATATTAATGATCTATAAAGTTACACTCAATATTATCCTAAAAAAAAGGAAAGCACATTTGTATTTTTCATTTCTTTACAACAACAGCAGGTAACAAATTAAATACAACAATACAAACGCAAAACCTGACAATATATTCTGGCTGCGATTCTTCAGCAAGTTATGTTTCTCCATTCCACCTTTGTATGATTTGCTGTCGTATTTTGGAATATTCTGTACCAGATTCTAAAAGATATATTAAAGGTTAAAGTTCATTGAACAATGCACATTTATTTTTACGTCATTAAGTAAGTAAGGTATTAAAATACTAGACAATATTTAAACTTAAGGAATCATTACAACTAATAAAACGCAACATTAAGCTTAAAAGATGTTGTGAAATATCGCTTAGACTTACTTATTAATGTTTTACCTTCAATATGTGAAAACAGTTTACTAGTTGCTCAATTTTAGAGCATTACTGTTTGGCTGTTTTTTCAGTAATGTATTATTTGCTTTTTTTGACTGATTTTGTTACTCTTATGTCTATATTTGTCAGTTACAATACATTCGTTTCATTTTAAATGTGTTTGTAAAAATACTAAGTTTAATGAAAATGGACTCATCGTTCCCTGAAGGAATCCTTATCTGAGTAGTCATTGCTTTGTGCCAACAGAAAATGTACCATGTACTGAGATTCTTAGAAGTCTTACTCTTTGAAACATGTTAGAAACTTAGGTTTGTTACCTGAAGCAAAACATTCCTTAGTTAGAAATAAATTCATCAAACTTTGAAACATTGGATTAATTAATTTCAACTCTTAAGCTTATGTTGTATCAATCATCTTTTTCGGACCCTAGTGTCACTGATAAGATATTTGTTTCCGAAATGTGCATTTATTGCACATTAAAATTACACAAACGTTTTTTGAGTTTGGTTCACATGAATCTTATGTCAGAATAAAACATACTTTTTCGGTGAAATGAAATAATTTCAAAAAATGCATGTAGTAGTTATAAACATACAAACGGAAAAGGAATACAGGTACATCGAAAAAAGTATTTGTGATTGTTATATTAACATATACAATTTTTTCTACTTATTTAATATCATTTTCAGTTACCTTAAATTCTGCTTTGATTCTTTTATCTTGATTTCCAATTGTAATAAATTCGTCCTTTGATAAAGATGTTTCTTCGAATTCAAACGACTCCAAAAGAGCCTCATGGAGAAAAATATACTGCTCCTGATTAAATGAAAAATGTTTAATTGATTACTATCTAAACATTATAAAGTAAATGTTATGATTTTTATTGAATGCTTCAATCTCTGAAATTTCTCATGTTATTGGGGCCTTATTGTTATGAGAAAGGTCACAAAGAGTTAAAAAAGTATGAATAAACTGAGATGTGTCTTAAATAAATGGCTTATTTAACTTTATTAATTAACCTGTCAAGCTTATAATTAATAAATATATATAATTTAACTTTTATTTCATGGCTTTTTTGTCTGTTTGAGAGTCACTTAGACTGATGGAGATACATTTTGTGTTTTTATGCACAAACTTTGATTGAAGTATGTTTAATTTCATATGATATAATATCAACCCTTGGCAAGTATCATACTATACGCTAAAGCGTAGTGATATGGAAACAACAGTTCGATACAAACATACGATATGGATTCAACCAGAATTTGTTCTTTTTTATTCACAAATTAAACCGACATGTGGTTCTTTAAAATTTTCATTCCAATTTAAGTAGAAAATATCATCCTTAAACTTGCAATTGCAGTAGAACTTTCTTTCTAAATTTAACATAAACATAACGTCATTAAAATGGTAGTCAATATAAAAATATCAAGGAATAGGCAACGTCGACGCCACTGATCTTAATTGAATCTAATTATTCCGGTACAGATGAAAGTGCCATCATTATTTTTCGGAAGTTTAAAGCGCGGCAAAACAATTACTGGAATTTATATCGTACGTTTAATGTACCTTTGTTTGTACCATGCTCATCCTATTCCTTCTCATAACCTTGACATAATCAAAGACGTCAACTGTATCATTTATTTTTCCGTGTTTGTACAAAGCATCTAAAGCAATAAAAGTACCAGTTCTACCAACGCCTGCACTGGAAAAGAAATACAATAATGAAAACCAATGTTTAAAGTCAAATTTCTATTTTCAACAATCGGAAAAACATTTTATCCTTCCCCGTCTGATAATCGGTGCATTATTAAGAAAAACCAGTTCTCATTATTTTTATACTGGGTATTAATTAGAGGGTTCAGGTATAAAAAATATTTTTCTCAGCACGTTTTCTAATTTTTAGATTATTAGGAATTTGCCTTTTAAATTTTTAGATAGATGATATACAACTTCATAGCTTTATTTCCTAACATAAAAACATGAATCTTATGTTATATACGGATATACAGTTTCAAAAATATTTTATTAATATTGGATTGAACTGAATGTCAAAGATCTTTTAAATGAAACTGATCACTGATCATTAATTTAAAATGTTACCTTGGAGAATCCGACAAATTTTCTGATCAGATAATGTAAAAACCCTACGATATTATACATTTAATTTTCACAGCATTAATTCGTTACCTGCAGTGCACTACTGGTGGTCCAAGTAAATCTGATTTAGTCTTCATATAGTTTCTGTGAAACAAAACCAGTTGTGTAGGATCTGGAGTACCATGATCAGGCCAAGTTGTAAAATGTAGATGATGGACATTTCTAATTTCACCTGTCTGAATGGAAGAAATACAAAAGAAAGCGATGTTTCAAATGCAGTGTTATTGAAGTTTTGAAATTCTTGGTCACTGATTACTATGCGATATCAATTATTGTTTGAAACCGCATTTGCATTATTTTATTCATACATGGCTACATATGTCATATTTGTAAATTTTGAACTATTTTGTATTAAATATTGTATCAATCTGAGAAATAAATTTTTATGTTTTTTGTTTACATTTTATTTTGTATTCATTTTGATTAAGAGTCATATTTTCTTTAAAAATTTTTATTTTAAGATTCAACATTTCCTCTTTAAAAGTACTGATTTGCAAAATTTCTTGTTTTATTCTTTTGTTATAATTATGTGTGCATGTTATTGAAATTGAAGTTATAAAATTTCTCTTTCTGCAATATTTCAAATATGTTACATATTTGCTTTGCTTTATACACATACTTTTTGGTGTGTAACTTTGAGCTGTCGATTTGTAAAATAGAGACTTTCAAACTCAGAATCTAAAGTAATCTTTAAATCGCCATGTACTTGAACTTTGGAGACATCTGGCCAATATTTGAAGCATTTGTTCTGAAAACAATTGGTAGAAAAATGAATGTCATTCTTATTTTTGCGTTATATATTTGGTCATGTAAAATGAATTTATTTGAACTGACGGTGTTTATCGTCATTTTAATCAACATTTATAATTATTTAAATTTGAGTGATCAAAGCTTGTTTTAGTTAAATGAGAAAAATAAAGAAACATATGACAAAATCAATACTCATCACTATGATGCCGACTTATAACTACAGCAGTATATATAATTATCCCCGTTTCTTCAATTTAAACACAAACACAAACTACAAGCAAAGACAACCAAATATTGCTACCACTTGAGTTTCGTTTCCAAAAAAAGGTTATCATTACACGTCACTAATATTGAGGTTAATTAACTTTTACGGTTCCAAACCAGTTACATTTTTTGCAAATACAGATTCATAAAACACCGTTACAAACATAGAATGTTTTATTTGGATAAAACTGAAATAAAATTCGGAAAGAAGTAGTTTTTATTAGCTTATTTTAATAAATATATATAAATATAAATATACTGTTTTGTCATATATTAGAAAAGAATCAAATAATGATGAATTTTAAAACAGGTGTTTGATTGATTAACAAAATATTTGTAAATTTTTACAAAAAAATGACAACATAAAATACCTTTCCCTTTTCCATAGGGTTTGCAAGCATAACTATAATTCCACTCTTTATCTGCCAAATCATCCTCCAAAAATCAATAACCGTAGTGGTTTTTGGACCTAGATAGAAATTTATGAGAAAATTCAAATACACGTGTAAGATCAATAAAACGAACTATGTCATGTTAAAATCAATGTTATACATGTGATATTATAAATGATTTCATGTGATGTTATACAATGTCATCCATAGGATATAAAAACAATGTCACACATGTAATATTGTAAAAATAGTATTCATAAAATAATAGATAATGTTATGTATATTAAATTATGTCATTCATGTGATATTGTTAATGTTGCCATCTATTTAAAGTAAAAATCATGCAATCCATGTGCTACTAGTATTATAAACACCATGATAAATGTAATATTTATGAATAATGCCATTTATGTGATACTGTGTATATTGTCATTCATGTGAAATTGTAAATAATATCATATATAAGATATTGTAAGACATTTTATTCTTTTGAGATTTAAGACGATGTCTACAGGTACATGTCTTATAAATAATGTCTTTTATTTGATATCTAAAATGCAGAAGACAGAAGCGTCTCTGTAACACGTGCAAAATGTCCCCCTATTTTAAATACAGTGTAAGCGCTATCACAATAAATGAAGATTTTTGCGAAATTGCAGAAAGTAGACCAGAACATCTCTACAATAAAAGAACGAAAGACGGGACAGACACAAGTTCCTTTAGTGTCCTTTACACATTATTCAATAATATTTATCAATTATATACCTTGTGCTGCTACATAAATGGATTTGTCACGGTTATTTACGCCCTGAAAATATACAAGAGATATAAAGAATTATTTATAGAGGGGCAACATATACCTGGAAATCTTTAAATTGCACATTTTTATACTTTATCCCTAACTGCTGGGTAAATTTGAAAACACACAATTCTTCATTTTCTTCTTTGCGCATATTGAAACTTTTCACAAAAAGCTCACAGCTTTAAGAAGCAAAATGACAAGCTTCTACATGCGAGACTTTAATTTAAATGTAAATGAATATTCTTACAATTTCGGCATAATCTTTTTTCATATTTAAGTCTATTGAATTCCCTTAATCACAGAAGTGTTTTTGATTACATACAGACATTAACATATTGTTTTTTTTTTTCCATTTTAATGCTTTTTTTCGGACCGTATAACATTTTTTAAAGTGGAAGTTTTTCTCTTAGCTTTTTTGTAGGTTATCATCACCTAAAATTGTTTGTTGAATAAAAAGTTTTTTTGAATTGAAAAATGTTTAAGACTAATACTTACATCAATGTAGTTTGCATTTATATAATCCGAGTTCGGTACTCCAGGCAAAGTCTCTAAAACAACTCTTGAGTGATCATCTGTAATAAAACGATAATCATTACAACAACAATTTGCCTGATATAAAGAGAGGAATTCATCGAAAAATTAATTAAAGAATGATCAGTCTAAAATATATTTTTATAATTGGTTGACAGACAAACAGCAGAATTATAAAAAATGTATCAGAACTCCTAATACAACAAGAGGCAGACAGACCCAACTCTTGACCTGAAGATAAGTTCTAAATCGTTTGCAAATTGCAATAGACAATAATTACATAAACTTTTTAAGTTTTTCAAGTTTAATCATGTTTGGAACTGCCACAATGCTTAATAAGAAATATTAAGTCGATGAATAATTTTCAAATGATAAATTATTTCAGTATTCTTATGCACCTATAGCCTTGACCTTTAAAATCCATAATAAAAAACATATATCAAAATTATTCAAACATACTTTTCTGTATAAACAGGATAACTTACAATTTCAATACTCTTATGCAGGTCTGACCTTGCACTTTAACCTTACGACCTTGAATCAATATAAAAATAACCGTAATATCAATACCTACAATGTTCTAATATACATGCCTATACAAAAAGTTAAAGATTTCAAGATATTTAACATCTTCATTCTTCACATGTATCTATAACCTTGACATTTGTGTTATAACTTGAAATCATATATCAAAATGATCTCAATATCAATACTACAGCATTCTAATATACATATGTATACAAAAGAGTGATATTTTTGCAGATAATTAACAATTTCAATCTTCTTACACAGTTATAACCGTGACCTTTGAACAATATATCAATTATCAAATTGTGATATTAATACCTACACCATTCTTAAATACATGCATATACCAAACATTAATAGTAAAACTGATAATTAACAATTTCAAACTTCTTATACAGCTATGAACTTGACCTTTAACCCATGACCTTGAACCATAAAATGATTGTGTATCATTACCGACAATATTTTGAGATACATGTCTATACAAAAATCTATGGTTTTTAGAATAATTTACAATTCACACCTATCATTCAACTATTACCTTAAAGCACATATGAAAATGTTTGTCAAACCAATACCTACAATATTCTCATATACATACTTATACAAAAAAGTTAATACTTTTTTTCTGATTTATTGACAAATATACTATTGTTTTAGCCGTTTCTTCACGAAATTTGAGCCCCATGGTAACCATTTATGCTAATCTGAATCTCAATGACCTAAGAATATTATACTATATATTATCTGTTGTACGTTTTATGATTTTTAAAGGGTACCTGTAACCCAAAAAGTTGTTATCACTGTTGTTTAATATAATACTTAAATATCACAATATTAAAAACCGGATCAAAATTGGTGACAAAATAAAAAAGTTAAAGTGGTTTGAAATCGACAACGAGCTCCAAATCTGACCTCCAACTGCGACAATCATTGGATGTTCCACTAAGCTAGCACTATCATTCTGCTAATAGCTAGGCTACTACAAAAATTCATCTACTCACATACACTTAACAAATTTGTTCTCGAACAAATCGTTCTGTTTGTGAGCATGTCAGTAAAACTCTCTCAAGTTCCTAGAAATGGGAAAAATATTTTTGATGACATATATTCATGGTTGGCAACTATTTTCATAGATTCCCTGCTTCGCACTGGAATATTTCATTATTCAAATTGATAGCTTTACACTACCAACCAAATTTCCACTTGGCAAGATAATCACGCCAAAACCCATCAGCACCATCGGTGCTTTGATTTAACTTTCCATTGATCGCAAAGTGAAACACCTAATTTTGAGTTATAAATGTGTTAGGTCATTGCAGTATTAGAAGTGTAATAAAACATAATAGACAGTAGTAACAATTATGATATATCGACGAATGTAGAAGAAATGTACCTAGTTATATTAAATAGTTCCTTTTTATTTGGGGAAGTAGTAGACAATCTTATAAGTGCTGAATTTAGAGTATATCCATATTTATTGGTACCAGAAACGGACGAAAATATTTGAGTCGAGTCCTAACCTACTCAAGAATTGTGAGAATTGCGATTGAAGTTGGTTGTATAGCTATTGACGAGTGTTATTCTGTCAATGACTCGAAAATTTATTATATTGTTGATTTTTAAACAATAAATTATTTTATTTAATCTGATTGAACAGAATCAAGAAATGTGATTGGTTGCATAGCTATAACAAAAAACACGTGATTAGTTTTAACTTGTCAAATACACGAAAGTTAATTTTATCGTCGACATTTTTAAATGAATTAAATATCAAGTCGGACTGGACAGATTACCAGATAAATATTATAGAACTTACTATGGTACCGGCTAAAAAGCGATAAATAAAAATTCAATCGTCTATGCTCTTTTGTATAATGTTTATTCACAGCTAAAATTAAATGACCGTGATGTAGAAAAACTTTTACATAATCTAGCGGCATTACATTTCTTTGATATTTGAAAGACGTTCACACAATGAAAGTTGTAACGTAGTTTTTTTCAACTGTCCGATGGCTATGCAATGCTTGGGTAA
Source organism: Tegillarca granosa (assembly GCA_029721355.1). Lineage (NCBI taxonomy): Eukaryota > Metazoa > Mollusca > Bivalvia > Arcoida > Arcidae > Tegillarca > Tegillarca granosa. The sequence continues at coordinate 16,793,205 of CM056601.1, forward strand.
TTAAAAGGAAAAAAACCAAAATATTCTAACTCATTTTTTTCGCAAAAAATATACTTGTTTAAATTGAAATGACAAGGGTATTAGAACGAGACCACAATTAAAAAAGCGAGATAATAATAATAACAATAATAATAATAATAACAATAATAATAATAATAATAATATTGTTATGGATTTGTATATATAGAATAAAGAATTTAAAAATATCACAAAGAATTGTATGCCCAGAAAAAGTGAAAACTTAAATGTTATAAAATCAAATGCTGTAAGTAGATCAATAAGCATGTTTTAAATAGACTACTCTGGTCGGCCTTTTTTAAGTTTGAATTTTTGCTTAAAAGTAATAATTTTATAATAATAATAACAATAATAATAATAATAAATATTATTATTATTATTATAATTATTGGCATGTAAACTAAGGAAAAAATGTCTTTTTCTTACTTTTTAAAATTTCAAAATGGAATGATCCAGTTTTTGTTAAATAAAATCTGTACACTGTATACGACAAATAACGTTTACCAAATAAAATTATTTTACTTTACTCGAACTTTAAGTATATTATTGTATATTACAGGGTCGTAAGATAACTTTATCAATCTGCAAATCAATTTCACAAATTACAAATTACACCCTGTTAATTACAGGTGTGTGTCTGAATCTAAGGAATGTATCTAATCAAGAAAAGGATGAATACAAATCTTAATTATCGGTACACGTCGAACGGATGTTAATTCCACTTCATTAAAAAAATTTCCCGTAAATGAAAATAATCATAGACAGTCAAAATACGAGTTTGTATTTGACTTATTTTAGTAGTTGGTAAATAATATTCTGTGGAGGTATGTTACTGGTATGACGTCACTACACTGGGAGCCTCGATATCGACCTTTTTGATTTGGATTTCTGGAGATGTATTAGAACTTTACCAATATCTTCCTTATTATGGAATGGAATTTTATTGAATTTTCGCTAAAGCCAAATTTAAGTACGACGAATAAAACATGTAAAAATTGAAAATCGTTACAGGTACCCTTTAAAGTCGAGATAACTCCTTGACCTGTGCAAATCTAAAAGGCCTTCACGCAGGCATGATTGTTCCCAAGTTTGATCAAATTTTTCCTAGTGCTTTTGAAGGAGAAGATTAAAATGTTAAGTTAATGCACGACGGACGAAGAAAAAATCGTCTGAACTCTCAGCTAAGGTCAGCTAAAAGTGTTATTTATTGTCTTGAGCATTATTGACTATATCTCTATCACAGAAAAGAATACTTACAAGGACATATAGCAAGAAATCTGTTTTTATCTTTATTTTCTGTTTTCTCTCCAGCAGTGGAAGGAATACTTGGGTCGTTTTTTATATCCTATAATATATTATAACTATGTTATAATAAAGAATCATTAAATGCAATAAATGACAAACATATGTATACCAACATACATGTCCATGTCCAAATCACAATTCAAGAAAAAACAACAAAAACAAAAGGAAGTAAAGAAATAAGGCTAGTGATTTGGAAGGGTAGGCATCCTGTAGCTACACTCGTTGCTTGATACGCATCTTACTACCGGAAGCCTAAATCCATACATTACATATTTTGCATAGTTGGCAGAAAAGGTAACGATATCAAAATCTTCAAATCTTTTCAAAATCATTTACCCAAATTAGTGTACATTTGAAATGTATCAATTCAGTTACACACGTGAACTTCGATTCAGAAACTCAGGTAAAATGTAAGCTTCCTGTCCGGCTAGCCACATCGGTTGCAGTATACACATTTTATTACCAGAAGCCCATATGTTGCAAAGTTGTCAAAAAAGGTAAAAACACCTTAATAGGAGCTCTTAAAATCTTTTCAAAATACTAAAACTAGTGTTTGAAGATACACGATGACAATATTCCATGACAAAAGCTAGTAGAAATACTATTATGTTCTTTAAATCTGTTTTCATACTTCGTATTCCTTTTCTATTTTTTCTTTAACTGAACTTCTCAAAAGCCTGGTTTTTAATTCTTTTATTGATATATTTGTATTTGTTCGTGGTTCCAGGTTTGCATATTCAATTTCATTTACTTCAACATTCATCTGATGTTTTGGTCCCTTATCCACATTAACGCTTAAATCTATAAAAATACAAAAATAAAAATCATTCATTATTTAAGAAAAAGTAAATGGATATTTCACTTTTAACAATCGGGTAATGCAAACAAAACTTTGTCCAAGCAAATAAACTTTTTTGTTTTACAATATTTATATTAAACATTAACGTTCAAAGAAAATGGCGATTCCGTTAACAAGAGAAGGGGGCACAATTAGCGTAATGAAAAAACTCCGAAAAGGTGCAGTTATGACGAATCAGGCAAACAAACATTCTTATTTTCTTACTGCTAACAACATTTTAACTTAACCTTAAAATCTGCATGTATTTAAAAGGCCTTAATCACTTAATAAAAATTTTCAGCCGTCTTAAATTTTAAAATTATTTTAAAACTAAGGTTTATTCTCTCATGCAAAGCATTCTTTAGCTGAATTTGGATTCATATACTATTAGATTTTTAGATTCAATTATTTTCAACTGTTTAGCTTATGTTTTTATCTATCAAACTTTTTGGTCCTAGGTTCATTGATATGGAATAAATGTCCGAAATGTGCACATCTGGCACATCAAAATTAAACTGGTATTTGTGGTAAATATAAACATAGTACAGACAGTAAAACTAATCAATTTTTACTTTTTTGTTTAATGGTGTTAATTTAAAGAGAAAATATTTGTAAAAAATTACGAACCAGAAACACCGGCGTTAAAATTACTTATGCCTTCACTATAATTTCGATTGTTTTGCTTATCCTTTGTAATCCCTCTGAAATACGAAGATTCGAAAGCTAGATATTAGAAATAAGAAAACTTCTTAACAAAACTCTTAAATAATGGCCTTTTGAAATTTTATATAATTATTGCATTGTGTAGGTTTTTTTTCTATGTCAACACCTCACTTAAATTGAACTTTTAAACATTTTACTCTCCAAAATACATAATAAAATAAACTACATTTTAAAATGATTCAATTTTATTAAATTCAAGTAATTTAATTAGGTAATAAGAATATAATGTGTTGGTTATTTTTGCATAACGTAACTTCGTCACATGATTTGTCAGCGGTTGTCATAACCAGATCCCTCATAGTGCCATGCTATCTTAGGCTTCTTTTTTCATAAACAAACACCAGTTCAAAATCATTATTCAATCATTGCTACAAGCCAGCTTTAGTATAACCGAATACTGAGGCTATTTAGTAAACTGACACTCGAGTAAAAAAATACCCAATCATTCCACTAAATTCATGCAAGATATATCCCAAAATTAAGGTTGTTTACACTTTCATTCAGCTCACTGTCTCAAAAACTCAAAAACTGAACGATTCTGGTATAAAACTTAGACATATGATGTACATGAGTGGTCGCAGGAATGAAAGTTCTGCGTGCAGTTATAACAGACATTGCTCATCAACTCAAAAGCGACATCTTAAAACAACGTAGCTACTCTTAAACTATCCATTCTCTAGAGCAATACATCACGTCCTCTCAATGTATCCTAATCTGCACAATCACAGAGCAGCCTGGCTTGCGCTAGTGCACTACATGATTTTCCATAATCGTTGACCATTCATGTTCCACCTATTCCGTATCAGGTCCATTTTCGCTCAAAAGTAGCAACTTGTTGTCAATTGAAAATTGTATTTTTGTGAAACGGATGCAATAAGGCACCATATCTTTCGGCTTTTACTATGTAGCTGGCTGCTCTGATGTATTATTGCGCATTATTATGTGCAGCAACAGCGTTGAACTATATGAATAAAACGTTGATAAAAATGTTTTATGTTTATCTTTACTTTGAATAACTGAAATTAAAAGAAATGAACAAATTTTGTATGATAGTGAAGTATAACTTGAAAACCGGTGTGCAAACTTAATTATAATTCACTACGCTGATTATAAAGTTTGCACATCGGTTTTCAAGTCATACTTTGATAATCATCAAAAATTTCGTTCATTTCTTAGATAATTTATATAAAAAGTTTATAAGAAAATGATATTTACATATGTGAAAATAAATAACATATTCTTTGTTACAGTAATACCACAACACAATAAATATTTAACACAATAAGATAAAATAAAAGACAAAGATAAACACAGTGACATGTCTACTACCTTCGTTTTTTATACAACAGCAAACTGATCACCATTACTACAATAACTATTCCTGCAGAAACAACACCGGCAATTAAACTAATACTCGACTCCGGAACTGAATCTATGAAAAAGTATGAAGACCTATGTGTTGTTAGGATAAAAATCATATAAGATTGTACAAGCATTTGGAACACAAAAAATACAAAACCAACATGTGCAATATTGTTTTGTCATTATTTTGTCTTATTCTATTTGAGGGAGCAGTGATTATATTCACGTAAGTCTTCGTATATCTTAAAGCATAGCAATTTACGTTGGTAACCTTTTATGTCATCAATTATTTTTAGAATATATATATATATATATATATATATATATATATATATATATATATATATATATATATATATATATATATATATATAGCAACAGTACCCAAGAACTTGTTTGTATACATATAACTTTATCTCATTCGTGTTAGTTTGAGGTTCTTTTTGTTGTTTTTGTCTAGAATACCATTCTAAATATATAAACTCACGCAAAGCATTCCTTAGCTGGATTTGGATTTATATAATTTTGGAACTTTAGATTCATTATTTTCAATTGTTTGGCCTATGTTTTTTTTCTATCAAACTTTTCGGTCTTAGTGTCACTGATGAGGAATGAATTTCCGAAGTGTGCACATCTGGCATATCAAAATTTAACTGGTATTTGTTATATATTTAATACCGTCATCGTTTGATTAAAAAACAAACCTTGTGGTACTTTTTCACTGCATGTGCTACCTTTCCAACCCTCTCTGCAACCTTGTAAGTTACATGTTCCATAAACGTTGTGACAGGAACCAATTAGACAATGACATCCACTGGCACACTTATAGCCAAACGTTCCGTTTTCACATTCTATTGAATAGATTTTGAAAAAAAAAAATTTGGTTATTTACGGTATTCTCATTTTATGAAAATAATTATCAGAACAACGTGCATGTTAGATAAACAATAGTTATGTTATTTAACACCATTCAATAGTGATTTAATAAGTTGTATACCATTGTACAATTGTATACAATAGTCTAATTGTATTTAAAAAATTAATTAAATAAATCAATTAAAATTCAAGGATATTTTTTAAGTCAAAGACCAAAAACGAAGTTGACCTGTAATTTATTTTAGAAAAAAATTAGGGAAAGAAAGTTTCTAAGTGTAAGCTTCATAATTTTGTCAAAATCAGTGCACCTGAAGGAAACCATACTTGTTCTGTATTTCAAGATGATTAAAAAAAACAAATTGGAGTTCAATATTTGCAAACGTTTAGAAATGCCGCTCGCACGCACTTATGCCCTCCCGCATCACTTAATTATTATTCGCGTATAACTTTAGTGCAAGTCAGCTGAAAAAGCGCCCCTTAATAATTTTCTTACGCTTAGAGCATGTTTCTCCTATATAACCGTCTCTACACATGTCATTTTTGCATTTTCCTGTCTCGGGATGACAGATACCCTCTTTACAGAAACATTCTGAGGAACAGTTACTTCCAAAAAAATCTTTATCACAAACTGAAAAACGTAATAAAATTTAAAATCAAAGTATTGATAAACTATAAATACAATTTAAAGTTGGAGTCTTCTTCTTCAACTATTCTTGGTGTTATTAAAACACAAACATATTGAAAATAATATTAAAAAAACTAGAAATGTTACATGTATCAAAAAAAGAAGAGATGTTTTTGACAAGTATAATGATTTAATATAATACAATTATAAGATTTAAATATATTCAGATCAATGATACCTACCAACACTACAGTTTTTCTCCAGATATCCGTGTTTGCATCCAGGAATATCGCAAATGCCAGTAGTTTTGTCACAAGTCCCGTTAAAACAGTTACAGGTATCTTTACAGTCTTCGCCAAATGTGTTATCATCGCATTCTTTTTTTTTTGAGACGAAAAAAAGAACATATTACACATTTGAATATTCGTATAAATTATCAATCTTAAACACGAAAACTATACTTCCTTTTTAACAACAACAATGTCAGACGTCTTGCAGCAGAAGTAAAAGTTAAATAAATCCCGTCTTGTTTCACTAAAATAACTTATGTTACTTTGTTTACAAACGGCTTTAAGGTCTTGTCAAAATGAGCTATTGCTAATTTTGTCATTTACTGTCCTTTTTAAAACATAACATGTGGTCAACAAAACATATTACGGGCGCAAAGAAAAAGCTGTTTATAACAGACGTTTTCCTAGAACAAGCCCCAAAAATTAAAAATATAAAATTTTCTTTTTTTGTTTTTGAGCAGTTCATCCTCGGCAAAATTGATGAAATATTCTGAATACTAAGGGACCAATACAACAATTCAATTGTTATATTTTCGTTTAATATTTAAAAAAAATATTTATTTTAGGACTCAAAAAGTCCCATCTATTACACATGCACATCAGTAGAGTCCAGTAGACGCAACAGCCACGAAGAGCATGCATTTTAGACCGAGACGATACATTATTAATCCGCAATATTTTTGGTTTGTGGTAACAACGGGGGTTTTAGTTGGAAAAATAATAGTGTTATGGGATATTTTGATAGTATTTTTTCAATTTTTCAATTGCAAAGAATTTTGCAAATATGTTTGAAGCATTGACATATTGCTGGTTATATGTTAAAGTGAAATTTGTGAATCTGAAACTGAGGAAACTGTAGCAGGATATGGTTTCTAATGGCCCAGTACGTGAGTTTCGAAACTGCGCCGGGATATATGAGTGTAGTTTCTGTAATGTCGACAATGTAAGGTTGAAAATCACTCATTGGATTGGACATGAACATTATGTTCCGAGCTTCATAGTCGGTATCATTCAAATGATGCGGCGAAAAAATCTCTCAAAGTTTAGAAAATGATCGTTTAAAGTTTAGCGAGGAGTTTTGTAATACTTTTGTATTATATGTTTTAGGAGTAGCTAGTACATCTCTGTCATATAATTAATTAGCATGTAGCTGATTATACAGTTTTTCCGATAAACGTACGAAACAAGTGAAACGAGCATTCCACTGGATGTTGCATACATGTGTTTCTGGGACATATTTTAAATTGATTCCAAATCAACCTTGTGATTTTTCTGCTGAATTGTCTGGGAATTGTATTTTAATTAAAATTAACATACCGCGACACACAAAATTAATTGACACATTTTACTATTACACATTGTCTCAATTAATAATAAGGATGCATAAGCTTTGCCAAGGTATGAAGAAAATTTATCTGATTGTTCAAGAATATTTTTTGTGGTTTGTTGGTTTTGACAATCCAGTTCTTGTCCGTTCTTTCTACGGGCCATCAAAACCCATTTGTTTTTTAAAACTATGTTCTTTTTTTAGTTTTTAATAAAATAATATAATTAAAAAGTAACAATTGCCATATATTTGAAAAATAAAATTTCAAAAGTAGCACATGACAAATATCAGTCAGTTGTCTTTTTATGTTATTAAAATTTTATTTGATTAATTTCCTTGATTTTATTTTGTGCATTTAACCATTGAACCGTTCTTCTAAAATTTCGTAAATGCATTTTTCAAGCTTGTCTCGAATATTAGCAAAAGTGAAGTTTCAGATGTTTGTTTACCTATGGTAATGATATTCCGAATTGCATTTAATATGTATTCATGCACGGAGTGACAAGGTTTTTGTCGTCAATACATGTACACAATGGTTTTCAAGCAATGTAAATTCCACAAGGCAATTGAATATATATATACTCAAAAAAAAAAAAAAAAAAAAAAAAAAAAAAAAAAAATATATATATATATATATTTAATATATATATATATTACCACGCTTTTATGGTGTCTCATACTGTTGCCTTATTACCGATTTTTTTTATCTGAACAATATAAATATTTTATTATGAATCTATAAGAATAATAAACGACATTGATAAAAATATATGTTCATATGTTTGAATGTAAACTGATAAAATGAAAACACATTTTTATTATGTACGAGAAAATCGAACTTTTACATATTATTTCTTACTTTTTCCAAACCGATAATCTTTTTTTCTTTAGCTGTAGAAATTATAAAGTAACGTGAAAAAAATGAATGTATCGTACATAAATGATAAATTTTAGGAGTTCTGTCCGACATGTTAAAGAAATATTTTGCATTTTGTTAACAAACCACCTAAACTTACGTATGCTACAGTTATTCCCTTTCCAACCTGATTTACATCCTTGTGTAAAACATTGCCCATCTGCATTATTACAACTACTTTCTTTACAGTGACATGTATCATTGCACTCGAAACCAAATTTGTTATCCATACAGGCTAAAATATATATCGGGAGACGTATGAGGTTAAAAAAATACAACGACCCGAAATGTGGTACATGTCCATTCGAATGTACCGGGAAAGAAATGAAAACTTAAAAAAGGATCACTTTATGGAGATGCACATATGACTTGCAAAAACTTGATACTTCTGTCTGGGTGGTAGATGGTTCTCGTGTTAAGGGCTCAATACTTGAAGTACATACAAAAGAAGATCTTCTTGTATTGAACACTCGATTTTACATGTTAGAATTAATAATAATAAGTCATAATTTTATATGTATATATATATTGTATGTGATATTAAAAATAAAGATTGGGTGGGGGGAAATCTACAGGTGTATGACTGAGACATTGGTCATGTTGGGTTCGATTCCCACAGATTTTCTCAGTCATTTTTAAATAAATGAAAATAAATAAACAAGAGGTCCAATAGGGCCTGTGATGCTCAACTGGCTGCATATGTAAGACAAATCTTCGTTTTTGTTTGTAATGCTGTTTATCTTTCAACTCAAGAACATTTCACTTATACAGAGACTGTCAGTTTTGGAAATGATGGAGGACACTGGAGTATCGGAGAAAACTACGACCAAGCAGCAAGTTAACTGACAAACTTTCGCCATGCCATAAACTCAGCTGGGTTTAGCCAGTTGAGCTTAAAATGGATCAACAATAGCTATTTTCTTTATTATATCTAGTAACAACAGACATCTTGGACTGGCGCAAATTCTTTTAGGCTGATGTAGTAAACTTCCACACGACATTTGGTTCCAATTCGCCCATCGGTTTTGGAGGAGAAGATTTTTTACTAAATATTACATCTAATTTGCACAATTGGTGAAATTTGGGTCAATAAAAAATTCCTCAGACAAAACTTGTTATATATTTTGAATCCCACACGATGTACTTTCTATATTCAAAATTTGAGCTCAATCTGTGGAAAAAAAGATCCACAATGGTAATTTTTTCTATTTTTAGTTACTGCGGCCGTCTTGGATGTCAGGCGGGGTTGCCTGGTGCAAACTTTAGTCAGGCAAACGTAGGGACCTTCCATAAAAAATTTCATTTCAATTGGCCCAGTGGTTTCAGAGGAATAGATTTTTACTTTATTTCACAAAATATTGTTCTTAATTTGCATAATTAGTGAAAATTGGGTCAACGAAAAAAAACTCGGAAAAACCGGATACATATGTTGAATCCCCCACAATATATACTTTCTACATTTCGAATTGGAGCTAAATCAGAGGAAAAATGGATCCACAATGACCATTTTTGTGTATTTTCTATTTATAGTAACAGCGGCCATCTTGGATGTCAGGAGGGGTTTCCTGGTATAAACTTTTGTCAGGCCGACGTAGGGACCTTCCCCACAAAATTTCATTACAAATTGCCCAGTGATTTCAGAGGAGAAGATTTTTACTTGATTTCACAAAATATTGCACCTAATTTGCATAATTAGTGAAAAATGAGTCAACGAAAAAAGACTCGTGTATTTTCTATTTATAGTAACGGCGGCCATCTTGGATGAGGGGAGGGTCACCTGGTACAAACTTTAGTCAACCGCATCTTAGGACCTTCCATACCAAATACGGTTTCAGTCGGCCCAGTGGTTTCAGAGGAGAAGATTTTCATAGAATTGATTAAATATTACACCTCATTTGCATAATTCGTAAAAATCAGGTGAACAAAAATTTCTCTGACCAACTCGTTATATATGTTGAATGCCACGCTTTCTTCTCTCTTCATTTCAAATTTGAACAAAAACGGTTAAAAATGACTGAACAATTGCTATATATGTGTTTTTGCTTTTTATAGCATCAGCGGCCATCTTGGATGTCAAGCGGGGTTGCCAGGTACAAACTTTAGTCTACCCCCATCCAACTGGCCCAGTGGTTTAAGAGGAGAATATTAAAGTTTACGCACACACCGACGCACGGACACACGCAAAACCATGCCATTAGCTCAGCTGGCTATAGCAATTTGAGCTAAAAAAAATACAGATGGTGTCTTTTGCTACTGTTGACTGAAGCGGTGCATCCATACTTAGGTTTCGGGGTCACTTGGTAAGATTCGATCCCTCACACTTGTTGGGAGGGACTAGGAGTGACTAATGTTATGTCTATTGGGGGAGTGTGCTAGAACATACACTTTCGTAATTAGTGAACATATTTAACGATGTGGAAATAAACAACAACCTTTCCTTTATGTAAATTACGCGACACAAATAAATGAGAGGCAAAGGAAAGTATCAGCCAATACTCACTGGAAGACTGTCAAACAAATTGTAATAATCAAATTTAGATTTAATTGCTCATATATATATATATATATATATATATATATATATATATATATATATATATATATATATATATATATATATATATATATATATATATAACACAAATACCAGTTGAATTTTCATGTGCCAGATGTGCACATTTCGGAAATTCATTCCTCATCAGTGACACTAAGACCGAAAAGTTTCATAATAAAAAGCATAAGCCAAACAGTTGGAAATTAATGAATCTAAAGTTCCAAAATTATATAAATCCAAATTCAGCTAAGGAATGCTTTGCATGAGGGAACAAACCTTAGTTTTAAACAAATTTTACAATTTAAGGCAGCTGAAAATTTTGCTAAATGGTACATTTTCTGACAGTACAAAATACTGCCTACTGAGTTATGGATACCCACGGGGAGTTTTACTCCACCAGCAGCGGCACCCGCTCAGGAGTAGTAAATATATAACACAAATACCAGTTGAATTTTGATGTGCCAGATGTGCACATTTCGGAAATTCATTCCTCATCAGTGACACTAAGACCGAGAAGTTTGATAATAAAAAACATAAGCCAAACAGTTGGAAATTAATGAATCTAAAGTTCCAAAATTATATAAATCCAAATCCAGCTAAGGAATGCTTTGCATGAGGGAACAAACCTTAGTTTTAAACAAATTTTACAATTTAAGGCAGCTGAAAATTTTGCTAAATGGTAAATATATAATACAAATATATATATATTAGCAATTAGGGTTTCACAGTTACTCGTGTTACTCTGTAGTATAAATTTTGCGAGAAATGTCTTAATTTCTATATAGCAGATACGATGCCATTTATAAAGACTTCAGTCAAGTTGGCTAAGTTACAATAACAACTTGTTGAACAATATTTAATTTATATCTATCCCACCGGATAAGCACCACAAAGATAAAAAAGAGATAAATTATAGAGTTTTTCACTAATGTTTAGACAGATAGTTCTGTGATTGTCGAGAAAACAAGAGTGCCCGAAGAAATCACCTGCCTTCGTCGCACTAACTTTCTCATACAGATATTTCCCGATTGGGATTCAAACCCTAAGAGTTAAAAGTAAAACAAGTAAAATACATCCAATTCCATTCCAATTTTAGATACAAATATTTTACTTTTTTAGTTAACTATTTTTTGGATTCCAAAATAAGTGAATTTCATAATCAGTTTCTTATCCATGACAACATTCTACAAATAACAAAATATATGTGCTTATATTTGGAATATCAGGAGTTTCATATGAAAAAGAAATTAAAGCAAGCTAATTTAATTTTAAATATAAAATCACATAATACTTAAACTGTTTAAAATGACAATATTTACATGTACTACAGTTATCTCCCTTCCATCCAGCTTTACATCCAGTTATATTACAAACTCCAGTTGAACGGTCACAGGAACCAACATGACAATGACATGTAAAAGTGCAGTTGGCACCAAACTTATTTGCAGAACATTCTAAAATTGGATTATAAAAATTAAGGAATAAAACAAATAAATTACTAACTAATTAATTTAATAAAGATTTAATAGAGATGATACACATAGGGCTTAACAGAAAGATAAAAGTGGCTTTTACACAAATCTGTTAATAAATTTTAATGACATGAGTTTCGTTATATTTTTTTAAGAAAAGATATTCTATTAAATTTGTTTCGTTATATTTTTTTAAGAAAAGATATTCTATTAAATTTTTGTTTCGGCGGATTGCTAACCTATTCAAGAAAAATATCAAATTGCTAAATATTACAATAATTTTAATACTTGCAACTTAGTGTTTACACTTTGGTTATAGAATACTTTGAATTTGTTTTTTAAACAAATGAGAAAGGGAATCAGTATTTTATAATAACACAGCGTATGAGCGGTAATGCAAATAACTGAAACAACACAATTGCAGCAGAGCGATATACTTAACCTTTATTGCAGCTTGTTCCATGCCATCCAGCTTCGCATCCCGGTATAAAGCACGTTCCATTTTCATAGAAACACCCTTTCTGTTTACAGTGGCAATCCAAGGTGCAATTTTCACCGTATTTGTTTTGGTGGCAACCTATAAATTAAATAAATACTTTTTATTTTTCCCTACATTTGATATGTTAAAATATTTATTTCTTTAGTTTTGAATCGGAATTATGCTTTGCAGCATTTTCCTATAAACTTTTATAACTTGATTATATTGACGTTATAAGCAATAATTTTTAAATTAAATTTTGTGGCTCATAAAACCAGATACTAAACTAATAATATTCGTTATTTTACTTGATTTCTATGGGAGTGATAAGATACTTTAAGGGCTGACCTTTTTAGTTAATTAAAAAACGTATCAAAACCATCTGAAACATTTTTATTTTAACGAGTTCAAAATAGGAAATTCAATTTGTGTCTAATGTTTAAGTCAAATCTTTAAACTTGTAAAACGTTGCTTGTCGCTTTATATTTTTTTCACGAAACAAATATTGACCTTAAATGTATTTTCAGTTTTCATAAATTGTAGTTCGTTCTCTTATTCGGTTAATCATTTTCATCAAAAGACTATAAACAAAATTTAAATCGGATCAAATCACTAGTTACAATTCAGTCATTTGCTTCGAGCTTAGTAAAATATACAGCCGGTGTAAGTGACTTTTAAATGCAATTGCCGTGGGCAAGTTAAAACTGATCTTTAATCTTATCAAGTTCAGCAAAACGTTTGCAAAGCCCTTCAATCTTGTATAAAGTTCGTGAGCTTCAACGTTTGACCTTGTCCCGGTTCATATAACTAAATCTTAAGTTCATAACTTTACCCCACCTACCTGCTATTGTTCAGCATCACCATTAACCAGCTGGGCATGTAGTAACAGGTGATCTGAATATAACTGAGAACACTAAATTAAGATGTCTTCTTTCAAAAGGCCCTAAATACAGGGAGGCTCAACCTTTTACTTGGGGACAGAATTTCAAGATTATAATGGAATCTGTTGAAGAGTATGTAAGACTTAAAGGGTCTATGGGTTCTCCACCTTCTTTATTGCTCACTTACGGACATACATAACAGTATGTTGGTGTCGCAGCTGATAAAGCTTCTATCAACATTATTTTCGATTGTAAGAAATTCTATGTTGAATGTCTTATTAAGGAGCTTGGTTTAGATAGTATTTTGGAGAATCCTACTTATTCCAAAACTAATTTTACTAAAGATGAAGTTCTTTCCAATCATAGGGGAGTCTTTTAGTCTTTCTGTATCAATTTAAACAGAAAGACTTGACCTGCCTTACTTGTATTGGGTTCCAAAACTTCACAAAAATCCATTCAAGGAAAGATATATTGTAGGTTCCTCTAAATGTATAAGTTATTCTAGCACAAATTTTGACAGTCGACAAAGATGGCCTTTAGACTTATTCAAAAAAAGTACATTCTACATTTGGCATTAACCAAATGTAGATTCTCAAAAATTCTAAAGAACTACTTGACCATCTTGTTTCTACTACTCTATCTTCGGTAAAAAGTATAAAAACATTTGATGTTTCTAACCTTTACACCCCTATCCCTCTTTCTAAATTAAAAAAAAAAACGTCTAAAACAAATCATTCACTTTTCATTCTCTAACAAAAACGGTAAACCAAGATATAAAATATCTAGTGCTCAACAGGGATTCTGCCTATTTTGTAAAACAACAAACAGAAATATACTGAAAACACCATCATCACAATGTTAGAGCTATTGATATGCAACATTTTTGTTTTGTTTGGCAATATAATTTTTCAACAAACAATCTGTATATCAATGGTGACAAACTGTGAACCTTTGCTTGCTGATTTGTTTCTTTATTCATATGAATCAGAATTTTTACAAAACCCTGTCAAATTTTGTGAAAAAAATGTTGCTGAAATACGCATACAGGTATAATGCTGACGTTCTATCTCTAAATATTCCAAAATTTCAAGAATATGTGAATGCCATCTATCCAAGTGAGCTTGAAATAAAAGACACGACAGATTATCCATGTTCTGCTTCATCTTTGGACTTATACATCAATCATGACATCCACGAAAAGATACATCTGAAGCTATACGACAAACGTGATGATTTCAATTTTTCTATTGTCAACTTTCCGTTTCATTGCAGTAATATTCCTGCCTCTCCTGCGTATGGTGTATATGTTTCACACTTAATACGTTATGGTAGAGCTTGTTCCCACTATGGGGACTTTCTACAACGAAGCAAACTGCTAATAATTAAATTAATGACGCAAGAATATTGCAAGCCTAGCCTAATCAAGGCCCTTTAAAAGTTATATGGCCGTCATCACAATATTGTTGATATACACGTGGACTTCCATCAAGGAAAAGAGGCCGGTTGCTCCAAAAGGGTAAGCACCTTCTGTCTAGCTAGCTACACCCGCCACGTGCAAGTCAATTTTGAGAATGAAAGGAAAAAAAACTATGGTAAGTCGAATATATCCAGTACAAATTTGGATACAGTGACTACATAATTATCTAATTTTGCCAGCTTTAAAAGTTTTGATTATTGATATAATTGTTTATCAATGGCTTTAAATCAGTATGAGGAATTAATAAGTCATTGGCTTGGATAATGCTGCTTTAGCAGCTGAATCGGCTTTACTGTTGCTTTATACCAAAATGGCTAGGCAACCAACAATATTTAATAATTTTATTAAAATCAGAACAGCATATGATAAAGATATATGAATTTCCAGAATATCACGAATTAGGGGGGGGGGTGATCTATTTTTCTACGTTTTATTGGCCGAACAACTGACAAAGAGTCGGAGCAAAAAATTGTTATGAGGCGATTTTGAAATATATTGTAAAGCAGGTAAAATTGCTGTAGCCTCAACTGTAAATATAGAACTTTTATTTGGAAGACGAATGTTTATTGTTTCATCCCAAACAATGCCAGCAGAAGCTACCCGATCACCATCTTTTGACCCATCAGTATATATTAAAAACCAGTGGCGAAGTTTCCGTCTAATAACAGCGGGAACCGACCGTGCATAGTTATCTTTAATGATAGCAAATTCCCGTGGTAAATTTCTTCGCTTGTTTCCGACTTATATTTTGAAAGATTGAGATTCACCTGTGGTTTATCAAGAAGCCAAGGAGGATCCTCTGTTAATTTGTGTTTCTTAATTAGATCAAGGTTTAAACCACACTCCTCCAATTTAGGTTTTATACGAATACTTAATGGTGCTATTGCTTTGACCTTTTTACTGTAGAGGTCTTGATATGGAGTGTGAAAAACACAATCAAATGCCGGATTAGATGGATTTGCATATAATTTTGTAACATACTTCAGAGATAGTTTATTGCGCCTTAAATGTAACGGAGGCTCATTAGCATCAACATATAAACTATCAATTGGAGACGTTTTATAAGCTCCTAAACAAATACCTTGGTGATGAATTGCGTCAAGGTCTTTTAAATATGACTTGCGAGCAGATCAATAAAAAATGGATCCATAATCAAGTTTTGATCTAATAAGCGATCAGTATAAAATATATAATGCCTTTAGGCATTTAGCCTTAAACATTTTATATGCGGGATAAAAGTTAATTTGGAATCAAATAGATTTCTTTAAAATTAGCTTCTTTTACAACTTTGATAAGGCTGTCATTGATATACAACTCTGGGTCATTATGCATTTTTTCTTGAAAACTTAAAACCGTTTTCCAACAACCATTTTTGTATTTTATTGAGGCAGAGCTAAAGTTGCATTTCAATAGCATGCATTTGCGTCCCTCTACAGGAGATGCCAAAGTCATCAACGAAGAGAGACCCATCGATATTTTTATTTAAAACTTTTGCTAAGCTGTTGATTTTAAGACTAAAAAGAATAACTGATAAAATACTACATTGAGGGACCCCCATTTGTTGCTCAAAAACATCAGAGAAGGTGGACCTTAAATGAACTTGGAATTTTCGATTTTCGAGAAAGTTTTTTTTTTATAAAAATAGGAGTATGGCCTCTCAGACCCATATCATGCAGATCTTTAAGAATGCCATATTTCCAAGTCGTACGTATCATATGCCTTTTCTAGGTCAAAGAAGATTGAGACCGCATGTTGTTTATTAATAAAGGCATTTCTAATGAATGACTCCAGGCGAACTAAGTGATATAGGGTACTCCTGTTGCGCCTGATACCACACTGAATATCAGTAAGGTTGTTAGACTCAAGATAATAAACAACTCTATTATTAATCATCCTTTCCATTGTTTTACAAACACATCTAGTTAAGGCAATAGTTCTATAGTTGGATGGGTCGGAGTGATCTTTGCCAGGCTTAGGAATAGGAATAACAATTGCTTTGTGCCAAGATGATGGGAAAGAATCAATCTGCCAAATATCATTAAAGATGTCTAACAGAATGAAAAGACATTGAGGAGGCAAATTTTTCAGAAGTTGATAATGCACATCGCCTGGACCAACAGCCGTATCATGTGCTTTGGAAAGGGCATTTTTGAAGTTCTTAATATGAAAATATATCATTATATTCCTTAGAATTATCTGACTTAAAGGACAATTATTATTATTATTATTATTATTTTTTTTTTTTTTTGATATTTTTGAAATTCTGAAGTGTAATTAGCTGAAGACAAATTTGTTGATATCGTCTCAGCAATGTTGTTAGAAATGTCTTTTTTAAATGTTAAAATTGTATCATTTTTTTAAGGTGTTTAACATTATCGGAAGAACTTTACCTTTAATTTTACGCACCATATTCAAAACTTTATTTAATGGAGTGCGAGAATTGATCTTGGAGACATATTTTCTCCAAGAATCTCTTCTGATATTTTTAGCAGTTCTTCGAGCTTTTGCACGAAAAATACGGAGCAACTGTAAATTATTGTGTGTTGGAGACTTATTAAATTGTCTCTCAGCTTGTTTCCTATTTTTTCTAGCTTGTTTGTATTCCTCAATATACCATGGTTTATGGTTTCGAGGATTTGCAGAGGTTTTAGGAATGCACATATTAGCAATGTCAATAAGTATGTCAGTAAAACTCTGAATTTTATCGGTTTCATTTTCAAATCTCTCGACCAAAATCTTTTCTGAACAGAGATTGCGAAACCGATTCCAGTCCGCTTTGGTAAAATTCCATCTAGGGATTGTAGTATTATTTACCCCGGATGGGTATTCTAATATAATTGGAAAATGATCGCTTCCACAACGATCATCATGAACTTTCCAAGAGAAATCATTTAAAATATCTGGATCAAGAATTGACAGATCTATTGATGAGTAAGTACCTGTCGCATCAGATAAAAATGTTTTTGATCCATCATTTAATATACAAAGATTATTATTTGAAAGCAATGTTTCCATTATTTTTCCTTTATTATCAAGTCGATATCCCCAAAGAGGATTATGACCATTAAAATCACCAACAAAAAGAAATGGTTTAGGTAACTGCTCGGCTAAGTTTTGCATATCAGCAAGATGTAACGAAGTAGATGGAGGAATATAAATTGAGCCTAAGGTTATGGTAATTTGAAGCGTTAGGCGAATTGCTACTGCTTGGAGATTTGTTGTCAAAGTAATGGGACTATGGATAGTTCCATTACGTACAAAAATTGCTGCACCTCCGGAAGCGCTTTGAAGCTGTTTATAATATCTGAATTTAACTCGGTATCCGATTCTTTAACATATGTTTCTTGAAGACAAAATGCTACAGGGTTAAAATCTTTAGCCAATAGTGCTTCTTCATCTAAATTATTTCTAAAACCTCTGCAATTCCACTGAATTATATTTGTATTATTCATTTTTATTTGGTATTCTTTTTGGGGAAATTGGCTGCGAGGATGAAGCGCATTCCATTTCTTCATCTGATGATAAATTCCTTGCAAGAACACGAAATCAATGAACAGAATGTTTCGACTTCATGTTATTTCTTCCACAATGGACAATCCCTGGAGGAGGCCATATGATTTTCCACACAATTTGCACATTTTGGAGTGAGGGAACAGCCATCAGCAACGTGGTCTTTTGAAGCACAGCGACAACAGGTAACTGTAATTTTACATGTACGAGAACCATGTCCATATTTTTGGCATTTATAACATCGCAATGGATTAGGAATATACTTAGCCACTGCAATGCTATAATACCCATCTTTGATTTCCTTTGGTGGTGAGGACAAATTAAAAGTAAGGAGGTAAGTATTTGTTTTAATAAGTTTATCCTCTCGGTTCACCATAAAACGCCGAACTTGGGTAACACCTTGTTCCCTTAACTCGTCAGACATTTCATTTTCTGACATGTCAAACATTACTCTTATAAGGTCTCTTATAATGCCTTTGCTACTGTTAAGAGTTTTGTGCGGAGTTACTTTAACCGCAACATCCGCAAAATATTATGCTGCTAATAAATTCACTGACTCTTCCCTTTTTCTGCATTGGATCAGTAGCGACCTTGAACGTAATTTTTTTAATGCTTTCTACTGAACCAGCAATACCACTGACATACTTCTGTACCACAAAGTGATTTATTTTCAATGTTTCGTCTGTGGCTGAATCAACAACCACAAACTTTGCCCATGATATATTGATGTCATTTATTTCATCATCACTATCCTCTCTTAATCTTTTTTGAACTATTCTGAATTTTATTTTTATTTTCCAGGGTGGTGTAAAGTGGTTCATCTTCCTTGCTCCCCACCCGCCAATCTGGAGTGCCATCGAGGGCGATGCCTTAGTTCGGAACAGCACCAAGGACTACAAGGAAGACATACATCCCAATAAAATCGCAATGCCCAGATTGTGAACATCACAATAGAACAGGATTTGACCCATAAGCCACCGCCTTCTACAGACAAAAGAAACGAGACCAAGGTTAAGCACTACGGATATTAAAACGTGAGCAAAGCTAAAGGAGAAACCATATATTGCCTGCAGGGCTTGGCGTGACCGGCCGATTTGTTGGACACGGGTCGGTGCCAACCGTTCTTCTAAGTGAAGTAAGAGTCAAAGTGATGTGTTGGTCCAAAGTAATCCGCAACTCACAAGGTACTCAATCACCGGAATTCCGTCCTCCACCATTATGGATCGCATTCCACGGCAAACGGAATGCCCCATTTTAGTCGCCTTTTACGATAAGCATGAGTTACTGGGGATATATTCTAACCCGGGTTCCCCACGGGGACAGGGTGAGAATGAAATATCTCGTTTTGAATGTCATATATGGCCCAGTCAGATTTCGAACTCATGACTTCGTGCTGTCGAGGCAGACGCTATACAACTTAACCTTTATGGTTGTGAAATTTGTCGTAATTAAACATGTTTCGAAACATCATGTAACTTTTAGAAAATGTGAAAATGTGTTTTGGTGAAGTCTCAGTGGCCAAGTAGTCTAAAGCGCTAGTTATCGAATAACATTGTCTGTCCACGCCATTCAATTTGCATCAGAACACAGTGTGAGAAAGTTTGTAAATTTGCATCGCTTGTCAAATGTCGGTTGTTTTTCAAGATATTATTGTTTTCTCCATCATTTCTAAAGTGACAGTCTGAATATAAGGTAAAGATTTCTGACTGGATAGTAATCCTATATATGAACTTGTTTTACTTAAAATATTTGTGAAATAAAGCTTATAAGTAAAGAGTAAACACGATCAAATAGAAAATTCTAAAATATGTAAAACCTTTGCAGTATCACCATTGTGCGAGGGTAAGATTATGGCAATTTCTTTTATTAGTAGTTCAATTTACAAAAAAATTAAATGACTATAAATGTAAATTCCTTACCATATATTTGAACTTCACAAAGTTCCAATATAGGTCCATATTTATCATACCCTTTATCGTTTGATATGTTGACATATCGAGCAAGTCCTTTACATGTTTCTACAGTTACTATACTTGGTTGATATGTAGTATTTTGTTTCACTGGATCCTTATAACATGGTTGTTTATTTTCCCAATTACCATCAATACTTACAATTACTTGAAACCCGTCTAATCTATATTCTAAATAATAAAAATAATAATAACTAGAGATTGTAACTGGGATACCAGTTACGTATGATTCCCCACCATCCATAATCTATATATTGTCTAAAATATACACCTGCTGATGGACTGATCTCGAGATGGATTGATAGTATCCATTACTAGTAATCGAAAGCTGACTAAGAGAAAGGGCGGAAGACAAGTAAATTTAAAGTTAACATCGAATTGTACAATTATAATTCGAGCAGTATTCATTTTAATATACATTTTCATTCCCTCATACCCCATTGTTGCAACAATGTTTTTTTTTAAAAGAAACCAATTGATCACGGGAGTCCGAATCTGCATGTATAAATTTATTATTCGAAATGTATGTAAATTATACAAGTTTAATAGATCAGAATCACGCGTTCTGTCTTCTGACATAGGTCCTATCCATTAATTTGGCAGTTCTATTAGCTGGTGTATTTTGATTGGACAGGTATTCAACTTTGATTGATAGCAAATCTATTTCATGAACTGTGAGGTGTTTAACCAACAAATTTGATTGAAGTGTGTCATGACTGTGAAGTAGCCATAACCTACATATTAATGGATAATTGACAAAGAGATTAAAGCAATTATCCATATCAAAACATGTAATAATGCTATTGAATTTGTTTACAATTCTTTGAATAGGAATTAAATCCTGTAAACTTGCCTTAAGAAATGAAATCAAGTATGCCATAAGATAGTTTCTTGACTGAGGGTGGGTGTTAAGAATTCTGGCTTCCCACCCCTACCCTCTCTTGAAAATGATTTCCTGGAGGTTTTTATCACTCTTTTCAAAAGTCCATAATGAACAAGAAAATATACAGATGAGTGGAAAGGATTTTAACTATTTGAAAGCTATACATGTACATAGCACCACCCACAGTGGGAAATGACCTTAGGTGCCCTTTATTAATATCACTCTATTCAACTTTTCATAAGGAACCAGAAAATACATAAATTAGGGGTGGGGATTTCAATAGTTTAAAATTAACTTAGCAATACCCAGCCCTAACCTTCAGGGGGAAAGGACCTTAGGTGTCTTTGATTAGTGTCATTCTTTTCATTTTATCATTAGGAACCAGAAAATATATACTTTAGGGATGGGGATCTCATTAGTTTATGAGTTATGACAAAGCCCTATATATGGTTTTATAGCACACCGCAGTGTTTAAGGAAAAATTGGTGATTTTTGTTTTTAAGACCCCATCTTCCTGTCCCTCACCCAATAAATACCCATGGATGTAAAACTTTAATGGTGCAGGAACCTATCCTAAAATTTTGAACAAGAATGAATGATGCATTTAACTTGTGTGGCAGTGCTGATAAAAATTTGATATATTTTTAACAATTTAATACATAGTAACTGAGAATTTATTAAGAACAAATTATGTATGTAAGAAAGAGGTTAGTCACTTAATTAACATGTAGTTCATTAACATTCAATCATTTTTGTTTAGTGCTTAACTGTATACATTAATTCAGATTACCCATTTTTATCGGGCGCTCATATATCTGAGAAACTGAATAAGAAAGAAGAAGATTCTGTAAGAGTTATCTATCTTTGTACGTATTTGACAGAAAGATGTTTGGAATTAAATTACGCAATTTACACGCACCGACCGCTGAGCAGTCGAGATAGAAAACAATTTGATCATTTATCCATATCTACCAAGATAGCAGATTATTGGTACCAAATTTCATCGAAACCCATCATACCGTTTCCGAGTTCTGCACCGGACAATTTTAAGGAAGAAAAAAAATTATAAAAATAATAATAATAATAATAATAATAAGAAGAAGAAGAAGAAACAGAACGAAAACAATATGATTCCCCACCTTTGGGTGGGGAATCATAATAATAATAATAATAATAATAATAATTGTTATTGGGAGGTACTGTTTGCTACAATGAATTATGCGAAATTGCCTTAAAAAATCAAATCAATTCGCATTAAGCTTGGAATTTATCACTAACTTGAGTCAAGTCGTAACTGAAAATCGTTTGCGATTAAAAAACAATACTTTTTGCAAAAAATAAATTATTGGAAACAATATTTTAATTAATTCTTTAGAATGGTTTTAGAATGCACATTTGGTTCATGCCTGTTTAACAATTTCATTAGAATACTGATAATAATTAAGTTGTCCATGTAGAAACAGTGATAAAACTACTTAAAAATGTATTCCTTTCATTTTTAATCCGATGCTCTGATTTGAAAACTACTTTTCTACTCAAAGAATAAGTAAGAAACAAGTATTAAGAAAAAACATTTCTAAATATAATATATTAAAATAATTTTAATCGAAGTTTTATACAAGAAATTGTTTCTTGGGACACTTACTTAGTTATAATGTATTCAAAAATTCATTTCTGTAGTAGGAATGTAATTTGGCTTGGAGAAAAACGCAAATTAAGACTATTTATTTCTTTCCAAAATAAAATATGACATTTTTTTTTCTGAAACCAGACCTAGAGAAATTCAAATATGAAAATCAAAAGGTTTAAAACATTTTTTTTTAAATTCAAAGAAGAAACAACAAAAACATGGAGAAAGTATAGAGGGATACAAAAATCAATTGCAAAGAAGGGAAAAGAAAGGACATATAATATTTTCAACAGAAAATTTTATTTTAAATAATTTAAAGCTAAAGTTTGATAAGAAAATCTGAGACTTGCACGTGATAGTTTTTGCGAACTGTTTATATACCACCAGCACAATCTAACTATTATGAACATAATTTCATGACAATACAGAGTGAAGTAGCAAATTTATGCAATCTAAGGGGAATGATTTAAGCTGTAGATTTAAATGTGATGTTTACCGGATTTAATAAAAAATGAAAAAGTTAAATAATTTAATTTCAAGTAAACTATAATAAATATAAATCAAAGTACTAAAAGTACTAAAAGAAGGGCTTTTACTGAAAGAACTTTTTTAAAACAATTATAGGCCTAGACCTATATTAGTATACAGTCAAGCATGTTTAGACTACAATTATCGTTGTATGCATTGGCTTTATATATGTCAATAAATAAATAAATAAATAAATAAATAAATAAATAAATAAAACGCAACAAAATAAAATATCCATAGAGGACTATGGCTTATAGACTTTCCAGTGCTTACTGCATGCATTATATTTCTACAACTCTTAAACATTTCAGTAATAGGGAACAAGTTCAATTTCTCATATTTGTTTTAATTTCGTTGAAACAAATAGGAATTGTTAATTCAGATGCATTAACAGAAAATTCATATACTTCTGTTGTTCAAATACATATGCTTATCAAATAATCTTATTAAATAAAACTTCATTTGAATCATTAGACATACCATATTTAAAATTTGCCCTTTCATATAAAAAATGAGACAAGCTTGAAGATATCCAATGAATATAAAATCTTTAAAAATTTCTAAATAATAAATAATAATAAAAAAATAAAATAAAATACTTATCATTGATTCAGCATATATTGTAAGGTTTGTTGTTACTTATTACATGATTTTCAATGACAGTTTTTTCATTAAGAGAAAACAACAGGAACTTAATTTAACGAAAGACGTCTTAAGGGAGCATTCATTATCTATCTCTCTAAATATTTTAAAAAGCTTTAAAAGTTACTTTGACTTAATATTACGATTAGGTCTTCGAACTTCACTCCAAAACAAAAAAGTTCGACATACATGTATAAGAATAATAGATTTGAACATCATTTCACAATTTTACTTTTGTCAAACTAGCGGGTTCAAGAATCGAACATTGGTTCGATGGTAATAATTGGTCATTCATGTACTCGTGTATCTCACAAAGATTTGTTAGTTGAACAAATGTAAGAGAAGCTTTTTCGCAGTCGTTTAATTACGAAATGCAGCGAAGCAAAAAAAAAAAAAAATAAATAAAATAAAATAAAATAAACAAAATAAATAAATAATTAAATGAATAAATAAATAAATAATTATTTAAATACTAGTAAATAAATGAATAAATAATAATAATAATAAAGAAAATCTGCCCTGATAGAGGTGACAAGATGATATATTTTCAGAAATTATTGCTTTTCGAATCAGATGAAGTTAGTTAATCGTTATGATTTTCGGATGTTGTGATTACGACAATGACGACGACGACAATGATACTTATGATGGTGATGATGATGATTCTCATAATGACTCTTATGATAATGATGACTTTTATTAAAATAAGTTTTATTTTAATTTTAATTTTAAAAAATCTCAATTTTAAAATTTTTTTTGAATCTGAAAAATTGTCTTTCAAATACATCAAACATTCCTCGCTTTTATTCCTTATTTGCAAAAATAGAAATTTGAATTTCTTTATAAATGTACTGTACAAAATAATTTAAAATTACCCTTTTCTAACTATCAAATACTCAGAAAAAAAAAACTTTAAATTGTCATTTAAACATTAAAAAATTGTAATATAATAATAGTTTTTTTGAATAGTTATACAATAAATGTATTATACAGTTTAATTGTATTGCCCCGGTACTATATATTTTGGCTTTGCAGAATGACCCCAGATACCTATTATAATGTACATGTCTTCATAATGAGGAATTCTACTTGATACTTGATTAGGGTATTTTAATTCATAAACATTGGCTACTTTGTATCGGTACATATAAGCCAAGTCTACTGAAACGAACAAATCTATATAGACATGTGAAAAGATCAATTTAAATAATAGGTAATTTTGCCGTGTGAATTTCCCATTTCTCTAAACTTGAGAGCTTTTTGTGTTTATATAGACAATAAATTACATAATCCACCTGACTTCGTGTATATACACATTAAATATTAAATGCAGAACACAATCCGGAAGCAAATTATCATAGGCTGACACGCCACATTTGTATACATTCAAGAAAATCTGAAAAAGTGCATTTATGAGCAATTACACTAGTTAAAATTAAACAAAATAAAAATTTTCAAAATAATGAAATAAAATTTTAATGAGACAAAAGAAGTTTACAAGATAATGTTATTAATAAACAAGGTCATCACATTAATCATCATACAACGGCAACAGAAAAATTTTATGCTTAAAAAATCAAACAAACAAACAACCCCCACCTCTCTCTCTCTCCTATTTTCTTTTGTTTGCAAGGTTTAATTTGAAGTTGTATTCTAAAATGAAGAGTATGCAATGCCATTTTAGAACAAAATATTACTATAGACCAATATCAGTCTGTCATATGTAAAATCCCATTGTGCGGTTATAACATTCGGGCAATGAACAAGGAAAGCTTTTACACAGACCATCAATTATTGTTTAATATTTTTCATTGGTCTCGGGTTTGTTGTACTAACATGCTATCGCTCACAGACATGTTATTAAGATTTGATTACGGTAAATGCTCTCATAATTGAAGCACTAAAATGATTGTCTACATGTAATGATTTATAGTACATGCATTTAAGTTGAGTGGAGTTGAGTAATGGTGTTTAACGTCCCAGTCAAGAATATTTCACTTATATCGAGGCGTCGCCAGCTATAGGCAAAAGTGCAGAAATTTTGCCTGTGCGTTGCGCTGTTGGCATTATACAGCAGGGTTCTTTATCGTGCCATGCCTGCCATGACACGGGACCTCGTTTATTTTAAGTTCCCATCCGAAAGAACCGTGACTTTCATTTCGTAATGCCGAATGCTTGTCAAAAGAACAGTTACTACCCACTTTCTAGTCGTGGGTCAGACCCGCCCGGGATAAGAACCCACGACCTTCCACTTACGGAACGAGCACTCTACCAACTGAGCTACCGTATTGGTACATGTTTTGAAATATAGTAGTAAGCAAACACTGTGGATTTAAATTCGTCAGACAATTATTTTGAGAAATTTTAGTTTCTTAGTAATTGGGGTACTTTAATTAATTAAATATTACAATAACGTTTAGCTTCCAATCTCATATTTTAAATGATTTAACCTTATATAAGCAATTTTAGAGCTTTTTTAACGAAAGAAAGTTTCTTAATCTCTATAGATTGATCTAAAAACAAGTTCATGTACGTGTGAGATGTTCAAGTGTGAATTTTGTTCTGTCCTGTACTAGCGAACAACCACTTTCCATGGTGCAAACTAAACAAGTCAGTTCTTCACAGACAAGCGTATCACTCCCCTAGTCACATTATCTTGACAAATTTTGAAGCAGCTCATGACGTGTCCTCTAAATACCTAGCACCAGATGAGGAAGCAGTATAACAAGTCTTATATATGACTCGACTTGGGTTTGAACCCATAATACTCCCAACAAATCACGAGACAGATGCTCTACAATTGAGGCAGTCTTATTCTTCATGGGAAAATGCAGAATAAGTAATTTGTACCGACTGTTAAATTCTTAAATTCTAATGTGAAATGATGCAAATTTCGGAAAATCATTTAACTAAACCCAAAGTTATAGTTCTTCAATGTTACTGTCTCAACAACCAGTTTATATATGGATTTAAAGATTATGAATTTTTAAATGGTTGATTTGAAATACATTCAATTTTAATTTTAAATTTTAAGTTAATTTTAATGAGTTGATATGTTGTCAATAAACTGGTATTTATGTCGATGAATTAAGTCTATATTGATCTTAAATATCCAGTGTAGCATTTAGAAGCCTGTTATTAATGAAAGTAATAATTCAGGAAAATATATTATACCAATTACTGCTTAGGATTATGTAAACAATCCGTTTTGGTAAGATAAGTCCCCAAATTAAAATGGTGGGCAGGAAAAAGGAAAATGAAACAAGCATTATCTGAGAATATTTTAGTACTTAACAATACAAGAGAGATGCGCTAATATTCTATTGATGAGCCAGATGACTATCTAGCTATTAAGGCTAGCATGCTAAATGTTAAAAAATTGTGACTTTAAACCCAAAATTCTCAGATCTGAAAAATGCGAAACCCTACAGGCTGATCAATGAGAAACGTAATTTCTGTTTTTCACAAGATTTACCTAAAACTAATGCGAGAAGTGTGGAGTGGTGCTAGCATTAAAGCCCATGCACAATCATTCATTCTCTTATATCAAGGCAGCCAGTTTGGAAATAGTGGGTGAACTGAAGAACTGGTATCTAGGAAAAACACTGACCTTCGTCAAACAATCTGGGGATTAAACCCTGGCCCTGAGAGGGTCAAGTTGAAGCAAATAAAGTCAGTTACTATGGAGAGGATAAACTTCTGACATGGTAGATTCCCTAAGGTGCCAAAATGTTAATGATTCATGTGTCCCGCCCCATTTGCAGCCTGTTATACACACCGGTTTTCTTAAGTGGTAGAGGATCCCGGTAGTAATAGAAAAGTTTCGAGTCCGTGTTCCAGTTTCTCGCTTTCCTGTTACCAATTCTAGATATCTTCCCCATAACCAAAATCGCTCTTACCAACTGGTCCCCTAGATTTTATCTACTTGCCGCATTGACCAATAATGTTTAATTATTTTTAATAAAAAAGGATGAATTATTATATAAGAAAATTAAATATTTACTTTGTTCATACACACAAACAAACATCTGTAAATAGGTTACTTTTACGCCATAAATTATTAAGTTATTAATTAAGACCAAGTGTTTAATAAGTGAATAATATATTTTTAGTACCTCTTCCACTTGTACTCGGATTAGCTAAAGCTTTGGACGGAACGTAATTAAGTCCATTAAAGTGATATGATTAGTTCTCAGTTGCAGTTACACCTTGCTGTCTAGCTACTAAAATTTTGACAGATTGCTTGCTCTTTTCGTATATTTAGGACTATATAAGACTGTCGTTCTCAAAAACGTATTATTATTTCTGTAATTAATACCTCACATAGAATTTTTCCATAATGCCACATGTTAGAATTATATTCTTGGTCACAGTTTTGTGCATCGTTTGAGCAAGTTGATACAAGACAAAAATATGACAGGAAGAGATCAGAAATATTTTAATCATTTTGGAATGTTGAATTTTAACTGTTTTATCTTTAGCACAAATGCAAAAAACAAACAAATATATAAAGTACTACTTGGTAACATTTTTGGGGCGAGATGGTAGGGGACGAATCGTCAAAATACTGGGGCGAATTTGTAAGTTGTAAGGGGCGAGATGACCAGCTTCCCCTGTTACACAAATAGGATATAAAATATCACCTGAATGATACTTTAATCTCACAAAAAATGTGCCTTGAATGGGTATTAAAATCAGAAATAATTACCCAGGACATCCA
This sequence comes from Tegillarca granosa, assembly GCA_029721355.1. Lineage (NCBI taxonomy): Eukaryota > Metazoa > Mollusca > Bivalvia > Arcoida > Arcidae > Tegillarca > Tegillarca granosa. The sequence goes on from CM056601.1 coordinate 16,822,230, forward strand.
GTTGCTCGTTCTTTGGTTGAAAAAGACCATCATTTTCATTGTTTTTTTTCCAGTACCATAAACATGAATTGCAAAATGAAGGACGTGTATCAGGTAATTGGAATCGGAGTTACTTCAATAAATCCCGACGAAATTAATTATAAAATTTTATTCATTAAAGGAATAAAAAATAACATTTCAAAAATAATATAATGAATAATAATTATTTTTCTGAATTTTTAATTTCTTTTTCTATTTTTATTTGTTAACTCAGCGATATTTAAAAACAGATTTTAAGTGTCGCTGATTTATTTATCTGATTTATTTACCGTATGGTATTTGACTCGGTGCTTGGCATCTATTCAACGAGGAATCAAATGCTCGAACACTTGCTAACGAGTGATCAACTGCTTGACCCACTCGTCAGCTTTCGGACCGCTTGACGTAGTTTTCTACTATCTGCATTAAGATCAATGCGCACAAATATCCCAAACCGAAAGTTTTATCACATTATTCGTTTACATTAAACTTACAATTGTAACAATATTTGGGAAAACATGATTCAGAAATTTTTGGAGATTATACTAATCTAGTTAAGAACAATATCAGATTCTACTTTTCTGTACATGCTGTGTAGATAATTAATCCCGAGATTGCATTTATGCAAGTTATGCAACACATCATGTGCTGGTAATTAGAAATAATACTCTCAAAATTAACATGCATTTGGACTGGTCAGCTAAGACCTAATTTGGCCTGCATATCAAATTTAAGGATGGAAGAAACTTAGTACAGCACATGTTCATTAGATATAAATGAGAGAGTTTTGAATGAGAGACTCAGATAGGGATTACCCTCTGGATTGTGCAGAACGGGATTACCCACTGGAAGTAACTAATAGGGATTACCCATTAGCCGGAGAGAGTGAGCTTTATAGTATACCATTTTGTAATTTGTATACTAGTTTGTTTTACTATCCGAATAAAAGTTACCATTTAAAATAACACGCCTTAGTTATATTTTCTGATAAAGAAAACGTTTCGAACGATAACTTAAATATAAAATATTGCAATGCAAGTATATACTAAAAGCGCCGAAGATTTAATTAAACTTGCGCATTGATACCGGAGATCTAGGGCTTTTTCCAAAATTTATTCTCTCTGGTCTCCTATTCAGTGTTTACGCATGCACAACATTGATTTTTGTGCATGAAGAAGTGATTAAGAAATAAGAATTACCAAAATTATCGGCAATTCATTTCTGTCGAGTCAGCAACTGACCTTATATGTGTTTTAAAATAAAAATCGGCAGTTTCCGAGTCGTCGATACGTCGAGTTTGTAAACAAAAGCACATGTATTGGCGCGTAGACACACATTACTTTATCATTACCTAGATAGCAAGCGACATTTAAACGCCAACCGTAAAATGCCAAAAGTTTTCAATGCATTTGAATTAAAATGCAATTTGACTAAATTAAAACAAACTACCAAAATAAAAAAAAAACACTTTAGCTTAAACTTGCTTATTTCGACATTAATGAAAATCATAGAATCGTTGCTAGTATTTTAAGGCTTGTGCGTTATTTTCACCTATTTTTTTTAGACATTTTGTCATATTATTAGAATATTGTATAAGTTAACAGTCGTGCCTGCTGTTAAGGATCAACTTCCAAGGTTAAAGTTTACATGTATATTTTTGCCAGTTTTTCTAATATGAGATTTGGGGTTAAAGGTGGATTGATATATGTTGGTTTTTCAGTTTGATGCCAACCAATCGATCTCAATTATTTTTGGAAATATAAAGCAAAAAATCTGAGAAAGCGTGCTATTAATAAAAATAGAGTAGATTTCTTTAAAAATAGTTTAAGTAGTTTATGTTTTATGCAAACTTTTTAATTTTTATATATATACATTCCAATTTATTTTTGCAATGATGAATTAATTGAAAACATTTAGTGATTTAGTGAAACAATGTTTAAACAGTGCCGGGGCCATACGCATGATATGCAAAATTCAAATCTTAACAATACCCACTAAAATGACTGATTCAACTTCGTGTATGGTCAGTATTTTTCACTGATGTAAAATGAAAAGGTTATTTAGTAATTCTACACAAAAGTATACATGTATAGCTGTAAAGTATCAGGGTAAATATAAAAAATATAGAGATCCATGCATATCTTGAATAATTATTTGTGTAATTTACAGAATTATTAAACCAAGACTTTAGACATATACTTATCAGAAATATCAATTTTAAAGTAATCTCAAATGTCGGCAATACGACCAGACCGCCTAAAAATCCATACTTATTCCGAAAAAAAAAACGGATTTTTTTAAATAAATCGTCTAACGATAACGTCTCCTGATAATTTAATTTAAACGTTACAAACAATAAAAAAGCTATTTAATATATATTGTTGAATATCTGGAAATGTGCGGTGCCTAATGATGAATTATCATCGTTTTTTGCCCTTAATATTTGTCTTTTTTGTACTATAGCTTTTTTGAGAAATTATACGTCACACACACACACACAGAGAGAGAGAGAGAGAGAGAGAGAGAGGAGAGAGGAGAGAGAGAGAGAGAGAGAGAGAGAGAGATTTGTGCAATTTTCAACTCTTACTGACCTCGATCATATATACTAAGATGATGTTCATGTCTTTTCATAGAACATTGAAATGTCAAACGGGTAAAAGAGATATTCATTTGTTATTTCTTTCTTTAAAAGATTTTTGTAATCATACAATATGTGAATTTTTAAACAAAAGATTTGAGCTGAATAAAAATATTAGAAATAGAGAACATGGTTGTGACATTTTTAAACTTTTTGAAAGACAATAAAAACAGATATAAACATTACAATACTAGAAGGCATAAAAATGTGTTGAGAATGACGAATCATGTTTTATGCATGGTATAAATAAAAATGTTCACATTATACTTACTTGTGTCAATCCTATGATATATTTTGATAGATTTTATTTCATATATCATGCCTAAATCGACTTGCCACCATGCATATAATGGTGTCGGATCCCAATATGTACTAGCGCAATCAAGATAGAGTTGACTGATGGAACCATCAACAGCCTTGCTTGCATCATGGTGAGTACTGCTTTGTGTTGCTGACTTTGTAAGTCCTAAGTTTACTAAAACAAAATTTAAAAAGTATATAATATAGAAAATAATACTTATAATACTTAATTACTAGAGATTACAACGAATTTATACCAGGCACTAAATACTAATTTTATAAAGGTTTCGGAAATCAAAAGTTGTTGGTTTTTAATCAATGGAATATTATAAGTGCTTCCCGAGCAAATGCTACATGCACAATGGAAACACAACACAGCACCACGTACTGAACAAGATTAAGACCCCAACTTGATTCACAACACCCAACAACAAACAACAGATGAAGTTATCAAATCTGCCAAACTCAACTCAGTTGTTAAACCAAGCAGAGAACAAAATAATGAGCAACAATAGAAAGTTCAAAAAGGTTGGAATATACAAATGAAAATTTAACAAAGAAGATAATGGTAATGGTAGTTGTGGTCAATTTACTTTTACCTTATGTTGCTGCAATCGGTCACTTAATTCAGAATGAATCATTCTTAATTAGTGAAAATATAAGTCAATGTTATAGACATTTATTAAATAAATAAATAAATAAATAAATAAATAAATAAATACATAAATAAATAAATCAATCAATCAATCAATCAATAAAAAACAAATAAATTTGTTAATTTATAATAATAACAATAATAATAACAGAAAAATATATGCTTTCGAAAACGAGATTTAACAACCTGATTTCGCAACTATGACATGTAAATTCAGAAAAGTCTACATACAGATCTAAAAACAACTCGATGATTTAGTTTTATATTTTGAACATCCCTTCACAAATCATTAAAATATAGAGAAACCCAAAACTGTTGAAGTTTTTATCTCATAAGCAATTTCAAAATAGAAATCTGATAATTCAACCAAAATTGATATTAAAATGAAAGGTTATTTTTTGCCAGTCTTCATTGATAGATATCCCATTTTTTCAGTTGTACATATAAATATATGTCACAAGACTGAAAACAGAATAATCATTAAAAGCCAAAGTTCTTTGAATGCAGGTAAAAACAAATTGACTGTTTACTTTCCATTCAGATAATAAATGCAGTAACACTTTTAATTTTCAGATCGAATACAATGGATGTAAGTGCTACCACGGATTATTGCTTTTTTAAGTATTGGTTCGAGATACACACGCAGATAAAAATTATTATAATTTATAGACTAAAATTGCGAAAATATGCATTAAAAATAACTGTACGTTATTTTTTTCTTAGAATTGAAAAAAAGTCGTTTATTTGATTAAAATAAATTAGAAAGTAACTGGTATTTTAAACATAAGCGACAGTGCTTATTACGGCGCTGAAATATTAAAGATATTGCAAGGTTTAAAACAGGTTTGTCACCATCAGTTTTAACAGGACAGAGATACATTTGTTACAGATATGTAAAGGCCACTTTGAAATACATCAACCAAAGTTAGATACAACAGGTGAATACGTAAAACACGGTTAATTATGATCATTGTTATGATTTAGGACATAAATAAATATTATCTATACGTCGACAACATAAATGCAAAGTCAAGCAGAAATTTTGGTTACGAAACTGAACCCTGGGGAACCAGCGGAAACGGTGCTTCTTTGTTTCACTTGCGCAAAGTTAATGCTGCTGAACGTAATTTAGGCGTCACGTATAGACTGTGCGTGGTTGTATTGTGTAAATACTTTCAAGGATTTTTAAAGAAACCTTACAAGAAATTGACAGGTGATTATCTTTTTTTTTTTTTGGTTACGACAACGGCAATCATTGACATTTTATCCGCCTAACTAATTACCTTTTACCCTGAACGTAACAAATGCCATATTGACTGAAACCAGAAAATCAGTGACCGAGTGGTCTATAGAGCTCGCTTTTATATTACAGTGCCTTTCACTGTCTTGGTTACAATTCCACTCAGACATCCTACAGTGAGGAAGTTATTCCGTCTTTGCTAAAGGACCGACTCTTCGGTAAATAAAATAATCTTTACTATGACGCAAAACATCATTACTGAAAGGACTCCAGATAAAATTGACCACGCCGAAAACGTGCAACGTTATTAAAACGTTAAAAAAATGATGATGCATGGCAAACTCAGTTACAGTAACCAAATCAAAATAATACTATTTCGGATAATATTTTAAAACAGCAAGATCTCAAGATAACATTTAAAACCACAATATCATTGACTAGTTTTATGTTATTTCTGTTAGCCTGTAGAAAACTTACAATCAATGTCTAGCATTTGAATTTAACATTTCTGATCTTTCTTTACTTTTGTTACTTATTTTTTAATAATCACTTTTAAGGAGTAAGCTTTTTGCAATTTTTCGAGTTGATTTGCTTGAATTAATATTCATCGTTTTTGTTGTTAGGCAACCAGTATTAAACTTAACTTTAATATTTACGAACTAAAAATTCCACCAAACGGCAACAACGTTTCATTTGATTATTATCGAGATTTATTATTATTATTTTTTAAATAATCACCAACTATTGTTATTGACCACACGTATAAATGAACAGTAATGAATCGGTTTCAGTATTAATGATAGAGTAATCAAGTTCATTGATGCACGAAGATTATTGTCCCCCGCTTTCACCGAAAAGGGGGGACATTAAGATGGATTTGTCCGTCTGTCTGTCTGTCATTCCATCGATCACGTTTGGTTTCCGTGCAATCACTTCAGTTACAATGAAAGTTTTTCTAATGAAACCTGGCACAGAGGTAGCATATGACAAGAGCTGGTTTGGAATTAATTTTTTGATCACTAGGCCAAAGGTCAAAGTCACTGTGACTATAAATAAAAAATCGTTTTCCATTTCTTTAAAGGTTAACCTTTCAAGATTTTTTAATTAAACTTAGCACAGTTGTAGAATGTGGCAAGAGCTCAAATGGGATTGATTTTCGTGTCACTAGGCCAAACGTCAAGGTCACTGTGACTATAAATAGAAAATCGATTTCCAGTCATTTCAAAATTAACCGTTCAAGATTTTTTAATAACACTTGGCACAGATGTAGCATAACCTGCAATAACTACAGATTCAATGAAAGGTTTTTTAATGAAACCTGGCTCAGAGGTAGCTTATGACAAGATCTGGTTTTGGAAATGATTTTTGGATCACAAGGCTAAAGGTCAAGGTCACTGTGACTATAAATACAAAATCGGATTCCGGTTCTTTAAAGGTTAACCTTTCAAGATTTTTTAATGAAACTTAGCACAGATCGATGTAGCATATGACAAGAGCTCACATGGGATTGATTTTCGTGTCACTAGGCCAAACGTCAAGGTCACTGTGACTATAAATAGAACATCGGTTTCCAGTCATTTCAAAATTAACCGTTTAAGATTTTTTAATAACACTTCGCACAGAGGTAGCTTATGACAAGAGGTCGCTTGGGATTGATTTTTGGGTCACTAGGCTAAAGATCAAGGTCACTGTGACTATTAATAAAAAATTGGTTTCAGGTCATTTAAAGGTTAACCGTTCAAGGTCTTTGTCCCCCGCTTTCACATAAAGGGAGACAAACAAACGATTTACCATAGTTCCAATTTCCCTCTTTGCATTTTATGCTATGACTGTCCATATTACCCCTCAAATACCATTACAATAACAGAAGTCAATTTCACTTGAAAGCGGAGACATAAATTCTATGAATTTGCTGGTTGTTATTGTTTTGTTTATAATTTGTATTGGCTTGCTTAGATTTGGATTTGTTTGGATTGAACATTAAGACACGTGTAAATTTGAACGAAAAATAAGTAGGATTGCAATATATACTTCATGTTATTTTACTATTAAAGCGGTTAATAAATACCACACAACCGACATAAAGTGAAAAATCTTAATAGTTTTTTATTTCCCTTGATGTATCAGATAAATTTATATTAGATTTGTTGTACTCTGCAAAACAGGACACGTCAAAGAATGCGACAAATATTATATTTTATGAGGTAATTGTTATTAACGAACCAAATGCGATCAAACGATTAAATTGTGACTCATTTTCAACATAAATAAGGATCATATTGAAGACTTTGTTCAAACATTCAAAAATGGGACCGTTCTTCAGGAATGAAATGGAATTTTACGACTGGGGCTGAAGAATTTGCTGTTCATAGGTATTATAAAGAAAACGTCATCGTCAAGACTTTTTAAAGTGTATAAATTCAATTTTGAAAAAGTCGAAGTCTATTCTTATGTCTTTTTCGATTAAAACAGATTTATTTGTAGTTTTTCCACGATTTTGTTAAAATTTACTATTTTATTCTGTCATGTGCTGATAAATTAAATTATTTAAAAAAATTAAAGAGCTTCAATATGTAAATAGAGTTGATAATTCATTGAAAAATAGTTATAATATATGGTACCGGATACTTCATGAAACGAATATTGGAATATGAAATATACCAAAAAAGGAAGAAATAAAGCGGCTAAACCGGGACTCGAACTTTCCAAAAACTGGTGGTTATAATACTGTAAAAACTTTATATACTACAAAAGTAAAAAAAATTGCAGCAGTTTTATTTTAGCGCAATTGGCTGAAGAATTCAACCAATAAAATACAGTCGATTAGTTTACAACACTAACGGACAAATACTTATGGTTCCCCAAAACAGTCTATAATGATGTTTAACTGCTATTAATAACGAATGTTATACCTCTCGCCCTTCATATAATCATATTTTGACATTAATATCACAGAACAAATATTTTTAATCAATGAGAAGCTATATCGATCTACACATGCATTTAAATCAACAAAAAGTTTCATCAATCAATCCAGAGTCCATTTCCGTTTCAGATGAAAGAGAACGGTATGCGTACGTACTTTAAGTTTAAATGGAATAAAATTCAAAATAAATCACGTTAAATCCCAAAAATCAGTTAATCCACAATCAAACAGTTTGAAAAAAGCTCTAAAACTGAACAAAATTTTAAAAATCGGTGTTTTTTTTCTCTCTCGACAAGCCTCCACATTTTTATAAAAATGTCTACATTTACAGAATGACAGAGAATTAATAGATGGCTTACTTTACTTTATTAAAAGGCCGACATTATTTGCACCTACGGTAGAATAACGCATGTTGTTAGCTGGAATTATTTACACGTACGCATGCTTAATACGATAACATATCATCCGTATACGGACAAGGTTTGTGTTCAATGAAGTATATTGGACTATTTAATACGCTTATTATTCTAGACCAAACGATAAATATTTTAAAAAATATACTTAGTTAATGAAATAATAATAACAATTTACTTTTAAAGAAAATGATTAAAACGTTAAATAAAATAATTTCTATATATGTATAGTATTGCTATATTATAGCCAGTAATGAACAAATAACACTTTTTCAGCATTATCGCTATATGATAATTTTGAAATATATTTTAGAAATACATCGCCAATACACTGGTCAGCGCTTGTCTGTAGAAAGCAATATAAATAAAAAATGAAAATATCCTATATTAATGTTTTAACTTATTATTCATAACCTTTGCTGATTTTATAGACGAATAGAATAAAAAAGATCCAAAAGAATAAGAACTTAATGTGTTTAAATTAAAAAACATACAAGATCGAAATTTTCTACTTCAAAGAGTATCTTAACATTTTGTGAAGGAGAGCACGTGGCGCAATGTTATAACAGGTATAACAAGTCAAAGATCAAGACACCAAAAGAAAAAGCTTTGACTTTAGTGCTGATTAAAACTGATCCTTGTCACAACATGAACATAATTATAGTAAGTAATCACACATAAACCTGTATTCATCTTATATTTTACAATTTAATACTTTATTTTCACACTTGTCGGCACTTTCGGAAAATCTGTTATAATGGGTTACAATATCATTTCATTCCATAATCACTCAAATGCACACAGTCCTAAGAATAACTATGAGGAAAGCTTATGTTGTTGAATCTTACTACATATCTTCCATACAATTCGCAAAACTTTTTATTCACTCTCTTACAAACACTTTCAAATAAAATTAATTCGAAATTTCACGAAATTAATTCTCCTAAGAATTTCACAAACATACATTTCTTCAAGTTAACACCTGTCGATTTCAAATTATCTAGCTTGAAAATGTTTTTAATTATATCCGTCGGCCTACAAGTTGGAGAAACTTTGTTACCATCTGACTGAATAAACACTACATGGAGCTTATAACACAATAACTGACAAAACAATTTACTATCGATGCTTTCCGCTCTCATGCCGCCTTTTCTGAAACAACGAACATTCACAGACACCTTAAAATCACCTTACACAACAAGTCTTCTAACTAAATCCGAAAAAAACAACTCTTGTCATACAACTATCACGTTTCTCTCTTAGCGGCATCAACATTTTTCTGAACACTTTCTCTCCATCACCATATCTTCCACTCCCCAATACACATCGGCCATGATATGTACAACCATTCTGTCTCTACTATCTATCAGATATCGCGCAAACACTTTCACTTGTTCAAACTCAATATCCAACAGTTCATCCATAACTTTTCTTTTACTCTCCTGCCAAAATACGACTTCAGCACAACACATTCGAGAATAACCTTGCATCCTTTCCAGTCCCACAACTCTTAATCTCACTTGCTAAGTCGAAATAACCATGGTCTCAGACCAATATGCAGACTGATGCTTGAAATTCAATTAATGTTTGACGTAGTAAAGTTGAAGCAGGTAGAGGAGAAGGGTCTGCCAAGCGAGCAGACGAGCACCTATTGACATATAGTCAGAGGATAACGAAACCAGTGCGCCGTCGAGCATGCGAAGAGAAAGAATATTGAATTTTCAATAAAATTTGAGGATTTAGGTGGGGGATTTGAAGACTGTGATCTATAAGCTAATAATGAGAAGATTTAAAAAAAGGGATCCGAAAATGGACGTTGCTTTTTGATAACTTCCCATGTTCACCGGTACATGATAATCTTGATTATGTGATTAACGGAATCATGTTATCTTACCTGACCGGTATAGTATTCAAAGCAAAAGAGCGCGTAAAATAGATGAATACGCTGAACACAATTCATAATTTTTTGTCGAACCCGTACACTCGTCTTATACTGATTATAATAATGATTATAATGTTTATTTGCAATAAAGTAAAAATACTTGTAGCAAAACAAATGACATTTTTCAATTTGACAAAATGACAAAAAACAAGTTAATAACAGTTTAATCAAAACTATTATTACAATGTATAATGAACCAAAAATAAGAATTTAATTTCAATTTTACCTAATAAATTAAAAATAAACTTTTTTTAAAAAAAAAAAAAAATTATATATAGCATTCTGATTATCGGTTGCAACATGTTGTCGTTATCAAACTTTTTACATTAAATAATCATTTTATCTTAAATGGTTTCATTAGTTTGATAGGTTATTTTACGTCATATTATCTAAATTAAGTTACAAAAAGCCGATATACTTCATTTATCAAAATGATCGTATTAAATCGTTGGACCATATGTCCGATATACCTTATTGAACACAAAAATTGTCCGAATACGGCTGATTTAAGTTATTGTATTGCACATGCGCGCGTGTAAATAATGCCAGCCAACAACATGCGTTATTCTACCGTAGTGTAAATAATTACTTCATTATTAAAACTACTCATCACCTGTTCACAGGTTATTACTTATGTATATAAACAAGTATTCACATTATCTAAACATACAGGTAGCTTAATTACGATGTGTAATATAGTCGGGTACAAGGGTAAATTTTGGGGTCTTAAACAGGATAATCACTGGCTCTAAATAAAACTGTGCTAATACAACTGGCATTTTGAATCGCTAAAATTTCTATGCGCTTATATAAAGCGTTTTATAGTATATAATACCGGACGCTTTATTAAATGAATTTTGGAAAAAGGTGTAACAGTAGAAGGAAGAAATGCATAAGCTAAGCCGGAACTCGAACCCGGGACCTTCAAAATACATGCGGTACGCTCTATCGACTGAGCTTCTTGGCCATTTATTGAGCTCGGTCCGTCACCATCCTCCCTTCTTTTTTTGTGTTCAAATCTAGTTTTCAGCCTTGGAAAAACTTGTTATCGGCAATCTTATTGAGCCCGGTTGAGTTTATAATTGACGCAAAAAATGGTCATCTTTATAATATTGGTTCCTTTATGAAATAATGTCTTGAAAATGAAGTGTATCAGAAAAAAGGAAGCAATTAAGCAACCAAACGGGACTCGAACCCTGGACGTTATCAATACTAGCGGTACGCTCCATCGACCGAGCTACTCCCACTTATCAAGCCCGGCTCATCACTGTCCTCCCTTCCTTCTAGATCAAATCCAGGTTTCACCCTTGGACTAATCTGTTGGTCGGCAATTCTCAGGGTTTGATGAGCCCGAAAATGTTATAGAAAAAAGGAAAAAATACAGTAGCAAAACGGGAACTCGACCCGGGATCTCCCCAATACTAGCAGGACGCGCTACCGACTGAGCTACCCTGCTTCCTATCACGCCCGGTCCAACACATTCTTTCCTTTTCCACCTGGAGACCAATTGCAACCTGTTGGTCGGCCACTTTCAAAGGTCGGAAGAGCAACCAAATGTAATAGAAAGGAAAAAATAACAGCGACCAAAACGGCCAAGCCAAATACTATCAGTACGCTACAACCACTGAGCTACTAGGTCACATATCGAGGTTGGTCCGCCACAAAGGTGTCATTTACGATAGGAATATTTAATTTATTCGATATTTATTTAAAAACTACAAATTTTGAATTGGAGGTTTTCTGAAATTTTTTCTATTTAAAAAAATCATCTGATTCGTAATAAAAATCATTCTGGCTTAACGAAGAATATTGACGCGGGTTGAAAATTGACCCTGGGTTCATTTTCTTACGTTGGATACTAAAACCAAAGGTGTTGAAATTAGACCATAAACTGTTCAAAATTATCCGAGTCATAGAATTTGGATAGGTAAAGCAGTTCTAATTTTGAACATTTTAAAAACACTTGTTGAGAATTGATATCAGCATCTATGATTTATTCAATAAAAAATTAAATTAATTCGTATTTATTCTTTATAGTAACATTCTATAGAATCAACATTCTCGGTTTGTGTATTTCTGATAACTTAGTTTAATCGCCTTAACTACAACATAGGTTCACTATCCATAATGCGTTTCCAATAAAATAATTTTCTTTTACTTTATTTTTCTACTGATTTTGTTTTTGTGATCCCATTTACTGGTGTAGCGAAACTAAATACATGTATAATGTGTACTGGTGAAATAAGGTAATGAATCGACAAAAATCTACAAACTTTGGCCTAGCATTAAAAATGGAAATTTAATTTAAATAAAGTTCAGTCTTCTCAACGGGAGCTTGAAAATGCCATCTATTCATCTGTGTCCTAAAGGTTATTCTTGACTGACTGTAAGGATACTTTCTTACTGGATTCAATAGACCTGTAACTTTATAAGCCGGATTGCGCCGTCCACATATGTCGCAAAATGGTTTTGGAACTTTGAGTTTCGTTTTCCTTTTTCTGTTTTCATGTAATGTTTAACTTCTATGTCTATCACTCTTGTCCCGAGATTAACTTGTCCAGAATGTGTCAAGTCCAATGTCCCGTTTCTCCGATCAAGGTCTCTGTGTCAGAGTCCCAGATGTCGTCAACTCTCGACCGGGGAATTTCAACTTTGACTATTTACAGACATTTATGGAACAATAGTATTGGTCACGCTATAAGATCATCTACTAGACTGACCGATATTTATTGACCGTTTTGTCTTAAGTTTTTCATTTTCAGGGAGAAATACTTTTGAATAATTATGAAATAATGCATTCAAAGGTAATAGTAGGCAATTCATCATGCGACACTTATTTATGCATCACCTTATCAATATTCAAAAGTAGAACATTACAAAACTAATTAGCAGATTTTATTGATAATATTGACATTTTTCTTCGTTTTAATTTTTAGAAGAATTACGAAATGGACAACATTGGCGGATGTAGAGTGGGCGTATATATACACTATATTTCCGGTATATGACACGATAATACATTTTTGTACATTTATTCATGATTTAGGTACTCTGAATAAATTATTTTCTCTCTTTAATTTTTAACCTTAACACAGTAAACCTTTATCAAACTAAGATTAAAGTATACCAAGACGGCAAGTTTTAATGGACAGATACAATTTTAAATTGGGTCATAGAATTCTATTCCTTCCTGCAATACCACTTTAGGGTCTGTCCGACCGGTAAAAAATGTCTTGGATTATGTCACTAAAATTGATTATTTAAAAGATTTGCATCTTAATTGAAAAATATCAAACTATGGAGACAAACAGATATATGCATGCTTTAAAATATTAAGTGACTGCTAATTATGTCATAAATTAGACATTTATACATGTTATGTTTGAATTAATCCAGTGCCAAAAAATTAACTTACCTAATTGGTTCTGTACATTATGAATTAATGCTGTAAAAACAGAAAAATATATATAATATCTTAATTGAAACATGTCTACATGTTCGATTTCCCCTACTGTACATTACGTCTAAACAACCCGGAAGAAAAAATCTAGTTATTTTACTTGAGTACCCAAGCAGAACTTAATACACTAAATATTAAAAAGGAATGAAATTTGAAACCTCAATGAGCAATACAAAGGTTTATAAGGTTCATGAATAAAAAGTCAAAAAACCCATTCAAAAAGTAAAAAAAAAAAAAAAATCCACATAAAAAGAGATAACTTGGGGAAAGAAAGTATGACAAGATTCAGATTTATTCTGTAAGAATTTGTATTAACGCGAGCTGAAAAACTTTATAGCTAAAGATGAAAGTTGTTACGCAAAAGAAAGGAAAAATAACACACATACACACAAACACACGCACACACAGTGTTGTAATATCTCGAACCATACAAACATGTGGTATGCGTCCAATTAAATAAAACATAAATAATCTTGTTTTTAAACAGCACCTTATAAAAGACTGATGACAAGACATGTCTTTTTATGTAAAATTAGTCGGTTGTGTTTTTGACCGATCTAGTTTGACCCCTGGAGTGTTGTTTTATAAAAGACATTGCAAACTACAGATTATGCCTCATTGTATCAATATATCTCTTTTCTTATAGTTTTTTTAACCAGTCTAAAATTTAATGACGTCATACTGTTTTTACAGGGCTAAAACCTGGTCTTGACAAATATAATTCTATTCACAGTTAAACAGTTAAACTGTAGACAGTTTTTATATAGATTTTATTTGTAAAAATATTGTTGGATTTCACAACAGTTAAAATTATTTCAATCTTGATATGTCATGGATTACTGATTTTAATGCGGCTCGCTGTTAATGTTTATGTTATGTAACATCAAGAACAAATATATAATTTATCTTCCGTAATATAACACTGTTTTGATGCACTTTTGTGCCTATAGGAATTTGATTTTTATCCCATTAAAATAATTTCATAGTAAGGAAATTGAAATTTATCTGAAAATGAAAAGTTTCTATCTACTTTTTTATCTGAAATAATAATTACATAATTAGTTAAATAAAAGATTTATCAACACAAACTGCAGCTGGTAAGTTAAAAAACATTAAGACTTCTTTTACACAGACCAGGAAGACGTTTCTAAAAGTACACACACACACACACACACACACACATAGGCGTGTGTGTTTATAAGAGTCATGTCCTTTTGTTAATTATTGTTATTTATATACTCTAGTTTTAAATGAAATCTGTTTCATTTACGTCGAATCTTTATGGCATACTCTTAAATACAAAGGACGACTCGACATATATATGAAGAGGTATAATTGTGTTTTATTATATAGTTGATCAAATAAAAGATTTTTCTATAAAGACTAGATAGTTTAAAAATAGACTCTCTACACAGAAAATGACGATGGGTTTCAATAAGATACAAATATACATACATAAGTTTATAAATAAAAGATTATAGTTATACATTGAATCTTTAGAGCATAACATTACTCTTATTTCGTTTAATTTTAAACATTAGTACTTGAATTTTTAAACAGTCCAGCGTTCGAAATTTATTCGTCTTTGATCTTATAGACGAATTCTTTTTTGACCGCATACGTCACACATCATACGTCATTGCCCCTGACGTCAGTTTCCTGACAACTAGGTCAAATATTCAATCTGCCGCCATATTTGTCTTACATGACGTAAACGGTGACATTTGTTTTCTTTATTAAAAACGTGAAAGTTGTTAAATATTTAGGATTAATCTTAAGATCTGCAGTCATAATGATGACTGTGATGACAGCAGCGAATTTGAGTTTTGTGAATCTGCAGGTGCATCATATTTTTTGTGGATATGTTAGGCTGATGACAGGGAAATGTCCCCACTCAAGTACAGGAGCATCAACTGTTTGCTACCAGCTGGAACCACTTTATGTTTGGCTTCTGTAAGTTAATGTATTGTTGATAGTGGTAGAAACCTGTTATTGATTGATATTTTTCTACGGGTTAACATATCAGCGTCGAACTCGAATGCCTCATTTTTGTCTAAACATACCTTGTCGCTCCCTTAGCTTCAAGCCATTGTCATTTATATTTGAAAGCACAGTCGCGGGAAATTAGTGTGAGTTGTACCTCATTGATGCTTTTGCATGTTTGCAAACTCCGTTTGAAATTTATTTAAATATATGCAAGTGATACATGTAGGTACTGCACACATGTACACCAAACGATTTAGAAATGGCGGTGAAACTAGCGTTCAAAGGTACCGGCGGTAGTTATGGGCCTCCAGCTGCATTGCATTGAGATAAATGCGCAGTTCGTACTCTCTTTCATATGAAAAGTTGTATAAAAGGATAAGGTTAATGTTATAAATATTGTATTCATTTTTGAATTTTATTATAATTTGAATTTAATGTTTTGGTGCACGTGGCATGAACCGCGAAGCGGTTTATGCATACGCGTGCACCAAAAAATTTGGTCTATAACCCCATAGACGAAAAAATTTTTACAATTATTCCTTAAATAAACAAATTTGGTTAAATAAAAGACGTTCTGTTTAAAGACCAGGAAGTTTAAAAATAGACTATTTACCCAGACCAGGACGATAAAATTTCTCATATGTATAAGATGTAGAACAAAAATACCTGTTCAATTTTGATGTGTCATGTGTTTGTGCGTTACGATTTGTCCTTTCATTATTAAGGGTCATTTTTAAAATTTGGTTTTAAAACCATTGTGTATACGTCGAATCTTTAAAAATCACGATTTATGTTGACAGGGATACACGGTAATTCCAAACTGTACTCTTCTACATTTATTATCTAAATTAATAATTACATAAATGGTTAAATAAAATACTTTTTTGTACAGAGACCAGAAAGTTTCAATAGTCTTTTTCCTAATAGAGTAGGAAGATAAGTTTAAAAATTTATATATTTTAGATACGGTAGAACTTCGATAACAAATATCTCAAATACCAAGGATAACTCGAAAAATTCTCATTACCCCGACAATCGAATAAAATTTTGATCCATGGTTTAAAACATTAAATTAAATTTATTAAACAATTACTTAAAAAAATAAGATTCTTTTATAACAATGCGTGTTCAATGGCCTGTAAATTAAAACGATCAAAGGAATTTTTGATAATTAGTTAATCCGTTACATAACATAAGTGAAAATACTAGCTCTAGTTATCTACCTAATAATAAGTGTCAATTAACGGATCTATATCCAGTGCAGTTATTAACGGATAGGTAAAGTAATCCCCTACACTGATTACGGAAGCCAAGGTATATGCGGCTGTTGTTGTCGTCTTCAACTTTTCGAATAGATATCTCTTATCTTAATTCAAACGACTAACCCTTGTTGTACCAACGACTGCATTTAACTCTTTATTCAAGTGTTTTGTAATTTTAGAAACTAACTATTTGTATTTTAACGAATGTAAAAATTAAAACCATTAAGTATCGTTGCCATACATGTACATGCATCTCGTTTTTAAATCTGTATTAATAAACATCGTGACTTTATATGAAAAGAACACGTTTTGCATGCTTTTGTCGTTAATATCAATTCTATAATGCATACATTATATGTTTCAAATGTAATTATATATCTATACATTATTCATAATTTTAATGTAAATATTACAGTGCGTATGTGTGTGTATATGTTTGAAATTGTATTGTTCAATATGTAATTTATGTACGTGATGTAAAATTGAATAAAAATATGGGAAAAAAAGAATAAAAGTGACTGTAGGAAACTATATAGAATTACAAGATTATATCCAAAGATTTTATTTTTTATTGCCACTTAAAGAAGAAATAAGACAAATTACATAGAATTTAATATAATTAAATAAAAAAATCTAATGTCGATATCATTATTAAAGTGAAGGTATTTTAAACAGAAAATCATTGTTCATGACAATGTTTTTAAAAGTAGGCTCTGTTTTAGTACATCTATCAATATTTTATGCTAAACATGTTGTCAAAACACACACAAATAACATAATTCAAACGATCGCTTGGAACGTCAAAACGTAATGTAGAAAAACATTGTATCTTGCTTATATTGATAAATATACGAATCAACAGATAAAGTGTTTTCTATTGTTTTTGAAAAATAAATTGCATTTTGCAGTTTAAATACACTGGCCAACGAAGTATAATTCGGCAAAGGTATGACTATATTTTGCAGAAATGAATGGTTATTTAAACAATGAAGAAAAAGATATAACAAGTTGTATCTTAAAAAAGAGCATTAATAAATGGCCTAAAGCCTAAATACTAATGTACAATATACAGATTCTTTATTTACAACATTATAAAAAGAATTTAAATTGTTTTCTTTGTACAATTCTCTTTTGCAATGTACATACAGAGAATTGGAAAAATAAAGCAATAAGTTTTTAGTAACTCTGCAAATAAGTTTTTTCACTGGATCTTATTTTGTTCTATTTTTTATGTCCGAATCACAATTAAAACTCACTAAATAAATATAAAATCGGCGGATTCAATTACACACCTGGAATTCCATCAAGGAAGTAAGGTCGAGTGTTCCGAAAGAACAGCACCTTCTGTCTAGCAAACTACTACCGTCAGGCGCAAAATCGAATTTGAGAATAAAATGAACAAGAAACTATGTGAAATGAAATATATATACTTCTTAGCAGTAATATCCCTGCTTTTCCTGCGTATGGTGTATATGTTTCACAGTTAATACGGTACGGTAGAGCTTGTTCCCACTATGGGGACTTTCTGCAACGAAGCAAATTACTTACAATTAAATTGTTGACACAAGATATTGCAAGCCTAGGCTAATCAGGGCCCTTAAAAAGTTTTATGGCCGTCATCACAATATTGTTGATAAGTATGTAGTCACTGTATCCTTACTTATACTGGATATATTTGACTTACCATAGTTCTTTGTTCCTTTCATTCTTAAAATTGACTTGCACGTGACGGGTGTAGCTAGCTAGACAGGAGGTGCTTACCCTTCCGGAGCACCCGGCCTCACTTCCTTGATGGAAGTTCATGTGTATAACATATTTTGCAAGTTTGCAAAGTTTTTACTTTTGGGATTGTGATGTGGGCACGGACTGGTATGTTTGTTTTATTATATATATCCACATTATAAGTTTGAGTACAGTGACTCAATATTGTAATAACGTCTGAAAACTTTTTAAGGGCCATAAATAACCTAAGCCTCCAATATCCCTGAGTCAGCAATTTAAGTGCAACCAGCTTTATTCGTTGTAGACAGTCCAAGTAGTTTGAACAAGCTTAACCATACCGTATTTACTGTGTAACAGATACATTATAAACAGGAGAAGCAGAAATACAACTGCAAAAAGACTGATATTTGACAATAATGTCATCATGTTTGTCTTATAGCTTTAGATTGAACCTTTTGTAGGTGTTGTAATTAAGATATAAGTATAGATATGAAGCAATACTTGCACATGAGTTATATCTTTTGTTTCAAACACACTAGAATAGATGCCATTAATATATTCTCCTAATTTGCCATTATTTAGAGACAGGGCGTCATCTATATATATGTATCACTGGGACCTGTTAAATTTCGATGTGCCAGATTTGCACATTTTGGAAAATCACTCCTCATCAGTGACACTAGGGGCTGAAAAGTTTCATAGATGAAAAACATATATCTGTATTTAGAGTTGAATAATTTAGCGACAGTCATTTCGTCAGATTTGGCAAGGTTTTGAAAAATTCTGATTCATATGAATAAAGAAACAAATCAGCAAGCAAAGATGCACAATTCGTGCAAACAAAAAATAATAATAAAAATAATAAAAAAGAAAAAAAGAAAATTTAAAAAAAAATCCGGATAAAAAGTTGACAATAGAAAATTAAAGTCATCATATTTTTCCAGTTTTTCTGATGTGACCTACCGTGGGTGTCATAATTGAGTTGTAAGTCTCGATATGCAACAGAACAAGAAAATATTCCTATCATTTATGTAAAGCTAAAAAATTTAAATGCCTCGGTAAACTTGAGATTACAATATTTAACATTGTTATAATTTTATTCTAATAAAATCAATTTAAAGGCTTTAAATAAAAACTCTTTCAAGCTGTAGAGATACAAGTGACTTTAGCTCTGTTCGCAACGAAACAGAGTGACATTTTGAGCATTTAAATTCTTAAATACATATTCAAGGGTTTTTTTTTATTTTGATAACAGGCGATTTGCCATTACATTTAGATAAATAACTTAATATTTCGCTCAGACTGAAAATTTTGAATACTTGGTGTCATATGTTTTTGTTAGAGGAAAATTGTTCGGTATATATAGTTTTGGTATACTGATAACAAGAAAGGGTCTATTCAAATAAGTTTTAACTTTAGTTTCAGATTGTTCTGCATTAAGGTTTATATCTGCATTCAACTTTCAGGGACAAAAGTAAAATTGTAATTTAATTACATTCAAGAGGAAAAGACATGTCTTATAGAAAACAAACTCCCTGTAGTATGAATAAAAACGTCAAATTGACTCATTTCGAAAGATTTTGATTCAAATTAGTTTGAATTCTAACATAATGAGTGAAATAAAAAACGAAATTGATTGTGTTTAAAAGACTATTGCAACATAGAATTGTAACTGATAATTTTTTTTTTTACTAAATGAAAAGACCTATGTTATTTTAGGCATGGACCGATCAATATGATTGTGATCAAAAACTAATTTAAAACCCGTTAAAATCTTTAAAGGCCGATAATCAGAAAATAATACGTCTGTTTGTTTTCTTTACAATCTGCGATAAATATTAAAATACAATATATGAGCATACATAAGGAATATCATTGTTAGTATAAAACTATTTTGATGTTACGTCTTTACATGAAATGTAAAAAATAAAATGCATACATTAAGTTCTATTATAATGGTTAAAATTATATAAAGTAGTTTAATTTAAAAAAAAAAACCATTAGCAAACTACGTATCCTCTACTTATTTATTCCTCACTGTTTTGTCAGATATTACACTTGTTAAGAAAATATACAAATCTCTATTCCGCTTCACTATACAGTTGTGCCTTTTCTAAATAATCCTGTACAATTTTGTAACAAAACTAGTACTGCTCCTAAAAATAATAGAATATAAGTTTACTGGCGCAAAAATAATCAAAAATGTTATCATATCCGTCTTGATTAAAATTGTTTAATTTGTTATAAAGAGCCTTCCACTTCAAGCGTAATACGATCTGTTTACAATAGGATTTAACTGGTGTGTTGGAAGGTGATAAATAAAATAAAGAAATCGAAAAGGTGTTCTGTAATTCAAAGTAGAATAAATTGTTTGTACAACGTTAAGAGTTTCTGAAAAATTAGTTTTTTTACGAACCAGCTGATGCATAAACCGTCTTCTTTCAATTGACCTAGATAAACAAGATGTATTCTTGTCTATTTTTAAATCGATATTGAATTTTGTTTACTATTTAGCTATAACTATAACTTGATTGTCGATAAGAACTTATTCTATGCTTCAGTTGTAACTATCGTATATTTCCATAATTTTGTTTTTTTTAATTGCTTCTAGTTTTTTCATAATAAATACATATTTTTCGCTTGTTTAATTTCAATTATTTCATGATTATATGCAGGGAGTTATATACCTTTATCATACTTATGCTTTAAAAACACGTTTAACTGCCAGGTACTCTATTGAAATGATTATTATTTTCTTTGTAAGAAAAACATCTTGATTTCCTTACCACAGAGAAAAATTGCGGCCGCCTGATTTGTTGAAGCCTTGCCATTTGAAAAATTTCAACATTATTGCTGAAGCTTAAATTTTCCATGACACTATAAACCAAACAAAACAGACCGCAGCACCTTGCTCCGTCCCTAAAACAAATATAAATGATTGAAATAATGGGGTCGTGTCGTGTTTTCATTAATCTCTCATACCATTAACAATTAAAATATAAATCCGTTTTTACTTAACAGAGTTAATAGTTTTATAAATTAAACTATTTATCGGATCTACAGTTTATGTTTAGTAGCATCCATTACAACAGTTACATAATGTTTCATTATATATATTAAACGTTTGAAAGAATACTATAAGGGCATAAAAACTAAAGGCTAACTATAATGAACATGACACCTGGAACTACAACGTAAGCGTTTACTCAATAATATTTCTAAAAAATATTCATAATTCAATGACTTTTGGATACATAAACTTATCCAAATTTAAACTAAACAATGTGATTTAATATTTCAGAAACTACTTAGAAACTGTTTATTTGATAATGAGTAGCTTTATTGGCTATCCGATCGTACATAAACGAAACACAAGGAAAGTAAGTAGAAATTTAGCGTTCGAGTTCTACCATTTTTTAATGGTTTGTTTTTTTTTTAAATATTTTATATGAGCACCAAAAATGTCATACTTACGAACATATTACTGTAATTGGATCATTATTGTTGGACTTATTCCATATAAGTACCGAATGTATGAAGTCAAGAAAAGAAGTTTGTGGTGTTGGTGTTGCACTTCCGTGTCTCCAGTTTAAATATTGGTAAAGTTTAATCAGTTTTCCATCGTTTTTTCCTGTAGATACGCAAACATTATTTTTGATATAAGTGAAAAACGACAATCAATAGGTATTTGTCACGAGATGTAAACATGATTTATTTACTTTAATATTTTTTTTCAGAAATTTAATAAATTTCCAACCAAACATTGTTAAATGGTAATAGATATGTCCTACTTTACAGTATTGTAATGTTGGAATGTCACAATAGGTTGTTCTTTAACTGAATGAAAATAAAAATTCTACAGACATTGCCTGAACCTAGCACCATTGATAGTAAAAACCCCTAAACAAACTATAATTCTTAGTGGAATCGTAAGTTATTTTTACAATAAATATCAATGAAACAAGCTGCATTTTTAAGTTATGTATATATGTAACAACATAACCTTTTTTGATGTGTCACATGTGCAGAATTTCCAAATTAATTCATCATTAGTGACACTATAGGCCGAAAAAGTTAATAGTGAAAAAATTGTGTAAAAACAAATGACACAAAATAATTTCAAAATTGAAAATTAAACGAATTCAACTCCAGACGAGGAATGTTTTGCATGAAGAAATAAATTTTAGTTTTAAATAAATTTCAAAAATGAAGACGGCTGAAATGTTTGCCACAATTTACATTTCCTGAAAACTTAGAACACTTACTACTGAGTTACTGGAACTTTAGATTCATGAATTTGCAACTGTTTGGCGTATGTTTTTTTATTAACTTTTTCGGCCGCTAGTGTCACTGATGAGGAATGATTTTCCGAAATGTGCACATCTGGCACATCAAAATTTAGCAGGTATTTGTTATATATTTACTGGAAGTTTTACTCCACAAATAGCGGTAACCTCTGAGTGGTAGTAAGTATTTAACAAAAATACCTTTTTAATTTTAATGTGCTATATGTGTATATACTATTTGTTAAGTTGTTTAATTTTCAAAATACTACAAGCTTTTATTGAAACCAAAAATTTAAAAAAATAATAAAAAAATAATAATATAAATTTAAAACAAGCATACCTTTTCCAATACATTTAAGTTGATTTCCTTGGTTCCAGGCAAAGCCATCGACTCTGATGTTTTTGTCAGGATCAATTTACCAAGATCCAGTTTGTTTTCGTTTAAAGGGTGCCAAATCAAATTCTATTTGACAAATTATATTATTGAAACATCTAGCTGAATGAAGCTTCAATTGTCTTTATAAAAGATGTGTATGTAAATAACAATCATTATGAAAAATCATTATACTGAATAAAATCTGTGACGCAATGATTTACATGTAAACGTTGTAAAGTATGCATAATTTATATTAAAAATGCGAAAAAAGGCATAATGCTTAAAAAAGTTCAAACCTTGCTAGATAAAACATACTTTAATTTCCATACACCAAGTACAGCAATTTTTGAAAATAAATGAAAACTCGAAGTAAGATGAAATTATAAAAGATAATATTTGTAGATTCTTTACTTGTAAGCTGACCGAAAAATTTGGACGAAATTGTTATTGTTTTTAGCTCAGTATTTGTGTTTTCTGGTATTGTTATATGCTCGAAAATTTGAAATTTGAAAACTTGAATCATACATACTTTTGACTATTATATTTGATATGTTTTTTAATTAAATACCAAAAGCAAATTTGGAATGATCGTTGGTGAGAACCTTTTCTCAATAAACATTTAAAAAATCGTTGATAATTTTCTTTTACCTTTTCAAAACTCGGAGCATCTTCTAAACTGACAACTGTGCAAGAATTGTATTCACAAATCATATTCCATAAATCAACCACTGTGTTGGCAAAAGGTATTTGTGTGACTAAAAATTGTCTTGACATTCTGCAAGACTACAAATAAAAAATACGATGTAACACTTTGAACAAATACAAGTTTTATATGCTAGCTAAAATTCCTGAACGTTCGTTGTAATGTACAGATTCTGTATAAATTTACTTATTTGAAAATGTTGCCAAAATAAAAAAAAAATGTTGTATGCAATAGACCATTTGCCAATTAAATGTTCCGAGTCATCGTGAATCATTTTCCTATTTAGATATTACAATGACGGGGGACAAAACCTCTGAATTTTCGGGTTTTTTCGTACAAAAGCACTGTTTTTACCAAATGTTATTTCTATGTTGTCATTTTATTTAAAAAGTTTACCAGACAAGCATAAATACATTTGAGACATTATATGCAAAATAAAATGGTTTAAAAGATGCAAATCTTATTTTTAGCTTTTTGTTTGCCAAGAGAAGTCATATTTTATGTAACGAAATACTCCGAGAACTGTCCGGTCAACTTGTAAAATCTTAATAGAAAACCGATTCATATTTCGGTCGAAATTTTAATTGGCAAATCCTTTATCGATCAAAATACTTCTTTCATGCAGATCTAGTTCCTTAGTTTTTTAAGTATGAAAATGTTTTCCCTTACCGGTACAGAAATGGCATTGATGTAGTGACCTGCGCATGATTTGCCCAGAATCAATCGGTAGGTTTCAACTGAAAGAAAAAGATGATTTAAATTGCAACTAAATTTGTGTTTATAATTGCAAAATATTGGTTATCATATGACATTTTTAGCACCATTATTATTAAAATCAGTTTGATTGTTTGAAATTGTTTGTTTAAAATAACTTTTTTTATTATTATTCTTCCTTTAAATTCTAATTCGGAATTTCAATAATACGTTGTTTCATTATACGCGTACCTTTTTGTATTTGAATGTTAATTTCATTTATTGGCAATCTGATGTGTTATGTAACACTGGCTTTTGCCCATCTCCAATCTACTATTTTTCTTAGATTAAATAATATTGCTAACGCTAGTGTATTTTGATCGACAATTAAGTTCATCGTGTTGTTGTTGCTTGTTTTATTTACATATGTTTTAGAATGCTTATCGCATTGGCGTAGCAAATGCTTTTTTGATTACAAATTACATTTTTCAGTTGATGGTCTCAAGAAAATTATCCCTTCTGTCTTAAATTGTTTGGTTTATTCTTTTCTTACCTTTTTATATTGGTTGTTGGTTAATTGTTTGTAGTGTTGTTTAAGAACGTATTGGCAATTTTTCAGCTGTTTGCAACAAGTGCAAAATTATAAGTCTCTAAGGATTGAATTAAGATCAAGTCCGCGTCTGCGAGTGATAAGCAAGTGTAAATATGGTCTGTCATGCACAAACGCGCACTTTCGGTGGAGTTTTGTTAAGTACTAGCATACTGAGTCAGTATACCACAAACAAACAAACAAATAACTTATACAGTCACATGATCTTTTCTCCGATGAAACAGACGATACTCTGTTACTCTAAGCGCCATCTAACGCATCGATATCTCAAATGTTAAAGTTTCCAAATACCCTACTTCTCGCCTTTAAAACGAACGCTCTGCAAATGTTCCCCAAAGCAAAGAATCGATATTGTATATGATTTAATTTTTATGTAAAAAAATGTAAATATAGATACAAAACGTTTTGAATGAAAACTTTGAATTGATAAAAGGCTTAAATAACCATTACAAATTATAGAAAGATATGTTTTTCAACCTGGCAAAATACAATTATTTCTATTTTTCCCTCTATTTTTCTTCAACATTGCTTCTTTATAAAGTGTATCATCATACTGTGGAAGATTGTTTACAAGCACCTGCAAAAAGAAACATTATTAAAGTTGTTTTAACGTAAA
This sequence comes from Tegillarca granosa, assembly GCA_029721355.1. NCBI lineage: Eukaryota > Metazoa > Mollusca > Bivalvia > Arcoida > Arcidae > Tegillarca > Tegillarca granosa. The sequence goes on from CM056601.1 coordinate 16,848,076, forward strand.
CTCTGACGAAAAGTCGAAGTTTATACCAAGTTACCTGTTTTCATATCAGCACTATAGTTAAAGATTAGACAAAACGTTTATTTCAACAGTTTTATGTCTACATTATTTCAAATGGTTGTACATTTCCTGGTGCTTTCTTTCTATTTTGATTTTTTCATCCTAATTTTGTATGCATGTTTACTATTGTGTTCAGAAAAGCTCACAGACACATTTATTCTAATGATAATTTTAGAAAACGGAGTAACTTGCGTCCCTTGGGAAGGAAGCACTTTTATTGCATATTACCTTGTGGCCAAGATAACTGGTTTACTTTTAAACTGTTTTTTTGTATATTCAACAATTGTTTATTAACTTACTTGAATAATTTCTACGATTGGCATTTACATAATTTTTCGATTCGAGTGAACGTGAAGATACACCGTATAAACCAGTTTCTACCGGATCTAGTTTTTAATATTTTTAAATTTGATCATTTAAAAGACTTAAATTACTAGTTGATACTGTCAGTAATAAAATACACACGGTGAACAATAAATTTCCATATTGATATTCAAAGAATACTTTGACATTGTACAATAACCCGACCTCATACTCCCGTTCTATGTTGTTGCCCTCTTCTTTTATGTCTGCACGGAAATCATGCTTTGGGATATTTGTATCTTGAAAGAGTATAAATTCTAAAAACAACTTTGTGCAAAAAGAGGAAGCATTCCTGAAACAAATCGAAACTAATATTGTATATAAAATTAATCATTTCTGCAATTAAAGGTTAAAATATAATTCAAAAGTGCCATGCTAAATAACCTGCCGAAAATGATTTATTTTTTTTTTATTTGAAGATATAAAATGAATTTTCCAGTTTTGCATGTATCTGGTTGTAATCGTTCAAAATGTATCATATGGCTTCATGTGAAATCATACAAATTGGACACGGCTTAAAAAAACTGGTATTCGATTCACGAAAGTTGGTTACCATACAACGTTGTATTGCTTTTGAAAACGTCGCAAATTTCAGAAGTAACATTTTACTACACGGACAAGTATAAGGGTTATTCGATATGTAATATGTTTTGTACGATCTCTTAAAAGCATTTGACTCAAATATTAAAATGAACATTACATCCCTTCAGAGTATTCTTCGCGGTTTGAAATACATAATTTCAATTTCTGAATCCATTTCTGAAATGCCTATAGGTACGCTGATTGCTGACATCTCAGGAGCTGACTAATAGTTGAGCCAAGGGCTTGTGAGAACTTTTAATGACGTTTAGGAAATAGAAAATAGTCTAATGAGGATGGTGGATGTGGTAAGACAGTAACCTTCTGCGACCTCAAAAATTGCTCAGATGTATGTGATGAAGCATTTTCATGAAGTAAATAAACAGACTTTAATCCTGACATATGGTATCGTTTGATGGCACAGCAAAAGTTTAACAGGTATTTTTGTTAAATAATTGCTACTTCTAAGCGGGTACCGCTGCTGGTGGTGTAAAACTATATGGGGACCTGAAAACACGTATTTATACTGTTGGAAAGGTATAGAAAAGTGCTATTCAATCATATTATCATCAACTAAATCGTAAAAAAGTTATTGAGCTGTTGTACAATAAACATTACATATCGAACAGACCTCGCACGCCATTATTTATACATTAAGAAAGTTTGTTTGTTGTTTCGTTAAGGAGTCACTTATAAGCTTTAAAAAACATTGGTTAAAAACAACGTAGGTTTATTTAGATCTCCGAGTGTACAAAAATCGACAATTTTTACTGTGCCCTGCAATGTTACGAAGTCAAAATTAGAGTGTTTGTTTTTAATTTTGTCCTAATTTTTGTGTTATATAATCATCTTTTATATTTTCGTTAAGGAGTTACTTATAAGCTTTAAAAAAACATTGGTTAAAAACAACGTGGGTTTATTAAGATCTCCGAGTGTACAAAAATCGACAATTTTTACTGTGCCCTGCAATGTTACGAAGTCAAAATTAGAGTGTTTGTTTTTAATTTTGTCCTAATTTTTGTGTTATATAATCATCTTTTATATTTTCGTATTCTTGATCGATTTGGCTGTTGCGAAAAACATATTTTAGTACAGTGAATTGTATCAAATATTCTAAAGAAAATAAAAGAGAAAAAACATTTGCAGTGGATATATGTTGGAGAACGCATTATATTCATTTAGAAATCACAGTACATTTAAAGAGTATTTTGTAAAATGACATCTAAAAAACATTTACCTCTGTAGCAACCATATTCATACGATATTTTCTCATATCCGTAACGAGCTTGCATATGTCAATTGTTTCATTTCTGTAGCAACACTGAGACATTGCATCGAAAGCAATAAAAACTCCCGTTCTATCGGTGCCATCACTTTAAAAGAAAACAAAAATCCAGAATATTTACTGATTATTTGTAAAAAAAATTGTAAAAAATTTGGAAACATTGCTCATGTTTTACGTTTGCTGTTAATGCGAATATTTTTAAATTTGTCCGAGCAAAGCTATCTGATTGCAGATGTATTTGAAAGTGTTTGAAAACCGAACTGCAAAAAATGTCTTTTTAATACAGTTTTTGAAATACTGATTAAAAAGTTTTCAGTATTGTAGTAGTGTAATTTTAACATCTTGAATTTGTTATAAAATGTAATTTTGGACTAGTACTGCTTGTTTATTCTATTTTTAAACTAAAATCACCGTATCTTTCTGACACCTTTGACGAGAATCTTAGAAGTTTTGCAAAAGTAAGCATTGCTAAAAAATTAAACAAAAGAAAACATGCTATGATGAAGTTTTAAAAATCATGGCATAGTACATTATATACCTGCAATGTATAATCGCTGGTCCAGAATTGTTGGTAAAGATGATTTCAGCATATTTTTTATGCAATAAATACAGTTGATAAGGATGTGGAACACTTTGTTTTGGCCATGATGTAAATTGGAGGAGACACACTTTACGAACCCCACCTGTCTGCAATTAAGATTCACAGATTCTCGTTAATAACAGCATGCATTAGCATTTTAACGTAAATGCTAAAAACGAAAATACCTCTTTACATTCGAATATCATAATATTGTAATGATGAAATAAACATTTATTGATTTTCAGACATTGAAATTCAAATTTGTTCATTTTACTGTTAAGTAAAACCAAATACAAAAAAATTCAATTTAGACTGATCGACGTCTTTTAGAATCAGTGTATTAATGTTTGAGTTTTCATGCAGAAAATTTAGCATTCGGATTTATTTGATAATTATACATAGATTGGAATGATAAGGACATATTGGTTTTACTTTATCTTCTAATTGTCCTATACGATGCGTTTTCTGATCAAACGATAAGAATTGAAATATTTTAAATCATTATTAATCACTTTCTACAATACCTTTATATCTTTAACTTTAAGCTTTCTTATTATAAATTCTGATCTTATCTGCTCTTCAAAAAGAGTTATTTCATATCCAGGAATTCCTAATACACTTGAAGATACCGGCCAATATTGAAAACATGTTACCTACAATCATAATCATTACATTTTCTGCATACAATATTATTACACATCAATCATTGTACATTTTGCATACACAAATATCGAAACAAAGTTAATTCTTAAAATATATAAAAGCCACCTAACTTATATATAAAATAATAAAGTTAATATATAATGTAATTGAATGAATATTTGGAGATTTAAGATTATGTTAAATGCCTAACAAAATAAAAAAAAGTGATAAAATCTTAATACTTCGAGTACCTGATTTTTCTCGATAACATTTGTAAGCATGACAATAACACTTGATTTTGTCTGCCATATCATTCTCCAAAAGTCTTCAACTGTGTTTTTCATTGGTCCTGAAACAGTTGTTTTAAGACTATTAATAAGTCTTTAGTGTACATTATAGATCATGGGATCTCAAAAATTTATAGATCTTTTTAAAGGTCAAATGATCCAAACATTTGCACTTATTAATTTTTCACATTTACTAAACGCCCTATTCAGCAATATCACATTTATTTTAAGCTTAACTGGATTTAACAAGCTAAGACTATGACATTGTAAAGTTTGCTTGTGTGTGGTTGTCTTGTCTTTACGATCCCCTCATAAAGAGCTAGGCGAATATATCTAAGTTAGGAAAGAAAATTCAAGACTTGATAATTCTCTTCAAGAAAATCAAAATCGTCATCTAAAATCCTGCATGATCAATCTTCATTTAAATAGCTTTTAGATGATTATATATAAAAAATTTCATGATAACTCTAGCTAGTTAGGATTTCTTTAAGAAAATCAAAATGGTCATCTGAAATCCTGCATGATCAATTTTCATTTAAATAGCTTTTAGATGATTATATATATATATATATGTCATGATAACTCTAGCTATTTCTTAAACTTAACAATTTCATACAATCACAAACAGTAGACCGTATTTTATAAAATTTGCAAATATATTGTAATTTTAAGCAAATTCTTTAAGAGAAAATCAGCTTATAATAATATTTATTGTTTGATGTTTTTTACTGTTATGATATAGTGATGCAATAAAAATACGTAAGCGATAGAAGCAGATAAAACTTCATGCTTTTTTGAAACAAATGTTTCGGTGAAATGTTTTTGATGAATTCGTGTTCTTCCTATATTAGTTATCAAGACAATTAAATTTTCACTGAAATGTCCCACAATAATCAATAGTTGCAATAGGTCACTCATTTTATTGTCATAAATCTTGCAAATCACATTCGTTAACTAGCAAATTTTCTATCTGTTCGTTTTGCTGCTTCCAGCATGGCCTCGTTTACCAATAAAAAGGACAAACTGCAAAATCAAACATTTAGTAAAGAAATCAATGTTTTTGCAAATAGAACAGTACACAGTGACATTACATTTCGTTGAAGTTAATCAATGTGCTTTTGACAATAGACGAATTATTGGGTAATACTTATACATACATAATGAATAGAAGAATAAATTTTGCAGTTGGAAGGGCCAAAATTCAAACAACTTAGAACACGTCATACTGAAAATGAACAATAAAGCGAACCAAAGCAAGTGAAGACAAACACAATTTGAAATACTAACTATATCACTACCAACCTAGTGGGCATAACACTTGTTTGATTAACGTGAGTTTAGACGCCAAAAACATTATTTATATTTGTAAAAAAGTATTCTTTAAGTTTGTACTATTAATGTTGAAGCTTAAAATTTAATCAATCATTGTACCATCAACATTTTAACTTTTTGGTATTAGAAATGTTTCTTAATTTAACATTTATTTCTGACATTTTATCACGGCACCTTTCCTAACATTACACAAGAAATTTTAATTAACATACGATTGAATATAATCTGTTATTCGTTAGTTTTAAAATGTTCTGCAACTTACATGAAAAAACTATTTTCCTTAAATGTGATTACAGATTGAATAATATAATTGCTTGGCATACCTTGTGTTGCAATATACGTAGAATCTTTGTTCGGTACCTAATGAATAAAAATCAAGTATAAATAAAACCAAGTATAATTCAAATTTATCTACTTCATTGATACTTTGCAAATCATTACTCAATTGCCATTTTGCCCATTAAAACAGTATAAAATGCACTTTTTTTCGTACAAGTTAAATCTGCAATATTGTTATATAATATAAATAGAAACAGATACTATTGAATTTTAAGAACTTCTCGTAAGAGGAATAATATTGATAAAAGTGTTTCATTGACTATTATTTTAACCCTATAATAGGCCGATTCGCCTAAATACGCCATTCTGATTTTTTAACGGTCTGTTGCACATTTTTTTATGCAGAAATGTTAAAAATTGACCGATTGATACAAACTTAGAACAAGAGAAAATTGTCAACAAATAGTATCCTTCCAGTGTTTTGATACAAATTATATTTAAATACGATTCTTTAAGTTGAAAATTACAAACGTCCCCGTTCCAGACCTAGGAAAAATTAAGGAGTTGTATGTTTTATGTAAAGAAACAATAACTTGAACCATAAATAATATCGAATACATTACTCCGAACAATTACCACTTTTTATTTTTATCTTGTTTCATTTAGACGCTTTTGCCTTCATCCAGGAAGCAAAACGTTCCGTTCCTCTTTTTCAAGGTGACACTGTTTGATGTATTCTCAATCTATGATTGACAAATTTCATGCTGTTAAAAAGGATTCTTTTCTATTTTATACACATATAAAAACGTGAATTTCAGAAATTGGTTGCTTCAACGATTTGAAAGCTTCGGCAAGTGAATCTGAGGTAAAACTTCCAGTCGATGTCAATGTATTTACAATAAATTGATCTGTTTCTTTCGCAATCATAAATTAGATATCTTATTTGATGCTTTTCGAAAAAAAATTTTATACCAGGACGACAAAAATACACTTTTAAATATTTGCTGTAGACCTCGATTTAATTATGGGTTTGAGGATTTATTATTGCCCAGAATCAAAATGTACATTGCGTTCGTGTCGGGTAAAAAATCGAATAAATAAATGATTAGATAATTATAATCAAGCGAAATTAAAAAAAACTCTTTATTTGATATCAGAAAATACATGTATTTAAAAACCCTTGGATGCCTGGATTGATATCTATACCCGATGCACCCACCAGATGGTACAGTTTTTGTACAATTTACAAAACTTTTCTGCCAATCAAAGGGTAGATGTTTTGGTTGCATTTACCGTCTACAAAGAAGGAACGTTTTCCCTAAAAATTGAATTTTATATTAAAATGTTAAAAAAGACTTATTGAACTTTTCTTAATAGAGGAGAATTTTGTCCTTGCGCTTTCATATACATTGTTTTTAAAAGTCTTTAAAAAAACAAAAGAAAATTGTCTTTATTTGAAAAATAAATTTCCGGAAAAAATAACCAGCTTATTAAAAAATTAATATTGTTTTGTAATGCTAGGTTGTAAAAAATATTGTGCAGAAGTTAATATTTTTAACCAAAAAATTCATAAGAATTATTTTGACGTACATTTACATAACATGCATTAATATAATCAGCATCTGGATGTTGGTCTGAGGTATCAAGTATAACCCTAGAATGGTCATCTAAAAATGATTTATAACGTTTTTTCAGCACTACTTAACTAGCAGAGTTGCCATACATGACTTAAGACTGAATGAAAAACTCCAGTCGACAAAGACATGATTACATGCCATTTCTTTTTAACTACAGTGAGATGTTCTTAGTTTCTTTTTTCAAAAATGAACCCCTGAGCATTTTTTAAAAAAATTATTATTATTTTTTTATATACTCGATTTCCAATTTTTGTTGTTTAAAAATTATCTTAAAATCTAAATAATATTTTTCCGCTTGTGAAAAATTATATGAATCATCTGAAGATTGTATATTGTTTTACAAAATTCGAGAGTGTATCAACAGAAAAAATTAATACATCTTTGAAAAAATAAAACTTTCAAAGAAAACGGAAATACGCTACAAAGTTAAAACAGCACATTTTTATACATATTGCACAATGATAAATTCAAAATATTTAGAAGTACACATTGGGTAGAAACAAATATTTTAAGACAACTATGTTTGAATGTATTTTCATCAAAAAGGAAAGAAAACTTTAAAATGATTCCAAAGGGCCAAACATTAAAATTACACTTAGCGTTTAGATCTGAGTGTAAAATATTCTATTTTTAGTTGTAAAAATAATCAAATTTTAACCAAAGCAAATCAAATTTAACAATTGCTTGTTTAATACATACACGGTAGGATATTTTGGTTTCTATTTTTCTTTTTATGTTTGGGTAACACGCCAGCTGTTTGAGGATGCAATGGTCCTAACGGGATACTCTAAAACAATAATAAAAACATAACAATACAAAGCTTAAAAGTTCGTAAACAATCAATGCGTCGTTTCACGGATTTATTCATTCCTTGCCAATTCGGATTTTATTATTACATGATTTATGTGACCAGCCTTAAATACCGGGCATAACATAAGTATAAGCTCAGCAATGATAGCCGCATGGTGAAAGCGATGGGTCCTAGCTTTGATTATTTAAATACATTTTCGAGGTTATACCTACATTAAATGAATAAATCGTTTTAACTTTTAAGTGAATAGATTAAATGACATCTAAACATATTAATTACAAATTATGAAGAATTTTCATTTCAGTCAAAAACAACAGAAAGAAGTCTTTTATTAGTACAATGGAAATATTTTACTACAAACCTGTTTAATTTTGAAGTGCCATATGTGCACAATATGGAAATTTATTCCTCATCAGTAACACTAGTGGCTTAACAAGTTGTTTTAGAAGCACAGATAATCCAAACATTTGAAATTTATGAAATTTAAAAAAGTATATACTTCTTCAACTGTCTTTACAGCTTAATTTTAGCTTTACTAAAATTATCCCATCTTATATTACACAAAATATACAAAAAATAAATTGATAAATGTTAAAAAATCTTAAATTGGTCACTCGGAGCCACTGTGTAGCTAGCAGAAAATCAATGTTAACGTCTTTTTTTTAAACAAATAAATAAAAAATATATTTAATTGTCTTTATGATTAAAATATATAAAAAATCTAAAATAAAAATTGTGTAGAAAACTTTTGGATTGATCATAAAACACCAGTCATATCAGTTAATTGCATGTTTGTTTTCTTGGTAAAGAGTAACCCTAATTCATTCAAGTATAATAATCACTTGTCACTACGTCAAGAACATCGTGTCTGAAAAGCGCCGTTTCGATTTCTTCCAGTAAAAAATGCGTTTTAATTTAATTTCTAAGGGATGATATAATTGAAAACCGCATTTTTCCTTTCTATAATTAGAATTCAAACTCAAAAACATAGTAATTAAATCATAGATATAGAAAGGTTAAAACAAAAAAGGTAATTTATACTAATGGAATCGCTATTGATTTTTCCAATGTGTATCAAAAGGTTTGATTTCTCACATCGGCGTACTAACAACTTTTTCTCTTTTTTATCGATTCTTTCAGCTACAAATCCTTGTTTTTTTGTATTTATTTCGGCAATATCAGTTTTGGTAAGAAGTCATTATTTCAGTATATTTCACAATATAGCATGTTGATATTTTCACAAGTGTATAGCAGTGCCTGGAGTCAACTAATAACATGTCGACATGGAAATGCTTATCGCAGAAATTGGTTTTATTTAATTTAAGTTAATTTAAGACAACTCAAAAAAAAAAAACCTGTTCATCATAGTTTAAAGCTTTTTAATACAGGAGTTTTCTCTGGCACATGAGTTATTAAATTTAGGAATATTTCTAGCCATAAATAACATGTCCAAATATACCATTTTTAGGAAACATACAATTCTTTTCAATTGACACATTCAGTTAGTTTTTTTAATTCTGCAAGTAAAAGAGAAACAGTTCTAGGATCTGTTTTGCCAGTTGATATTTAAAGAAAGCTCATGAATATAAACCGTTCGAAAATGTTTATCTACTTGATAATAAAGAAGAAAATAAGGAAAAATTGATTTTGAATTTTTTACAAAAAATTTTGTTTTTTATTATTATTTTGTATATGAATTTTTTTTAACTTTGAATTGGTTTTGAATTTCTGAATGAACACGTAAGTTTAGTTATTTGTGTTAATAGAACTATATTTCTGATATTATATAAATGTCTATACTTACAGATTATTTTGTTTTCAATGAATACACAATCTTTTAATGTTTTGTTTGAAAATAACTAGCTTAGTTTTTATATTTCTTAAAATCTTATCTCTCAATATCAACCCATTATTTCATTTATTTCTTTATTTTTTCAACTTTTAAAGTTTTTACTTTGTTTTCGGATTGTGATTTCGACAAGGACTGGTATGTTTGTGTTTTATTTTATTATATCACATTTAATTAACTGTAGTTTTATCAGAGTTTAAAACATATAACTTTTTGTAAATAAATTTGTTTTAAATTTTATTATTTTTGCGCCTATAGCCATTTTTCTTCATCTTATGTATTTTGAAGAAATATTTTTAATCAACATACAGTGAAGAAATTATTTCTAAAAAATTAATTTTATTAATAATGTGTAAAACTAGTAACATTTTGGTAGCAAGTAACTAGTGGTACGTAACTATTTGTTAGACTTTACATTAATAGAATATTAAAATTACGACAGAATAAAATACAGACATAATAGGTAAATATATTTTACAGTAATTATCATTTCCAATATTATTTTTCAATCTGATTTTTTCTAAGGACACAATGTTAACATCACCATTATCCTTTTGTTATTATTTTAAAATAAATTAAAACATTGTTATTGAATCTCGACGAATATTCAGTAAATCAGTGTTACAACCTTTCTTAAATAAACTGTTCACTAGAATCAATGATTTTCCCAATAACAAACTAAACAGACGTTTAACGAACGTAAAATATGAATGTTAACATTTTTATCACAAAACGTTGTTAATCAGTGATAAATTAACCAGTGTTTAAACAACTTGGTCCTGATTACATTTTGTATGAGCCAAACACATTTTTAAACTTTAGCATATGCATAAAAAACATGAAATTATGTCATTAAGATTTTCTCAACCACTCCGTATAAAAATTTGACTCAAGATAAACACTTTCAGAAACAAACATAAAAGTAACCCCTGTAGCAAAAAAAAAGTGATGAGAGATAAGACATATATTAATTATCGACACTTATAGATAATAAATTTTACCTTGTGCTGTTCCTGAAGAGTTCCATTTTTAATCTTTTCAGTGACCTCATCTCTAATTTTGTTCTTTCTTAATATGATATTATCAAAAGAATCGTTAACATATGTCGTCTCTTTATTGTCATCCGTTTGAATAACTCCATATTCTGAAATGCGATAAAACCTTTCGATATGGGATTTCTAATTTGTCTTTAAAAATCTTTTTCAAACAGATTTACCAATAAAACAAGACAATGTTAACACACACTTTCTCTTTCCTCAAACGGTAGAGGACAACTCAGATTCAATTGGTTTTTTTTAGTAAAGTTGATTTTATGTGTTGCTGAATTCTTTAATACACTAAATTTTTTTAACAGTGCAAGCATTTACACACCACTCATCCCAGTATGTCAATCAGTATTGTGCTAAATCAGAAACAATAAAAAGTAACCCATTTATCCGATGTCCCAAAATACAACAAGATATTCAAGAAGTTATAATTTAAAAGTTAAGAATCTTATTAGAGAAAGTTTACTTCTCGAAGATATTTTTTTTATTTTCAGGGCACCCTGTTCCCTCTACTATGCATTAACTAACCTCTTTGTTTACAGTCAATGCGATTTAACTATGTCATAAAATATTATTTCAATTTTTTAGATCATTTATGTGTTTTGTCGAATTTACTACTTTAATCTTGTCTAGTTGTCTAAACATCATTGTTTCTAGCCTGTAGGCGTAAAATGTTGCCTCATTTCAATGCAATAGCAATCCATATAATTGTGTTTAAATTATATTGTATTATTTAGAATTGATTGTATTCAAATCAAATATTTCAATTATTTTCAATTTTACACTCCTTTATGGATAAAAAAATATTGTACGACGCTAAATGCATAATTCAATAAAATATTTCATCACAAAGATACACACAAAAACGGGAAAAAAGAATATATATATATATATATATATATATATATATATATATATATATATATATATATATATATATATATATATATATATATATATATATATATATATATATTATTCTACCTGTATTTTCATAATGATCAAGCTCATGATACACGTGATCAAGAGCATCATTAGGTTTTGGTTGTACTCCCCGCAGTTCTGAAATATAACAATTGTACTCTCTGTATTTCACAGAAGTTTATACATTTTAGCTTACGAACAAACAATCATAAAAGTAATAAGTTTTTGTAAATTTTTTTATCTGCTGTTAAAAGTATTAAATCAATGTTTCATTTAAGTGTCGTTACATTGGCTGTAATTAATGATGCTATGAATTAAGAGAATAAAAAAATGCACAAAATATTACCTTTTCCTTCGAAATAGATAAATGAGTATCAACACTGCTACCACAATAAAACCTAAACTACCAACCAATACCCCGACTATTACTGGAATCGATTTGCTGTTCGAGTCTAGAAAAGAAAATGAAAAACAGATGGGTTTTATATATGCGGTTTATTATAATGTCGGAATGAATATATATTTGAATTCAATGTAATCGAAATACAATTTAATACAAATCAAATCAAAATGAAATAAATGATTTTTCAAACATTAAAACAAAATTTAATACTAGGGTACTTAGTCTATTGTCAATTTATAGCAAGTTAGAAAATGAACATAAATGTTTAGACTGAGTAGATATACATCTCAAATATCCTGAGATAATAACAGAAATTAAACTTTTTTGGTGCAATTTTTGGTTGCTAATATGTACCTACTAAATCGATAGTAAAAAGTATAAAGAAACTATTGTGAAATAGAGCTTATTATCAAAACGTTGCCACTTAGCACTTTATTTTATTTATTTTTATTCGTTCTTTCATTAGTTGTTTTTGATTTAGAAAGAACTCTCTATTATATCTGATATAATTTAAATACATTTAAATAACAACCAAGAAATTCTAAGCAAGTTTTGTTCTATTTTTCATTGGATTAAATTATATTTGCGATAAATGTTAAACACACCCTCTCTTTCTCTCTCTCTCTCTCTCTCTCTCTCACTCTCTCTCTCTCTCTCTCTCTCTCGCTCTCTCTCTCTCTCTCTCTCTTCATTGCAAATACATATACAGATATATATATATATATATATATATATATATATATATATATATATATATATATATATATATATATATATATATATATATATATATATACAGTCACAATTGGTAGAATAGGTAATTAGTAGTCCATTTACGTGATGTTTGGTTATTTGATATGTATTACAGTTTTTTATATGTTCCTGTTAAAGAAGAGAATGCAATCTGCAAACTGCTTTTATTCTTTCTGTTGTATAACTAGACCAGTAAAAAGGTATGAGGTTTGCCTATTCAATCTAGTAATATTCTGTATTTGTACTGCTCAAATGGACAAAGGAGACAAGAATGCACTTGCCAAGTAAGCCTATACAGATTATATAATAGTGAATGACCTTTTTAAAACATTAAGTCTATTTAAAGCTTTTTTCATTGTAAAATTTGTTATTGTTTCAGCCTCAGATAAAAAATCTAAACACAATTGTAATTAATTAGAGAATATCGCATAATAAAATGACAAAAAATATAAATCGTTATGTCTTTTAGACTATTCTTGTTGTAAGTAAAACATTGATATATTGAACAAAAATGAATAACTACATCAGTTCTTTACTAAAACAGCATCCAGAAATCAAATTATAAAGATATATAAATGAATAAAATCATTAACCTTAAATATATTCGGTGCGATGATACTTACCAACACTGCAGGTTTTCTCCCGATATCCGGGTTTGCAGCCAGGAATATCGCAAACGCCAGTTATTTTGTCACAAGTTCCATTTAAACAGAAACAGGTGGCTTTGCAATTTTGGCCAAATGTGTTATCATCGCATTCTTTTTTGAGAAGAAATATTTCGCAAAAATTACACATTTGCAAATAATAAATATTAATGTTACACACAAAAACTACACTATTCCTACTTGGCGCTTATATCATAGATCGACTAGTTAAAACGAAAGTTGAAATCAATCCAGTATTTTTTTAATCCGATTACTTTTGTTACGTGTTTTTACAAATGGCTGGTTTGGTCAAGATGAGCTGATGCCTATTTGTCAATTTGGATTAATATAATTTTGGAACTTTAGATTCATTAATTTCAAACTGTTTGGCTCATGTTTTTGATTATCAAACTTTTCGGTTTAAGGGTCACTTATGACGAATAAATTTCCGAAATGTGCACATCTGGCACATAAAAATTGCACTGGTATTTGTGTTATATATTTACTACTCCTGAGCGGGTGCCGCTGCTGGTGGAGTAAAACTCCCCGAGAGTATCCATAACTCAGTAGGCAGTACTTTTTACTGTCAGAAAATGTACCATTTAACCAAATTTTCTGCTGCCTTAAATTGTAAAATTTGTTTAAAACTAAGGTTTGTTCCCTCATGCAAAGCATTCCTTAGCTGGATTTGGATTAATATAATTTTGGAACTTTAGATTCATTAATTTCAAACTGTTTGGCTCATGTTTTTGATTATCAAACTTTTCGGTTTTAGTGTCACTGATGAGGAATGAATTTCCGAAATGTGCACATCTGGCACATCAAAATTGAACTGGTATTTGTGTTATATATTAAATATACATTTTGGCTAGTAGAGATCTGTCATTCAAACTGATAACGGGCTTAAGCAAGTGGCGTAAAATAAATGTATGATATATAAAAAATTTCTCATTTAATTATTTTCAAAAAGACATATTTTGAAAATCTCTAAAAGTAAAAAATATAACAAAACTAAAAGTTATGTTCACGGATTTGATTTTGAATTAGTTAGAAACTCCAAATCCATGGAATCTTTATGTCAAGATTTTCCTCATACTGTTTTCCGGTTTACAAAAGCGACATTATTATTTTGAAAACCGAATCAGATGTAAAGAATACAGGTATTTTTTAATAATGTTTTCCTGTAAAATTTGTTTAAAATTGTTGAAATAAAAATTTAAAAAATATTTTAAACAGTTAAATAAACTTTTAAGAAAAAAAAAATACATATATAAACCATCGACATTCGACGAGCAAACTGACAGAACTTTCTCACACTAAGATCTGCTTAAAACTGCTTATTCATTTCTCTACTGAGAAAGCATATATTTTGTCTTTTTTGAGTAGACTTCTCATTTTTATCCAACAAATAATTTGACTTTGCCTTTATGATTAAACAAATTACTTCCATTATTTACTGCTTATGGCAAATGTATAAAAACCGACCACAAACATGACACACATAGAAATAAGCTGCTTTTATGAAAAATTATAATTGTACAAACGGGAATAAGTGTTTTAAAGATTAAAGGGTAAGATAAGAAAAATATTATTCAACCATACGAGTGCAACAATTTTTAATATTCACATACGTGTACTACAGGAATTGCTTTTCCATCCAGCTTTACATCCAGGTGTCTTACAATTTCCAGTTGTCCTATTACATGTTCCAATACGGCAATTGCATGTGGAATTACAATCAAGTCCGAATTCGTTTTTATCCATATTACATGCTAAATAATTCAAGATAAATACATACACTGATAAATGATTTAATTATTATCGATTAAAAACTAAACTAAAATAGAGATGAGGCTTAACAGTTTTAAAGATGAGACTAAACAATGAGTATCATGCAACTGACAGTTTTTTTTTTTTTTTTTTTTGGTTTTTAATTCCGAAAAGCAAAGCGTGTTTTCTCGAATTAACTGGATGGCCCTTTATAGTAACAGTTTTCACTGGATAAGTCGCTTATATATATATATATATATATATATATATATATATATATATATATATATATATATATATATATATATATATATATGTATATATATATATATATATATATACAGTATATCTCATCGTCTAGGTTAAAATTCATAAGTTCATTGTGTGAAAAAGCAAAACTACACAGATATAAGTGAAGAAGTGGACTAAGCCTTTCTCAAATTAAGGTTCGGATACTACTACATTCAACAATGTTATGTGTGATTAATATATTCATAACTTACTATAATAAACAGAACTATTTTGATGTAGTTTTTTAGAGATAACTTTTGCACTTATTAATAAATACAAGTATAACGACATGTTTTACCAATGGTCAATATTTTAATCACTTCAAAATATCCTTTAATAAGAAATTGAATTTTAAATAATGTCTTTCGTGTGTCTAATTTCACTTTAAATAACCTCTTTTGTGTGTATAAATAGTATTTAAAATGAAATATATATTGTGGTTTAACACAAATAACAAGATACTTTTGTAGGAACTAGCAAACACTTTTTTTAAACCGTCACTTTCAAACTCTGGGATCTGAGAGACATAATGTATAAGAGATTAACGTCCAAATATTTTCCATATATTATACATTTTTCAAAAATAATATTATAATTAAATTAGTTTTCGTTTTCCAAACAATGATTGTTTGCTCAGACTATCAGTGATTTTCAAAACCGTTTTATATCCGTGAGCAAGTTCTACATCTTACAAAGTATACGCGTTTACATTTGGAATATAAGAAGTACATTATGAAAGAGAAATTATAGCAATCAACTAAAGTATAACACAAATACAAAATAACATTATAAATTTTATAACTGTTAAATAACAATATTTACATGTACTACAACTGTCTCCTTTCCATCCAGCTACGCAACCCTTTTTGTTACAAACCCCATTTGTCCGGTTACAGAATCCATCTCGACAATGACATGTAAAAGCACAATTAGGACCAAATGTGTTTGTAGCACATGCTAAAGCAAATACAAAAATACAGATCAAACAAAGTAAATGAATAAAATACTCCCTAATGATGATTTAAAGATCATAATAGAGGGGATATAATATTGTTCTTAGTGTCACTGATGAGGAATGAATTTCCGAAATGTGCACATCTGGCACATCAAAATTGAACTGGTATTTGTGTTATATATTTAATATACATTTTGGCTAGTAGAGATCTGTCATTCAAACTGATAACGGGCTTAAGCAAGTGGCTTAAAAATAAATGTATGATATATAAAAATTTTCTCATTTAATTATTTTCAAAAAGACATATTTTGAAAATCTCTAAAAGTAAAAAATATAACAAAACTAAAAGTTATGTTCACGGATTTGATTTCGAATTACTTAGAAACTCCAAATCCATGGAATCTTTATGTCAAGATTTTCCTCATACTGTTTTCCGGTTTACAAAAGCGACATTATTATTTTGAAAACCGAATCAGATGTAAATAAAACAGGTATTTTTTAATAATGATTTCCTGTAAAATTTGTTTAAAATTGTAGAAATAAAAATTTAAAAAATATTTTAAACAGTTAAATAAACTTTTAAGAAAAAAAAATATACATATATAAACCACAGACATTCGACGAGCAAACTGACAGAACTTTCTCACACTAAGATCTGCTTAAAACTGCTTATTCATTTCTCTACTGAGAAAGCATATATTTTGTCTTTTTTGAGTAGACTTCTCATTTTTATCCAACAAATAATTTGACTTTGCCTTTATGATTAAACAAATTACTTCCATTATTTACTGCTTATGGCAAATGTATAAAAACCGACCACAAACATGACACACACAGAAATAAGCTGCTTTCATGAAAAATTATAATTGTACAAACGGGAATAAGTGTTTTAAAAGATTAAAGGGTAAGATAAGAAAAATATTATTGAACCATACGAGTGCAACAATTTTTAATATTCACATACGTGTACTACAGGAATTGCTTTTCCATCCAGCTTTACATCCAGGTGTCTTACAATTTCCAGTTGTCCTTTTACATGTTCCAATACGGCAATTGCATGTAGAATTACAATCAAGTCCGAATTCGTTTTTATCCATATTACATGCTAAATAATTCAAGATAAATACATACACTGATAAATGATTTAATTATTATCGATTAAAAACTAAACTAAAATAGAGATGAGGCTTAACAGTTTTAAAGATGAGACTAAACAATGAGTATCATGCAACTGACAGTTTTTTTTTTTTTTTTTTTTTTTTTTTTTTTTTTTTTTTTTTTTTTTTTTTTTTTTTTTTTTTTGGTTTTTAATTCCGAAAAGCAAAGCGAGTTTTCTCGAATTAACTGGATGGCCCTTTATAGTAACAGTTTTCACTGGATAAGTCGCTTATATATATATCACATGATGAAAAGGCATCTTTAAGGATCCTTAAAGCCTCCTTAAAGCTGCCTTAAATGTCCCTTTAAGGACCTTTAAGGGGGCTTTAAGGATCCTTAAATATGCCTTTAAGGAGTCTTTAAGGACTCCTTAAAGATCCTTAATGGAACTGAAATTTTAAGGATCTTTAAGGAGGCTTTAAGGATCTTTAAGGAAAAATTTATATTTTTACTTTTTTAAAAAAAGCAATGAAATATATTTTTATCATTATCTTTTTTAAAATTTCATTTTAAAAAAACTGTTGCATTTATTAATTTTGAAAAAATAAAGTGATAATGAATTAATTTTCTTTTTATTATTTTTCATCTCAAGTTTTTAATTTTATTTCTTTAATTTTATTTTCATTTATTTATTACATTCTGTAGTCTACTTGGATTTGAATTAATTAAATAGAAATTACAAGAAATTTTATAATTAAAATTTTCATCTGTTATCCGCTCGCACTGGGAATCGAACCCTGGTCCCTCAAGTTAGGAGTCCATCACCTTACCTATGTAGCTATGGAAGAGATGATTCTGATACTGATAATTATAAAATATGTCTCTAACAATATGCAAATGAGATCACGTGACTGAAAAAAAGCAAGTGGACATTTTTTATTTATTTATGAATTTTTTTTTATATTTCTTTTAAAATATCTCTTACAACAAAGGGATCAAATTAATTTTATTTATTTATATTTATAAAAATTTCATATATAATTTGCTGCTGTCATCATTTTTATCTATATATAGAATTTTAATTGCATTAAATAAAATATGTGTTGATAGGAATGCATTCCAAAATTTACCTGTAATATACTAGTATATCTAACATCAATCAGCAAGATGATGTTTGATGATCAAGTGTATTAATCACTTAATTAATTAATGTTGATAACATCATATCTGTTCTTTCTTACTCCTTTTACTTGAAAATTATTATTATTTATATGTAATAATTAGAGATGTAATTGATACAGAACAAGCAGTATGTTAACTGTACAAACAGCTTTTTAATTAAATAATTGGCCATAATGTCAAAAAAAAATAAATGAATAAATAAATAAATAAATAAATAAAAAAATAAAATAACATAAAATAAAATAAAATAAATAAATAAATAAATAAATAAATAAATAAATAAATAAATTTGTTCTTCCGAGTCTATTTATCAACCAAAAAAAAATTAACAGTAAATTTTTTTTCTGGAATCTGCAGTACACATAATATACTAAGATACTAGTAATATCATTCAGAAATTCCCAGTGTGTGTGTGTGTGTGTGTGTGTGTGTGTGTGTGTGTGTGTGTGTGTGTGTGTGTGCGTGGGGGGATTACCTATTTTTCACCGTCAAGTTGCAAATTAAATACAGAAAGAGATAATAGTCAGAAATTGAATATATACAAAGGGAGAGCTGTTTTTTTTTTTTAAAAATTCATTTACGGGCAGGTCAAGAATTCAATGTACAAAGAGAGAGAGAGAGAGAGAGAGAGAGAGAGAGAGAGAGAGAGAGAGAGAGAATCTACTTGTGATTCAGAGAGAGAGGAGGCCAGCAGAAACCGAGAGAGAGAGAGAGAGAGAGGGAGAGAGAGAGAGAACTGAATACATTGAGGGAGAGACAGATAAGGGTCATCAGCGGAAACTAAATATTTTAAAGAACGAGATGTTAGAACTGAATATGCTGAGAGAGAGAGAGAGAAAAAGAGAGAGAGAGAGAGAGATAGAGAGAGAGAGAGAGAGGGGGGGTATCTGATACTGAATATTTTAGAGAGGGAAAGAGAGAGTATCCACTTGTGTTTCAGAGAGAGAGAGAGAGAGAGAGAGAGAGAGAGAGAGAGAGAGAGAGAGAGAGAGAGAGAGAGAGAGAGAGAGAGTATCTACTTGTGATTCAGAGAGAGATGAGGCCAGCAGAAACCGAGAGGAGAGAGAGAGAGAGAGAGAGAGAGAGAGAGAGAGAGAGAGAGAGAGAGAGAGAGTGAGAGAGAGAGAGAGATATCGGGAACTGAATACATTGACGGAAAGAGAGATAAAGGAAGATCAGCGGAAACTGAATATTTTAAAGAGGAAGAGAGAGAGAGAGAGAGAGAGAGAGAGAGAGAGAGAGAGAGAGAGAGCAGACTGAATATGCTTAGAGAGAGAGGGGGGGTTCAGTGCAAACTATTTTAGAGAGACAGAACAAGATCGGGAGTGGAATACATTGAGAGAGAGAGAGAGAAGAGAGAGAGAGAGAGAGAGAGAGAGAGAGAGAGAGAGAGAGAGAGGTTATCGCCGTTATTCCACTGCACTCCATCTTGACTGCAGAAATTCACATCCAACTGGGTAAAGTTTGTCAGTTAATGGTTATCTTCTGTGACTGGTTTCTTACTTCAATATGTTCACTTCATAACTAGTTCATGTTTGAAAAGAATAACCTTTTCTCTAATGTTCTTATTTTGTTTTAAATATTTACTTCACCAACTCTTTTTCATTAGGAATCGAAATTATTCGAAATCCATATCATCATGTGTCAGTAATGAGTTCCATATATGTCAATTCAAAGACACTAAAATGTGCTCTCTCTCTCTCTCTCTCTCTCTCTCTCTCTCTCTCTCTCTCTCTCTCTCTCATGCATTATTTGCATATATGCATAACACTTTCCCCCAAAAAATAAAATAAAATAAAATAAAATAAAATAACATAAAATAAATAAAATAAAATAAAATAAAATATAAGACATGCTTAGATTATTTTGCGATTACTTTTATTTCTTCAGTTAATGTATTTTTTAATATTAAAATTGTCTCTTAAAATCACTTCCAAAAAACACACCTTTATTTTCAACACCCAGAGTTCAGGGTTAGGTAATCATTTTAACATGTTATTTGACTTCATAGTGATCCCCTACCTAGATAAGAAAATGCACATCAAAGTCAAAAGCCGCGCGTGAAATCACCTGGGATCGATAATCAAACAAGTACCGCTATATACAATTAACAAATACTGTTAATTACATATGCTTACTGCCGATCTGATTAAAACACGGGTTGTTTACCTGTATTGTGAAAACTGCACATTTTTATCTAATTCTTTTATGAATTAAGAAACAAGTATTATTAGGAACCTGACATACGGCTCCTCTACAAAAACTTAATGTAGAAACGAGAATTCAGACAGGCGTTATCTATGTCTCCTATGTTGTATAAACTATAAAAATTCAAAATATACTAAAGACAAATCATACTTTTTAACTGAATTAATGTAATAGCCATCGTCACATTAATAATTGAAAAAATCGAGTTTTTCATGATGAGACATCTTTAAGGATCCTTAAAGCCTCCTTAAAGATCCTTAAAATTTCAGTTCCATTAAGGATCTTTAGGGATCCTTAAAGATCCTTAAATATGTCCTTAAAGAGTCCTTTAAGGTCCCTTAAAGGTCCTTAAAGATGGAATGGCTTTAAGGAGGCTTTAAGGCCCCTTTAAGGATCTTTAAAGACATATTTAAGGATCTTTAAGGATCCTTAAAGATCCTTAAAGGAGGGGGTTGGTCTTGTGTGAATCTAAGAGAAACAAAATTAATTGACAAATTGTAGCATTACACGCAGTCTCAAAATAATAGCAGCTTTGCAAAGATAGGAAGAAATTTTTATAAGATCTGATTGTTCAAGAATTTTTTTTGTGGTTTGATGGTTATGACAGACCAGTTCTTGTCTGTTCTTTCAAAAACACCATTTGATTTTTAAACTCTGTCTCTCACAATGTCAATATTACAGTGAATATCAATCAGATGTCTAATTATGTTTTTAAAATTTTATTTGATTCATTTCTTTATTTTATTTTGTATATTTTAACAATTGAACCGTTCTTGTAAAATTTCATAAATGTGTTTTTCAAGCATGTCTCGAATATAAACAAAAGTGACGTGGCAGCCACACGGAGTGACATTTTTTTTGTCGTTCATAGTCAATTATGAACACAACAACTCTCAAGCTTGCAGTTATGGGAAATTCAAATGGCAAATAAATATATTTATAAATGAAGTATGGAATTGAAATGTAGTTTGTCAAGTGATATGTTCGCAAGATTGCTGCATCCATACGTTATTGTTAAATGTTCTATTTTTAGATTATTGTTCTTATGACGCTTTTACGGTTACTCTGATTTTGGCTTATATACTTGTTGGCGCAATATGAAGAAAAAAAAGAAAGAAAAAATGCAGCACCCAAGCTTATGGCGTCAATCGAACTTTTTCCTTCTATGTGAAAAGATTTACAGAAAGTTATACATCGATAGAGAGGAAAAAGTGTCCAAAATACAATACCGTCGTTAGTTTAATGATATTTCACCAAGATTGAAACAAAAAAATAATATAATTATATCCGAAGTGTAAGATTAATTTATGATTTAATTTCACATCTTATTTTGTGTGTTGATATATCGTCTTTGTTCAGAAATTTGTATCAAGTCCTTGTGATCTGATAGCCGATAACCTGAAAAGACCTAGATTTACGGAGTAGCGGAATATCGGAATACCACAAATAGCTATACGACTGACCTCACATAATATTTTATAAAATGCAAAATCATATAGTGTACACTGCTTTCGTAACAAAAATTGTTTCTAATGAATTATTATTTTAAAGAAAATTAATAGCAGATCTATATCCAATACTTTAATGTGTAAAACAATCATCATCATTATGGCGTAGGGATACAAATGTTTGTGTGCAAAAACAACAGAGAAGGTCTTACCAATCAAATGCTCAAAACAGAAACAATAATTAAAAAATAAAAATTTTAAAAATAGTAAGCATCATGTTATAATATTAATAAAGAGAAATCAACAGTAAGTCTCTTTAAAATAATTATTTGGTAGTATTTAGAAAAATAAATATAAAATTCCCGTGTAAATAATTACAAAAAGAAAATGTTATAGATAATCTAAATTAGTATAGAATACAATTTTTTGTGATCTTAAACTAATAAACTAGCCACACTGGGATGCTTCCATTTGCAACAAAAATCTACACAAAGTAGGTCACATTGAAATAATTTTCATCTCTCTATTTGGCCTTTTCAAAGTGTTCTTATATAAGCAATCACGCTATATAAAATAACTTTGAAAGTAGGCTACAGTGACATATAAACTCTTCATCAGATGTGTACTTTATATAAAAGTGTCATTCAATAAATAACATATAACACAATGAAAACAACCTTTGAGTTGTAACATAAAAAAACTGGACCATAAAAGAAGGTCAAACTCTTTGTTATTTTATTCTCCTTACATAGTATGTCCGGGATGATTAAATGTGAATTCTCGACATTTTTATTTAAACATATGCAAGATTATCATGATTTAAGTCAATATAAAAGTTTTGCTAGAAACAGAACGAATATATACTCCACCTTTACACTTTAGTATCAACACATTGCATAAAGAAATCACAGTATTGCAAAAAAACACGACTTACGACAACGACCACGACATCTGACAACATCCAACGAAACCGCATATCTGACAAGTCAAAGAAGATAATGTTAATAGAACAATATATTATTGATAATGTCATTTGTTAATAATCATACCAGTTATGTTAATTAACTATATCAGTCATGTTAATTATATCAGTCATGTTAACAAATCCTCGTTAATAGCGTTAATGTAATCACATCAATTATGTTAATACAAATACATCTTTAACGTAAATATAAACACATATTGTCATATTTATAAACACTTGCTTGTTCATCTGAAACATCCATAGTTGTATATTTTACTTTATTAACAAACCAGAACTCAGGGTTAAAAGTAACCTCACATATTGTAATTAAACGTTTTTCTCTTTGTTCTGTTCTCTCATAATTTTGTATGAATCCCCTGAAAAAAATTAATGCCCATAATTAATGTATTGTATTGTATTGTATTGTATTGTATTGTATTGTATTGTATTGTATTGTATTGTATTGTATTGTATTGTATTGTATTTGATTAAGAACTGTAAAGAGAACGAAACAAAACAGTTTAACAAAACAGCCAAAAAAACAAACAAACACGTTTAGTGACTTATGATTTTTTAACTCCCAATTTTGTACGGATACTGAACTTGATGACAAAAAAATGTCAAGTTATGTAATAAAACATTTAATAAGGTCTTATTGTATTGATTTTTAGATTGTAGTATCGTGTAAGTTTTGTTAACACAAACAATATGAAGTTACATGGGTGATACAGAAACAAAACAATGAAGTATTTCAAAAAACGTATATAACAGGATAACACTACTACTTGATGTTAAAACAAAGAGAACACAAACAATGGTTATAAAGGACATAAATTAAAATAGATAATACCTGTAGTCAGTGTTCTGAATAAAACAATCAGCAAACACTGTCCACTAATAAAAAAAAACATGTTAGTACTAGTTTGTAAAAAACCATTGACATGACTTTTATTGATTAAATTCTAGGGTTTATTTGTTTTTGATATATCTTTGTCAGGAGTCATTTTTCAATGTTAATTTTATTGATAAAAAATATTACGAATTTATTCACACAAAAATTTGTATCAGTGTAAAAAATTATCTTAAGAAAACAACAGTAATTTTTTAACCTAGCAAAAAGCAAAGCATCGCATTTGTATTTAGGTAAGTTGTGACTTCTCAAAGATTGTGTAATTCATCGCCTCTACATAGACTAAACATAGCACGACGCCCACAAGCAGCAGTTATTTGTCATTTTGTACATAGAAATATATTGTAACCATTTCTGGTAAGGTAGAATAAAGTTTCAATACATATATATGTATATATGTCCGGTTTGGTCCGGTTATGGTCAATGGAGGTGAAACGTCACTTAGATTTATTCATTTCTGATAGGTTCCTGTCAAATCTTATGTATGTGTTTGAATATATGGCAACAGTTATCATAATGTTATTACTTTGACCTTCAACCGACGACTTAAATGGTAAAAAGTCCGACATAGTCACTTAAACACTCATCAGAGCGTTAATTAATGTCAACTTGGATGATTACACGCTGATAATGTTGGAGGAATTTTGATCAGATAATAAATGTGTTATCTGGTAACTAGGGCTTGTGTTTGATTGAATGATGGTGATTCCACAGATCTGGTAACTAGGGCTTGTGTTTGATTGAATGTTGGTGTTTCCACAGATCTGGTAACTTGGGCTTGTGTTTGATTGAATGTTGGTGATTCCACAGATCTGGTAACTAGGGCTTGTGTTTGATTGAATGTTTGTGATTCCACAGATCATTGTATCACATACTACTTTTTAATATATATTAGCTAGGAGATTGATATGATAATTAAATAAATAAATTATAAATTTATTTTACCTACGTTTATAAAAACACATACAAAATTCTTATCAAAATTATTAACAAAGGCACGTGTTTTATTTTTGAAATTATTGATAACTTTTATAGATAATCGTATAGAAGTTTTATTGAAAAGACGAAATTTGAAGCGGGATATATCAAATGTATAATTTATTTAACAAAAAAGTTTTCATATATAAGTCTGCAATCAAAATTACTTTGACATACGGAAAATTGAGTTTTGATGATATGGGTATGGCAATCGGATAAATAAGTCTAATAATTCTTGTGTCTAAGTTTATCATAATAATAAAATAAAACACAAATATACCAGTCCATGTCCAAATTACGATTCAGTTCGTTTACAAAGTAAAAACTGAAAACTGTCCAATTCAGTGAACTTCTATCAAGGACGTGAGACCGGGTGCTCCGGAAGGGTAAGTACTTCTGTCTAGTTAGCAACATCCGCCACGTGCAAAATTAAATTTGAGCAGAAAGAACATGAAACTATAAGAAGTCAAATATATCCAGTATAAGTTTGGGTACAATGGCTTTATTTTATTCTTATAAAAAATATTGTGATGATGCTCATAAAATGAAAAAAATTGCAGTTATCTCACTAACTGAATCTCGTGCATAAAGGTAATATTGTTAATTTGTTTATTGGGGTTATTTTTACTAGAATCTATACAACTACAAAATTAAGATTATATGTGGCGGCGCATATTTAGACTTAGGTGAACTTTCGGAATTGATGACAAAAGGAAATTGTTCTGCATTACAATAAATACCACAGGGTCTAGACTAATCGTTAATCTGGAGATCGTACAAGATATAAGTTTTAGCACATATTTTAAGAGAATTTATAAAGATAGTATTATCTTACCGCGTCTATTTGTTTGGTAAGAATATCAGAGTATGAAGGCAGAGATTCATCAAAATTAAACGCCGTGTTTACAGATCCTATTCCAGCGCTGTCTAATGGATCTGGAGATAAGCTGAAGTCAACAGTTGACATTCCGCTATCGATGGAAATGGAACGGAATATATCATTGGCTTTAGGACCGCCATTTGGTTGTGAAATACTATCTTCGTCTTCATCGGAAGAATCTTTTTTAAGATCTGGCACACTGGCGATCGCCCCTATCATAGCTAAGGACGCAAAACTAGAAAATGCTGGAACAATACTGCTTCGTCTTGCTTTTCTGTCTGTAATAAAAAAAACAGTTTTCTTAATTTTTTTCGCGTACATTGTTGTTTAACCCTAATGCTAACGCATCTGATGAAACCAATTAACATGAGGATTAAATATTGACCAACTTAATAAATACCTTTTATGTTTGGCTCCATAACATTTAGGGACCCGTTTGTCTAAATTGATTAAAATGAGGCAAACTTCAACACAAACTATGAAACGAGTTAACGTGCTTTAAAAAATTAACAGTGATCTAGTAAGTAACAGAGCTTTGTGGTTCTGGTTCAGCTGGTTTATCATGATGCCAAAAATGGCCCCAAATAGTTTTGTTAAAAGCTTTTAATAAAACATTTTTCAGTGGACATTTTACTTTAAAAATTGTTATATGATATTCAAGAAGAAAAAAAAACTTTCCCCTACATTTTACCTTAGTATTACTTAATCTTCAAACATTTATCAATTCCAGTTCCATCTAACTTTTGTTAAAGTTAAAAAAGGTTCCCCTTTTATTATATCGAAAAAGTTATTTGATTTTTCGATTGTAAAAGACTATAATGTGTTTCCTATTATTCTCTGATATTAAAGACGTTATGTTTATTGGTCATTCGGTCAGAAGGTGACCAGGTTGTCAATTAATGATTTACGGGCTATGTTTTATGGTTATACGTAGGAAGTAAAAATATAGAATGTCGTTGATATAAAAATACCTCTCACAAACAAAATTTGATGCCGTTTATGTATTATTATGCTAGTAATATAGATAATGTAATGTGCAAAATATTATTCTAAAGAGTAAAACTATATTCGTTATTAGTCTTTTACAAAATAATAAATATTGAAGCCACAAGAGTATTATCATTTCAGGTGTTTTGCAAGAATATCTTTATTATTTTTTTTCTTATTATTATTTTTTTTGTATAAATTTCTGATGTAAACACCGCTATGTTCTTTTTTCTTGAATAAAGCCAAGCGTTATACAAATTCTAACGATTTAAAATAAATATTTTTGAAAAAACAAAACTTTATGATGTCACAAAAACTGACATTAACAATTTGAGCAACAGTTTTTTTTAGCTTGATGGCTTTCTCCGTTATCTGAGTATAATCAGACAACCATGATGATGATGATGATAATGGTGATAACGATGATAATGATGATGATGGTATTGACGATAATTATAGTGGTGGTTGTGGTGGTGATGGTGGTGGAGATATTGTTGACGCTCTTGGTATTGGTTACTTTCAGAAAAAAAACATCTTTTTTAAATGTAGAATAACTTCACAAGTAAACAAAATGGCGTGAGAAGAGGAACGAACAATTGAGGCCATTCTGCGGTTTTTAAAACGCATTGACCCTATCTTATTGAATCATCAAATGTGTTTGTACAGTCATCAAATAAAGAAACTATAGACAGGTGACATAAATTGACATAACCATCATGAGGTGATTTATTTAATGCCCACATACATTTGGTTAAGATAGGTCAGACGCGTTGTTGATGGCTGAAACATAGGTCAAAAAAATCTTACAGATCATTTTGTCGATATTTGATATTTTGGTATTCATTAAAACTATTATCTCAGTTTTTACAATAATATATATATATATATATATATATATATATATATATATATATATATATATATATATATATATATATGTATATATATTATATATATGATGTTATCATCTTAAAACAAAGAGCAAAGTATGATTTTTTGCCTTGCGCACCATATACATTTGAATATATCATTATATATATTATATATAATAAAAATATTATCTTCATGATTATTTTAAAATAAAGTGTCAGGTCTTATGATTTAAAATTCAGTTAATAAAAAGATACGTGTTTTATAAAAATATGCACATTTCGGAAATTTATTATTTTTATATTGAAATTCAAAAAAATGTGTATATGATATTAGATATCACTGATCACATATATCTCCTTGTACTCTATAGAGTGGAGCGTTTAGGGGTGAGATAATTGTCTGATACACTCGAAATTCTTTACTAATTAGGAATCGGTCAGTTCTAAGATGGAAATCAGAGCACCACATGTCTTCAGCAATCGAACTGCGGAACGTTCTGACCGAGACTGGGGTTCTTCTGTCTTGACAACAGAAAAACTTAATTTAAACCCCTGGCAACATAATTTACAGACTTGGTTCCTGACCACAACTTTGTAGAATGTATCATAAACTAAAAGTGCAGAAAAGCTGCGTGTAAAAAAACTGAATATATTAATACAGACGTACATAATGTTGACGACATAAGCCACTAATCATAACGTACTAAAGGTAA
The DNA here is from genome assembly GCA_029721355.1 of Tegillarca granosa. Taxonomy (NCBI): domain Eukaryota; kingdom Metazoa; phylum Mollusca; class Bivalvia; order Arcoida; family Arcidae; genus Tegillarca; species Tegillarca granosa. The sequence goes on from CM056601.1 coordinate 16,876,803, forward strand.
ACACCCACTGTTTGTTCCGGGTTTTGAAAATTTTCTCAAAGTAGACGATTATTCCATTTATATTGGCCAAATTATGACATTTTCATATTTTTCATATTGTCAAACATTGGAAGGAAAAACTGAAGTCACATTATAATTTGAAATACGTTGAACGCTGTTATGTACTTAATGCAGAGATTTTAAACATTATGTAACATAAGGAAATATATTAAATAAATTACCTAGAAACATAAATCGACATTAAATGTTGACAATTACTGTTATACGTGTGTAAAATGTCAATATCCCAATCAACTAGACCACAAACTTCTAGGAAAAGTTAATAATCTGGTGTTAACTGTGGTTTTCTTTGTCAGGCTTTGTGTGAGTTTATAAATATCGGTTACGGATATTGATACCACAAAATGATTCATAAAGAATCATCATAACGATAGAGAAGTGTGCTTTCAAAAAATAACAATGGGGAGGATTTTTCTTCCTCTTTTAAACTTTATTTCAAACCATTGCGTCGTACCACTCTGGGTTTGAAATAGTTCGCTCAATTGCATGAGAAGTTTTGTAACATTATCATGACTTTTTTTATTTTATCCGGTCAATAATTAAAAAAGGGTTAAATGGTGTGTGATGTTAATCTGCTCTGCGAAAATTCTGTACAAATATCGCTTACGAAAATAACCATAAGCGTTTGATCCAAACGTTTGCATATCTATTGTTCAGATAACTTATTACATATTGATATGTTAACATTAATTTGTCTATCTTATTATTATTATTATTATTATTATTATTATTATTATTATTATTATTATTGTTGTTGTTGTTGTTGTTGTTGTTGTTGTTGTTGTTGGTTTGTGATATATTCAATATTGTGACTTTATTATATTTAGATTCAAAGGAATCAAATCTGTAACAATGACGCAATTATAATAGAAAATGTATGTAAAGACAAATAAAACCTTTCAGAGGTTACCAAGAAGCATAAATAGCAATTTAATGCCGATGATGTGTAAATAGTCATAACGTAAATCAATGTGTACGCAACATCGAAGAAAAAATGCTAATATCGGCAGTTTTGGCTCTCTTCGTTTAGAAGATGATACTAACCATGAGTAATTAAGAGTTAGGTACCCGGAAACAATAAAGAAGTGTTTTCCACAATTTTTACAAAAGGGGAAATTGTTCTACCAAACAGTGTTTCCAAACCTAACACGCCTTATTTTCTTAGAGTATGACCTCATAAGACTGTCATGGGTTTACTGGTTGCTGCGATATGATTATTTGTTATAAATCCCCTTTGCTTTAAACTTGCCCATTTGATAACGGTAATATCAGACAATGGACAACTTACTCGGTTCCATACAGGCCTGTATCTCTTCTTCTGTAGCATTGTGTTTTCTGCAAAGTCCAAGAAATCGTCTGTTTTCAACCTAAGATATAAAAATTCCAACAATTTTAATACTTTTGTCTGTGAAAATTTAAAGATGAATCATATTTCATAGATAATTTAACAAAATGAAATCAAGTTTGGCAATTTTTATTTACTTAAGTCTATTCGAATTGAGAAACGGGATCTCAAAAATATATTCGCATAACATTGAACTTTAACGGAGGTCGATTTTTAATGTTGAAAAACCAGACGAAGGGGTGGTCCTTTTTATGTATACGACGTACCATGACACCAAGATCCGTGTATAAAAATCGCCTTTTTGACATGTAAAATAGCATAGAAAATCGTAATGACAATCGCTGATGCTCATACAGCTGTTCAGTTACGGCTAAGCACATTACGTCAACGATATCATACTTTATGAAAGACTATTGTAATTTCTATAAAATTTAAGCACAACTAGTAAGCAAATAAAGCTGATTCTGAAAATGTTTGATGGACCAAAAACATACATTACATGGTAGAATAAACAGCTCATCAATCATATTTAGTACATCGTCCGCTTTGAGATCATGGGTTTGATCTACGACAGGGTCAAATATAAGACTTTAAAACTTGAGATACTGTAGCCTACCCTGATGCTCGACATAAAGAAAACAGGGTATAGTTTAGTTAAACGTCGCCATAATAATGTGACAGAGAGGTATGCTTGTCCGCGTCATACTGACTCGGTGAGCTATCATTTTGACATAAAATAGTACGTGATTAACTATAATGCACGACTAAGCATTTCTCACGAGTTCAATAAATCTTTATCCATAAACAAACTTGCTCTTGTTTGGAATAGATAAAACAAAATTGCTGATACGATGTATAACAAGATTGCCACAACCAACAAACAAGTAGCTAGTACATTTACAGTATGTAACATAGCCAGCCTTGTAAGATGAACAGTAAAGTAATCGTTACATAAAATAATAATACTTGTCTAAAAGAATTGTGAACACCTTTAAATTATAAAATCAGAAAATATATAAAGTAGTCAGACTATTCGAAAGACTGCACACTTGACAAAATTTTTAACAATTTCTTTTGATTATCAAATTTCACTGGTTCCAATCTGGCAAAGTGAAATTAACAACCGGATGGCACTAGTCACGTGACAGTATAAAACATACTCTGTAGATCTCTAACTTTGATTTCATTTCTCTCCCTTTCTTCAGTAACATTCTGTATTGTTGTTTCATGAGTTTTAGTAAAACCATATCTTTTTCTTGTATCACCAAAACAAAACCTGTTTTGATAATAAAAAAGTCGAATGTTTTATAATATTTTTAACGAAAACTAATAAAATTTCAGAAAAACTTTAAGATCTTTAAGATACATCTGCTACAACAATTATTCTTCAAGAAAAAAAAACACGTTTCTCCCTTCATACACGCGAGTTTTACAGTAACATCTCCTTCATATTGAGAGTAAATACGAATCAGTTTAATATACATTTGATACGTGTACGTAAAGTCATTTTGGATAAAGGAGCGTTCTGACGTTCTCTACCAACACATGCATACCAAACAGCAAACGGTTTTGAGGCTGCAACTTTAAATCCTTCATTTATTACTGACTTATTTACGCAAAAAGTAGTAAACGATTTACATATAATTGAAGGTTTAAAATTATTTCATACTATGAAATAAAGGAGACAGGGGAGGTTCTGAAAAATAGGCTTAACAGAACATACATGTACCACAGTAATTATTGGTAAAATTCTTTGTTAGGTACAAAGTGTAATGCATTAAATGTATCTAGAATTTACTAGCAATGCAGTTTAGGCGATATTAAAGACTAACAAATATGAAATAAATTTAAAGGGCTTGGATTTTTTCACTTTTGTAAGATTGGATAAAATTCGATTATTTGTATTTTACGTCCAAGTCATTTTATTCATTTTATTATATAAAATGGCCATTGGAGGAGTTCAGAATGCCCACAGGAAACCACCGACCGAAGTGACGAACTATAATCTATCCAAGTGAGATTACGAGGATCGAGGCCTTAAACTACTGACAAGACATAAACCGTTTATGACTCTGTTCGTAATCATAGGCAATACTGTTGATATTAACAGGACTTTCCGATTGACTTAAGATAAATTCTATTGTCCACAGTGTAATAGATGCAAACAGGCACAAAGTCTCAAGAAAATTATTATGTTTTCGACCCACGAAACTACTTCCAAATCTTCATAACTCGTTAGGTTAGGTGTCTCTGATTTGTAAGCTGTATATATAGCTACTAGAAAACAACTTAATTAAAACAAATATATAGCATCTTTATTTTAAGGGCTTGGTACACGAAAACAGTTTCAAGATCGGGTACAAGTTTCTTTAAACGTTAAGATCAAACAATTTCACTCACTGTTAACTATCCTTATAACCCTCCATGGTAAAATAACAATTAAAATTGTTGCAGCTTCAGTACCGGGTTGATGCCATAGACCCTCCCAGAAACCGACATCTAAACACCAAGAAACGGTGACAACAAAAGCATCAAACACCTAAAACAAAAGATAAGTATTAGTATATCTAACTGTTGACACATAAACCCATACAATAATGAAACATCTTAATACCAGAAACAATAACTGCCTAACTGTGAAGTCTACAATCACACTTAAAATAATATGTTATTGATGAATTTATCAATAAAAGGAAAAGAAAGAAAGAAATTATAGGAACTTCTCGCATCGATCATCACAAAATTCCCCTCCTTAACATTGACGCTAAATAAGGACAGGTATACATGTATCTCATTGGGTCTTAATTAATAAAATTCATCTCAGAGTATTTGACTACTAAAAAAGGCGCCAAGCACACGTGTAACTTTTTTTTTTATTATTATTATTTTTTGTATAATTGAAATTTTTAAGCAACGCACGAGATCAGTAGCCATGTATAATTGTACAAATGTACATATCAAAACGAAAAGGAGAACGCTTACGATAATAATTACCGAAACAACGTCGTTTTTAGATGAATACGTTTACTAAACGCTCTGGGTATCACACATAAAACAGTCTAACCAAATTATGTTGTTATTTTTTGTTAGAAGCAGAACTAAAATGAGAATTTGTAAGTTTCAGATTTTTTATTGTATCAATTATTATAATAATCGATGGATCTTTTTGTGCAAATTAAGGAATTTACATAAATTCGAATTCTCTCTTTACTAAAACAAACTTCCATGAATAAAAAACTTGGTGATTCATTGGAATCATACATGTACCTTCCCATGGATCCTTTATTTAATTCTCTAGTTTTTTGCAAAAAAAATGAACAGCAAAAAAGCCCAGGTGCTAGGTGGTAATCAATAACGTGTATTTTAAACGACAGATTCGGTTCATGTAGTTGTTGTATTAAAAGAGGAAAAGCAATAAATCTGTTAAAAACTATTCAATTGTAGTGCGTATTTGTTTGAACAGTTACAGTTAAAGGTATAACGTTAACATAATGTAAAAATGCTCAGTTTTATGTAAATATTGCGACTCTACACTTCTTTTATTAGATTTTAATAGAGCAAATTGTTTCACGGAAACAATTAGCATAGGTATTAATATACATACCTCAAGTTTGTGATGTAAAAATTTCTGTCCCATCGAGAATATTTTTAGGAATGTCTGCAATATAGAAAACATATATCTAAGAAACATTTAATGTCACTGTTTCTTATATATCCTGTGTTGTATTTGTTCCAATACATGCTATCTGAATTAAAATATAAATATGTCTTTTGAATGATGATTAAATTAGATTAATGATTTTTACCCCCCCCCCCTGGCGTTAATTATATCAAGGCAGTCAGTTTTGGAATGGTAAAGAAAACATGAATGTCTAAAGAAAGCTACCGACATTTGGCAAATGAACTGATAAACTTTGTCACATTTGGTTCTACAATACTAGAATTCAAAGATAAGCACTTTAGACCACTAGACCACCGAGGCCCATTTTATATAAAGGTATATTCGTATACAGTATATGCTGAATTTTTGTTTCGCTGTTTGGTACAAAACGCATGTAAACAATTATCCACATATTGTAATATCACAAATGATTACTTCAGTCGTTACATGACCAGTAAATTAGCTTACCCAAACCAAACTTTCAGTGAGGGCGAAGCCACTGTTGGCTTCACATCCAATGCGTTTCACAGCTGTGGGTTCGAATCAGGTAGACCAGAAAAGAGGAAAGGTTTTTTGCTAGGGGTAGGTAATTATTGTTTACCTCGGTACCAATATCATAGACAGGATGGTCTGCGATGTTTTCCCACTGCTGTATTTCAGGCAATTGTACTAGATGTTTAAAGGTAGGAATAAGTTGCTACTGATACAATGCAATTCAGATAGAGGTATACAAATTTATGCAAACCATATTAACTCTTTCAGAAAAAAATTATCTCACGAATACTTAATTTACAGAGAACTAATTGAAATCTACCTCTAATAGTAGGAGTGACAAAATGATCATACTGCCAAGATGGAATGCATGTGTAAGTTCATACAAAACACCATGGTGGCCCGAATGTCCATGTGTATCGCCAGCAGCTGCTCGTTTGTTTCTGGGTCTATGTAAAATGTTCCTGTATTCTGAATGTTCATCTGTATCAGCAGAACGTTTTCGTTTATTTCTAAGCGCTTGTTCGGAATGTATATCGCCATAGCTTCTGTAAGCGTTTATGTTACTTCCGTAGTTTCTATGGTGATTATTGGAACTGTCATGATTCTCTGTCTTACAAGCTGAGCCATCTTTTAGTTTTTCCAAAATTTCCTGTAACGTCATTTCATGTTCATTTTGCCCATCTTCATTTGATGTATGGTTTAACTCATTTGGACATAGATTTTTTAAAAGTTTTGTTGCATCTGCTTGAAGCAGCTCATTTGCATGTTGTTTTTCTGCGAATAGAAAATTACGGTGACGTAATAAATAAATAATGAACTGTAAATTCTTACCACTGGCTGTCAGTAAACATTAAAGTTAAATTATTCAGAAAAAGGGATACGAAAAGTGTTTGTACTGTAAAATCACAAAGGTTCGTGCCGGGTGATTAAGTGACAACCACGAAATCTAGTTTGGACCCAAAAAAGTATTTTTACAAAACTAATTTCGATGCAATTTTTAACCCGGTCGGGTTAATACATAAGACGTTTAAATTTAAGATATTGCTTGTCTGCTCGACATTTAGAGTCTTAACCAGGATAATGAACTAGTGGAGTATTGTGCTTTCTGTGGCATACTCAACTGACACTGTAAGCTAGCACCTTTTTAAGACATCGCCCTGAATACGCTCTAGAACTAGACGGGCCTTAATAAAGACACGTCATTTTGCTCTATCTTGTTTCAAGCGGAAACTTTATTACATGTATCTGATTGTAGTATAAAATAAAAGTTATTTTCAAGATCACGCCTACAATAAAATTTATACGTACCAGTCATAATAAGAATATCACATATAATCTGTCCCAGGACACATGTAGCATCGAGGGCACTGAGAACACAAACAGTTATTAACGCTACGTGAGTGTGAAGTAGCTGTGAAAGACGTTTTCTACATCTGAAATAAAAAATAAAAACAGCAAATCAAAATATACCTAACGTGTATTTCATTTATAGTGCCGCAACCCGGAAACAGGTGCAGCGAAGCTTGTTTGGCAAAGAAAAAAAAAGAACACTGTACTGTGTTGTAAATTGGCATTTATTAAAAGTGCAAGAAAACTACAATTTACAAAACTACACATTAAACGTTAACACAAGAATAACATAATATTACGTAAATGATGTAATACATAAGACTAACTTACAGATAAATATATTTGTTAACACTTCTAAAAAACTAAGTAATGCATGTAAATAATAAAATGTTAATACAAATTCATTACGTAACATTACGAATTACAAAACATAAGGAAACATATCGATACAAAAAAAAAAAAAAAAAAAAAAAAAAAAAAAAAAAAAAAAAAAAAAATCTTTGCCAAAACTGGCCACTAAAACATTAGCCAAATGGGTGAACCCACGGCCAAACAAGCACGTGCATTTCATTTTAGCAAACACCCCTTTGGTTGAAATCTACTGTATCCGTATGCTCACCGAAGGACAAGATTTTTTTTTCGGGAATCTCGGTTTTCTCCATCATCTCAAAACTAACCTTTTTGATGTCACTGTAACAGGGCACCAAACATCCATAAAAGCCACTTCGTCCCATTCGTGAAAAACGACGTCAAACACAATTAATTTAAACCAATTTAAGTCACAATTTAATCCGCCTTATTCAACTGTTTGTTTCTTGTTTTTTAATTTAATTTTTTTTTTTTGGTTTACTTTTATATCAATTTTAGTCACAATTTAATCCGCCTTATGCAACTGTTTTTGGTTTACTTTTGTATCTAACAGAAATGCATTTAATATAGCAAAAAAACATATTAAGCTGAAAAAATGTCACTGATTTGCAAAATCAATGATCTAATTAGCCAATCACTAAATGAAATAATCAGCAAAGTCAGAGACAAACGAGTGCTAGATCTGCCAACTACATTATATTTTTTCCATTCATTTTACAAGAATTCAATTTTCCTTTGTTTCAAGGGTTTGGATTTATCAGAGATTTATTGGGAAAAATGCTCGATGTCACGTTATCATATAAAGCAAACAAAAATGTATTCCTTTGTCATGGCGCTGTTGATTTAAACTTGCTATATACCGTTGAAAAAATATTAAATTTGCTGATTTATTGATTAAAAATTATATAAACAGAATTAAAAATGATTTTTTTCTTTTAACGGAAAACTGAAAGAATTTTGCACACTTTACAATTTGTAGCGAATTTTACATTGTGTAGTTATCATTTTCCTATAACGAGAAAAAAATCATTCCTAAGCATGGCAAAAAAAAAACACAAATCTTTTAAATTAATTGTTAGCATGAGATTAAAAGCCATGATTCTTATTCATTTTTGGTGAATACTCTGTTGTTCGACAAAACAACTCCTAACTCCCAAGTCATATGTGACCTCTTAATTCTAAAATTTTCCAATGGCATTTTTTTGTTTTAAGTTTACACAGGAAATACATAACATTCAGTCAATAAAAATCTAATTTTATGATCATAATATTCATTAAACTTAGCAAAAAATACGCCAAAACTCCCCCAGCAAACATCATATTTGACATTTCATACAAGATCTGTTACTTTATTGTCTAATTACTGGTTTATTTTTTATAAAAATATTATACTTAATTTATATATATATATATATATATATATATATATATATATATATATATATATATATATATATAAATATTGGTAATTAAATGATGAATCATATTTGATTAATTACAGAAAATGTATTATATTTTTTTTAATTAAAATGAATGTGTGTGGTTTGATTTCACACAACAATTAGCACTTAAAATAAATGACCACCGATCATTGATAACTAGCGTGATTGTATTTTGGCCACGCAACAAAAGTTAAAACAATTATGATTTTAATAAAAAAAAAAAAAATTATACAAGGCAAAAAAGTATCCTTAATCAAGCAAATGTCAATACCTGAAGAAATACAAGACCTTTAATTTTTAAATTCGAGCTTAACCATCAATATATCAAAATAAACATAAATAAACTTGATGCAAGTTTACAATTCCAAATAAACTCAATTTAGGATAATCTGGCTAATGACATACAAGCAGAGAACATAAGATTTACTGAAGATATAATAAGGAAATCTCAGCTTATGAAATTGGGGAAATACCTTAACTAGCACCATTAAAGTTGTATATTTGTTAACGATATTTTGTATTGTAGAAGAATTTTTATAGTAAAAAGGTGGTAAAATTTTTTTGGTTTTTGACTGCATTCCACGTAACATATATGCTTTAACTTTTTATTCAGACTTTGAAAAAAATTTAAATTGACAATACTTTTGAAAAGAAATGTGAAATGTGAAAACAAACTAATAGTCCTTTTTCCCATAGAATACTTAGGAATTCTAAGGGTTTTTTTTTTCAAAAATGTATAATTTTCAAGAACTTGTTTTCGTTACGAAAAAGTTTCTGATAAAATGTTGTGTACTTTTTGACAAACAAAAAGATGTTTTTTTGCAAACTAGAGTCTTTTTAAACTTTTGCCTTGTACACTTTGATTTTTGTGCTAGTGTTCTTGCAATTAAAGCTATCACAGATAAATTGATAATATTACTAGCTTAACAGTTTTTAAATTATTATTATACATTTATTTTATGTAGTCGTCATATAATTATCGGTTTATCATTTTCCATTTACATCGTTTATTGAATATTTGTTATTAAATTCTTCACTTTATTTAAAAGAACCGAAATTTAAAAAAAAATTTGCGAGATTTGACCTCTTGTTAAGAAGTAATCATTAATGTAAGGTAACCTTGCTCGTTACTAAGTCCGGTAAATACTTCGTGATAAAACCTATGACAAGTGTCGACCTTTTAAAGTTTTATGTCATTTTTTATCTAAATAAAAATATACCAAATCATCTAATGTGACTCATTGTGAAATAAAGAAAATCATTATGTTAATTAATATAGAATTAGAAAAAAGTTGCTATAATACGAACTTGACAATAGCCAGAACAACTTAGAACAAGTTACAACAAACTAACAAATTGAAGAAATAGTATTAACACCTCTCGACATTGTACGGCATATTCGATATTTATTCAATAACTAAATGGTTCACACACGTACTTTTGCAGTGCTCAAACCATTGTGTTAAGAGTGGAATCAAGGCATGGTTTTTTAGGCCCACTCAAGTTTTTTTCCAATTACTAGTAAGTGTATATCGATCAAGGAAGTCAGTTCTTGGACGTTTGAGAAACTGAAATGTCCGGAGAAGACTACAAATCTTCGGCAAGTGAAAAGACTAACTTTCTCACACAAGGATCTGCCGATGTGGGATTCGATTTTTGAACGGTGGAGGAACATCCGTAGAAAATAAACGACTTTTGCTAAGCGAAATATAAAATGTTATTACACCAAGATCAGATCTATTCTAGAATAATATTCTAACATTAGTTTAAAGAGGTTCGCGCGCGCGCGCGCGCGCGTGTGTGTGTTTTTAATTTGACTACTCGGCCACAGAGGTCAACATTTTAGAAGCTTCCAATAGAACAAAAAACATCAAATATCTGTTTCATTTAAGTGAAATGTAAGATGTAATAATTTTACATCCCAGTCAATAACCTCTTCTTTATATCGAGGCGATCCGGTCTAGAATGATGGGAAAACCAAAGTATCTCGAGAAAAAAAAACAACAAACAAACTGCTGCAAATGAATTTATTTTAATTTTCTTTTAAAAGATTTGTTCGCGTCTGTCTAATATAAATTCCAAAAACTTCAAAACAAATGTTATTTCTTAAATAATACAACCTTTTAACACGTCATTATTTCGGGTACAGTTTTAAAGATATTATACTAGCAATTTCTTAACCCAGATTACTAGGTCATTTGGTGGCAAAATTGTGTCATAGTTTAAAACAAAAGTGTATAAATACCTTTAACATCTACAAAAACAATTAAAAGCAATCAGGTGTGACAGTGGTCCAGTTGTCATTTTATTTTGTCATTAATTATATTATTTTTTGGAAGAACAAAATTTATTACTGTCAAATCTTGTCAGAAATTATATCGCTTTTATTTTTAATTGTTACAAAAATTTGCTATATCATAACACGAACGGATATTTCAAATTAGATGGTAAAACATCATGTTTACCATAAGCAACGCTTTGACATTGCATGAGTATCTAATTTACTTACCTACACTAACGTGTAATTAACCCATCCTTATGACACAAATTACCTCGTTTTTTTTCTATTTTTTTCTCTACAAACTCGTAAACGGTTTTAATTGGGACATTAGATATTACCTTTTAGAAAGATAATACTGTTTCTTATAACAAACGATATTGTTGAAGTTTTCAATCTCTATATTGTTCATCCTTTTTTGACATATTTATAACAAACATTTTATAATTCATAGTTGTTTTTTTTCATTTCTGTTACAGTTGTTTATGTAACACATGTAGTTCTATTAAAGAAAGAAAGAATGATGGAACGGAAATGAGAGAATGGAAAGAAGGAGAGAGAGAGAGAGAGAGAGAGAGAGAGAGAGAGAGAGAGATTTATTTAAACCATTGTTTTGTACATTTTGCTTTTGCGTCACTTTGGTCCTTAAATAGCTTTTATAGATAAACGACAAAACATCATATTTAATCAAGAGACTCGGTTGTCTTACTGATCAGAGCGCCACCTATCGCCAGAATTTGTCTCCTCCATCATCCATGACTGACCCTATGGATATTAGTGAAAGAATAAATTTGAATGGGACGTAAAACAACGGGATCCTTTTAATCTTACTTTACTCCATCCCAAATTAGCTTGAGCATTGAACAATAATAATAATAATAATATCAGAACTGTTAAAATATTGTTAAAACGATATCAAATATTGTGGTAAAAATGTTTTTAGAAGGCTAAACCTTCCACCAACGCTCTCTCATAACGCAGTAGTGATAGTTCTTTTATTACTAACAATGTATAAAATAAGAACATGAAAATGAAAAGTATAATGAAGCATCGAGAAATGGACACCACATTCAATATTGTGTATTTTGAAATTATTCGGTATAATTTTTAAATATTATTTATTTATTTATTTATTTATTTTATTTTTATTTATTTATTTATTTATTTATTCATTTTATTTTACTTTATTTTATTTTATTTTATTTTATTTTATTTTATTTTATTTATTTATTTTATTTTTTCATTTATAATTGAAACTTTTTAGGCTTATGTTTCTTCTATATCCGAGATTCGCAAGTCACCGCTTTACAGCACTCATAGGGCTCCACCAAACATAGATAAAAAAATTACATGATTGCAAAATTAGTTTTTTTTATTCTCTTTCAGTTTGGGATTTTGTAAGGAAAGGGCGATAAATCTTTCAACTAAAATGCATATATTAATACACTAGTACTTGTCATTATCACACATTTCAATCTGTTTTGTTTAAATTAGTCTACCTTCGTTTCAATCAACCCTTGTAACAGTAATCTAGTTCAACAAGTCTTCTGATTTTCCATTCGTTAATATAAAGAGTTGATTTCATTTTTCCGATTGAAATGGTATTACATTTGTAATTAGTGGACTTACTTAGCAGCTGCCAAAGTAACAAACAGCGTGGCATTATACAGCAACCATTAAAACCAAGAACACAACACAATACAAGTTAATGAAGGAACAACTAGAAAAGAGAGTAAAATGCGTACTGGGACCACTGAGTATACAACTCACTAGTTTAATTTTGTCGCAGACACGTGACATTTTTATTCTTTATTACACTGTTTGGTTATATGAGTTGAGTTGAGTAATGGTGTTTAACGGCCCAATCAAGAATATTTCACTTATATCGAGACGTCGCCAGCTATAGACGAAAGTGCAAAAATTGTGCCTGTGCGTTGCGCTGATGACATTATACAGCAGGGTTCTTTATCGTGCCACGCCTGCCGTGACAGGCGACCTCGTTTATTTTAAGGTTTGGTTATATGAGTTGATTTGGTATATGTATATTACAAATTATTCTATATAAGTTTCTGTTGGCTGTTGTATATTTCAAAAATGTCAACTGTATGTTAAGTGATTTCAGAACGAGAGGCTAGGGGTCGCACATACGTAGACATAGAATTAAGTATCTGCATTTTAAATTGAATAAAACTTTCAGTATTTCCATCAGCAAGATATCGAAGTGCTGCCGTCAATTGTTCAATATTCTAAAAATAAAATAATTCCATCGCTTGCTTAAAATTCTTCTAATCATCCAAATAATTGGTAATGGATATTCAGTATTCACAATAATAAGGGATTATTGTAGTTGGGACGTTGCTTTTCATTTGTTTTACCTGGGGTGTGAATATGTCAATGTTCTAACCATAACTGAACACAAATGGTTTTCTTTGAAAAAGAATAACAAACACTCCTATTCTTGATTAATTCGGAAAGCAAATTCATACATTGGACAGTGGTCCGTAGGGTCTATTATTAGCCTAAATTGGACCTAGACCAAATTTCTAAATTATCTCTTAATTAGTTAAAATACAACTAAACCAATTATTTCCTTGATCTACATGCTAAATTGGATTCATATATCGGTATTTTGGTGATTTTTTAAACTAAGATTTAAGACCCATGTGAATTGCAAGGACCAGTAAACCATGCATATCCTTGATCTGAAAATTCAAAAATTACATAAATTATCACAATATCATGTTCATTTTAAATACAGAACATTTAGTCCGCTTAGGGTATAATTGGTTTCTTTTTATTTGTTAGGATAAACCTGACCAGTCTAAAAACAAGTACATTGATATACATATGGTAATTTTGGACAATGGTCAGTTTATTTCATTTAAGCCTAAAAGAGCCCAAGAGAGTTCCTTCATAGTTGTCAAGGTAGCACAACTAAAAGTACGCGGGTATATTTTTGATTTGCATGAACAAAAACAATGTTTATAATATCAGATATCAAAGTATGATAACGTTTTGGATTACAATGGTCCATTTTCTAGGTTCTATTGGACCCAGTTGATTTTCTTGCTTGATCTGTATACGTATTTATTACGTATTCTATTATCAATGTGGTTAGCCTATGAATTGTGCTTATTTTGAATTTTTACATAAAATGAGACATTCAAAATAAGCAAAAAAGGCAATGGTTGATTTTGATAAATCTTTTCATCATTTTAGATTTTTTCTTAACTTTTCAATCTGAAAAAATTTCAATTAACAATTACTTGTTAAAAGACTGTTGCTTCATTTGGAAGGTCACGATTTAAACAATCCTGCTTACAAGTTAATGTGTATAGTTCCATATAAGGTTCTGTTTCAAAAGACTTTGTTCAGACCTTTTTTTCTATATCGTAAGATTTAATATAAAAGGTTGTAATTTGTTTTACAATGCATATTTTCTATTTGACTAACTGGTAGTTATTCAAATAAACATTTTCATATGCATTCAAGTTTGCGATTGTTCACTGGAAAGAGCTACAAAGACAAATTGGAAACCATCGGCCAAACAGTGTCCATGTCATTATCTTGAGCCTAGTCGAGTGATCTACATCACCGTCTTTGTTCAAAACGAATACCTAGTTTCGAAACTCAGTTTGGTAGATTCTAATGTGAGAAAATGTTAAATGTTTTATCTTCCTTGCCCAAGGTCGGAGTTTTTATCGTTGGTACTTAGGCTTCCTTCGAAATCCGAAAACTGGTTTCTGCTAATAAAAGTTATTGTTGGCACTCTTCGGCTTCCTTCGAAATCCGAGAACTGGTTTCCGCTAATAGAAGTTATTGTTGGCACACTTCGGCTTCCTTCGAAATCCGAGAACTGGTTTCCGTTAATAGAAGTAATTGTTGGCTCACTTCGGCTTCCTTCGAAATCTGAGAACTAGTTTCCGCTAATAGAAGTTATTGTTGGCACTTCGGCTTCCTTCGAAATCCGAGAACTGGTTTCTGCTAATGGAAGTTATTGTTGGCACACTTCGGCTTCCTTCGAAATCCGAGAACTGGTTCCGCTAATAGAAGTTATTGTTGGCACTTCGGCTTCCTTCGAAATCCGAGAACTGGTTTCTGCTAATGGAAGTTATTGTTGGCACTTCGGCTTCCTTCGAAATCCGAGAACTGGTTTCTGCTAATGGAAGTTATTGTTGGCACTTCGGCTTCCTTCGAAATCCGAGAACTGGTTTCTGCTAAAAGAAGTTATTGTTGGCACACTTCGGCTTCCTTCGAAATCCGAGAACTGGTTTCTGCTAATGGAAGTTATTGTTGGCACTTCGGCTTCCTTCGAAATCCGAGAACTGGTTTCTGCTAATAGAAGTTATTGTTGGCACACTTCGGCTTCCTTCGAAATCCGAGAACTGGTTTCTGCTAATGGAAGTTATTGTTGGCACTTCGGCTTCCTTCGAAATCCGAGAATTGGTTTCTGCTAATAGAAGTTATTGTTGGCACTTCAGCTTCCTTCGAAATCCGAGAACTGGTTTCTGCTAATAGAAGTTTTATGCTCTTAATTGGGAAGTTAAACGTAATTACTTCATTCAGCATACCAATATTAGCGAAAGCCTAAAGAAAAGATTCCCTTTTAAAAACCTAAACTTAGTCCTATTGTATCAAACAAGGACAAATTTTGTCAACGTATTTATCTTGAAAGAAACCATTTTATTTATCAAACATGACTTAAAAAAACCTGAACAAAAAATATTGATTACCTTTTACGTTTTTTCTTCTGATGTTTTTCACTTTCTTTTCCAATATTGCCATGAAACAAAAGATCAAAGCTTTTGGTTAGGTACCTAAAACTATCATTCATACTGTGGTCACGACGAAGCCCCATTTTAACTTTAACAGTTAAAGTTAATTTTTGTATTGCTTAATTTTAATGTTTCAGTTACAATGTATGATATTGGTTTATATACGGCCCATTACCTGAATATTTGGATATCAAATGATCAATAAATTAGTGAGAGATTATACGTAGAAAGCTTGGATAGGTATAATACCTGGTGAAGAATTTATAGCTACTTCATAAATCAGATATACCTTAGTTCCGAAATAAAGGTATCATTACTTTTAGTGCTAATCAAATAATAACAATAATATTTACAACTGTTCAGGTAAGATTAAAGCGATATGTCATGTATGGAAGGTTCTGATGGTCAAGTGGTTTGAACCACTTTGTCTCCCATTGCCTAAAGCTCGATTCCATTTAAGGCAATTTAAAAAAAAACTTCGATTTTTCGCTTGTTGAAAATTTCAGGTTAACTTAAGAAATTTCAATTTCTTCGACCATCTAATCCACATTTAACAGCTAAACAACTTCTACAACTTTATTTACAGGTAGCTGGTGAAGACCAAACGAAGTGAAATATTCTAAACTGAGACGCAAACCAATTTTTAATCAATCATTAAACCTTAATTTTTATGTACATAAATATAGAAATTATTGGCTTCAATTCTACATGCAGCACTAAATAAATAATAGAAGCCACCAAACAAACGTAATAAATAAATAAATAGATAAAAATCGGACAAAATTGTACTTTAATAAAACATTTAAAGTCTGCTGAGGATAGAATTCTCGACTCTAGGTTTGTTTCGGACATATTAATATGACAGAATTTAATGAAGTGTAGAGGATGATTTCTTTCCCACCTATCAATTAAATTGCCAGAGGTTGTTGATGAAAAAACATTTTTGTGTTATAAGCTAAACGGAATGTGTTACAAATAAACACATGGATCAAACCTTTTTACAGCTTCAAGTGTTCATTATTAGTGACAAGTTATAACCCATAAAACATACGTTGCGGAGGAGAGTATAATGTTTTGATCTGTCTGTCCTGGCTGTCTGTCCGTCGTCAATCAGCCTAAGATAAAATTTTCTCACATTTTGCCTGAACTTTTGAAACTATTAAACACATTTTTGTTTATGTGAGTCAATCACAATATGTTTTGATCAAGTTCACGTTTCATTCTGCTCCGCTGATTTTTACGAAATAACGGCCTTTATGTTTCATTATTTTTACTGAAATATCAGTTTTCTGCACTTTTATTCAGAATGTTTGCAGCAATTGAAATGATTTTTGGTATGTTAGTCTACCACAATAAGTTACAAATCAAGTTCACGTTTAATTCTGTTTCGCTGATTTTTACGAAAATTATGGTCTTTGTCTTTGATAATTTCAGTGAAAATAACAGTTTTCAGCATGTTTTTCCAAATTATTTTCAAAAACTGAACCGATGGTTTTGAAAACATATATGTAAGTGAACCGCAAAGAGTTGAAGATGAAGTTTAAGTTTTGTCCAGCTCTGTTGATTTTTACGAAAATCAATACCTTTGTCTGTTATTATTTTATTGAAATAACAGTTTTCCGTACTTTTTCCCGCACTTGCTGCTGTTGAACTAATTTCTGATATGTGAGTCTTCCACAAAAAGTTACAGATCAAGCCCTTAGATCTTGATATTTTTTCAAATAGGGTCAAATATGTGGGAGCTTTGGATATGTTAGCTTGCTCAAAATAAGGTTCTTTCATGAACTCAAAACATATGATGGAAGACTCGAATTTTATGTTAACATATTGTCACATTAAATAAAATGCATTTGAAAAAGTCGGACATTACTAATTTCAAACCCGACTTTCACAAATCTACGAGAATTCTTATTTCTAATGAGTTAAGAAAACAAAATACTAAGTATTGCTTTTTTTGTTGAAAGTGGCTGCTCAACATGACATAATATTTTTAAAAAAATTTCTAAATCGTGTTTTTTATGTTTCAATGTTTTTGTGGATACGCCATTTTTCTTCCAGCAATTTGTACAAAATGTATACAAACGTTACACAAGCCTACTTTACCCAGATCTTTTACATTTTTTAAGATATTAAGGGAGTTTAGGACAGTGGAGAAAAACTAACTGTCCGGTGAAACAAACCAAACCCAAGATGATTACTGAAAAAACTTTCCACAATGGTTTATCTAAGAATTTTAACTTGACAGCAAGAGGCAACGTGATTCTTGAACTACTTCGCCAATTGGGTAACATAACAGTCTTTTAGATTTTTTATACTTGTGAAATCGAACTAAATTCTGCATTGTACTCGTAACAGATAAAGTGTGATAAATACATGAACATTACAATTACGAACAGAATGCAACAGTGTGGAAAAAATTGACCTAAAGACAACCTTAGATATAGGCGCTTCTCGATAAGTACGGGTTATACTCGAGTCAGTTTGCTTACTGTTTTAAAATATCAATCGACATAAATCGTAGGAATCATAAATTCTACTAAATCAGACGGTTTAGAAGACTTCTAGACACATAAAGTACCAACATATCTGTTATGTGTTTCTCTAAATAGAATAAACTCTAAATTTTAACCAGAAAGTCCCGCCTTTACTACTTGAACGTTTGGTTGTAAATAACCAATATTGATATGGAAGACACGTGTTTGTTAAGTAACAGTTCATTTTGTTCAAAATAAACATTGGATTCTATGTGTAATTTTGTGACACAATAAATAAATAAATAAATAAATAAATAAAATAATTAAATTCACCTATTGACTTTTTTTTTTACATTCTGGGTGATTACAGATATAAATCTTTAAGATAATACGTTTATCAAATATTTCATCATTTAAAATCATTAAAAAAATACTTGAAACTTCTTGAGGCTCATTCAAATTTTGAAATTTATTTAAAACTAAGGTATGTTCCCTCATGCAAAGCATTCCTTAGCCGGATTTGGATGTATATAGTTTTGGAACTTTAGATTCATTAATTTCCAAATGTTTGGCTTATGTTTTTAATCTATCAAACTATAGGTCTTATTGTCACTGATGAGGAATGAATTTTCGAAATTTGCACATCTGGTACATCAAAATTTAACTGGTATTTGTTTTATATATCAAATAACTTAGATAATTTTTTATAAAACATGCATGTACAACCGTGGTAAAATCGGGAAAAAAAATTTGTCATAGACATTATCGAGTGTTGGTTTGACATGTGCAAAAGCATTCTTTAGAACAGGTTTAGCTTACGGTTTGTTTATTATGTATATAACCAGTTTGAATACTCTAGGTCTTGTCAAGAAACCGGGTGTATTTTGTATGGTATCTTATTTCAAGTTTCTTAACTTCTTAACTGCTCTATGAAAGAGTATCGTCTGAATTATTTAGGGTTAATCATTGCAATGGAGTTTAGCTAGAAATGGAGTTTTACGTCTGAGTCAAGAGTATTTCATTTTAACGAAGACTGTCAGTCCACGAATAGCCATGGGAACCGATGTAATTAATCGAAATGAATGATTTTTCACATTTGGATCCCCCAACCGAGATTTGAAACTTGGTTTTGAAAGACTGTAATCCTTAAGCGCGCTTAATTTAACTCAACCACTAGCGCAAATGAAATGACCGTTACTGAAAAAAAGAATGCCCCATCCACCCTTACAATTCTTAGATAAGCTCAAGCTTTATTTGGTATAGTTAGCAAAATGGGTACAATAGTACCTTAAACAAATTTACAAATAACGAGATATTATTGCACAATAGAACATTTTATCAGCCATTAATATAACTAATTGACAAAAACAAAACTTCAAGAAAATTGGTAATTTCAGTCACTAAGTCACTACATATATATATATATATATATATATATATATATATATATATATATATATATATATATATATATATATATATATATATATATAAGTCAGAGTTCTATATAAAAAATATCATCTGTGAACATAGGTCTATATCCAAAATTCGGTTTATGACATCTCATTGAACAATATCAATTTCAAGTGGAATAAAATTCACATATATATTAATTTAAACTGTGATGACTTTCTCCATGTCAATATCTCTTAAATAGTTGCGGTATAGTGTTTGTTTATTTTCGTTGTTAAATTTCTCCTTTCAAGAGAAGAAGTTTTTAAAGTCAGATTATAACTGTTGCAGGAAAATCATTTTTGAAATTGAACCAAATTTTAGACCATTAACGCTTAAAAATATTTAGATAAGTGACTACTTCACATTACCAGTTGGGCGACAGGTACTTATATAACAGCCAATAAAAACCATCCCCACTTGTTATAAAATGACACACATTTAACGTCAATAAATACATGTGTGAGCTTTCAAAACAAAAAAAAAGTTATTTTATTATTATTATTATTATTATTATTATATATATATATATATATATATATATATATATATATATATATATATATATATATATATATATATATATATATATATATATATATATATAATTACGGCAATTAGGCGATAATCTTTAATGCTGAAACAAGCTAGTATTACTAAACGATGGCCAAACGATCTAAGGAACTTCCACAGCCAATATGACTTGAAACGGTCTTGTACATCTTCAAAGAGAGTTTTAAAAATCGTCAATTTAAATACATTGTATTTTGCAATTATCAAACATTCAACATTCAGCACCAACAACGCACAACATAGTCTAGTTTAGTTCAAATTTGGTTTTTGAAATCTCGATATAAAGTTAATTAAAATATGCAAAGGGTTTTTCAAATGTTTTTCTATATATCTTTATATCTTTAGTAACAGAATATGCAGTTAACAGATTATATTTTTATCCGATGATATGTTTGGTGTGAGAGAAGAAGTAGATCAATGTTTGTTTTTACAAACTCGATTTGGCATTCAATATAGTCGCTATTACTTGGTACGGTAGACACATTAAACTTCCGATTCATCAACTTGATTAGTTCAAATTCCCTATGTTTAAAGAACACGTTAACCGTTTAAAAAGTGTAAATAAGTTGCCATTAGACTTTTTCGTTGTCTAGTATAAGCCAGGAGAGCGGAAAGACCCTCTTAGATTTTTGTGTGTGATAATACTTGCAATTGTTGCTGACATGTGCTTGTTCAGCTGCACTTTTTGAACTTAAAATATTTATCACGCTTGATAAGCAATTTTACACGATAATACACGATTTTAGGTTTTATATGAATATATTATAATGAGATGTATTCAAAACCTTAGAAATTTAACGATGTTATCGATAGACATGATTAAACCACAACATCTTTTTTTTTTAAAAAATTAAAAACAGGATCTTAAATATTTTAGCAATAGAATAAGAATAGTGTAGTTTTATATCGGTTTGTAATCCATTTTCATTGTTTGTGGCCTTAGAGTCTACACACATTAAAATATGTTTTAAATTGAAACCAAGTATAGACTTTCTCCGTAAAACACTAGCTATCACTTAAGCAATTCTTTAAACACTTAACGTTTAAATTCGCATTTATCATTTATGTAAAATTAAGCAGTTATTCTGGGGAATCGTTTTTGTCAAGATCCAGCAGAAATTTTATATTCTTTTAAAGCTGCTTGATTTATCTTTTCGCACCGTTGCAATATATAATGTATGAAAACAGTCCTGTTTAACGTATGATAAACCTTTAAATGTCAGAGGTTTTATTTAGTTATTTGCAATTTAAAGACACATTTCATATATTCACTAAATTTTCTGTTTTTAATGCCAATCTTCAGAAGCAATGAAATCATTTATTCTAGCGCAATGTTGTGAAGTCCATTTCTTTCTTTCTTTCTTTCTTTCTTTCTTTTTTTTTTTTTTTTTTTTTTTTTTTTTTTTTTTTTTTTTTTTTTTTTTTTTTTTTTTTAACTTTTTTATTGTCTTAAGATATATTTACCTTAAACAAGATACATTGTCTTTCTTGAACAATGAAAGCAAATTACATTGTGCCAAAATCTATTTATTGCGCGCAGTATCCAAACATCTTGCAATTGCTCTTAAGCACAAAGAATTGTTACTGAAACAACTAGATCTTTACCGCGTATTTTAAAATCAACAGAAAGATAAACCTTTTTAAAACTATTTTTTTCAAATTTCAAGAGAGATAACGATTTAAAATTTCCGATTGACATATACTTTTAAAATTTTGAAATAAAACATTGACGGAATATAGAAAAAAATTATGATATGAAAAACGAACCTTAATTTTTCTAATTTATGAGTTTGTAGTTCTAACAGATTTTTTCCAAGTTTAACTTTTAGAAATTCTTCCGTTTTAAATCAATAAGAAAATTGGTTAAATGTAAGTGCCATAAAACAATACATATTGACATTTTAGCGAATATTGTCAAAAAATATTTCGCGAATGAAGTTGGATATACTGATAAGACAATAAGCAGTAGAGGAGACGCCATACCCGTGCCTTGATATAGGTCGGTTGCTCAAATACGCTAACTCAAGCACTAACTCATGTTGATTGACTAGCAACCTAACAATTTTATACTTTAACATTTTCTCAAAAAGTTAAGAAAATCGGGAGTTGTAAATATAAGCATCTTATGTTTGAAATAAAAATAATACAAATATAAATGATTTTGTTTCAAATGTTACGCTTATACTTCGAAATGCTCAAACAAATTACCATATTGGGATTTCTTTACAATAAACTGGACACTGAATGTTAAAGAAAGATGACAATATTACAATACAATATGTAAAACGAATACAACTTTCTGTAATTCGTTGTAATTAAAGTTTCAAAATAACAATTCGCCGAGCCTTTGGCTCATTTTTAAAAAAAATTAATTAAGTTGTTTTATTTATTAGAAACTTTACTAATTAAAATGTTTCAATTACAATTATTGTATGCTTGTATGAATAATGTAAGACATTTTGAGAACCATGGCTTATGTAACTTTATTATCTTTTCAAAATGTTAAGAATATATTCTTATAATTTAATTTGTCCACTTTAAACTTATTTCTTTTTGTAAATTGGAATGGTCGAGGGAATCGGAGTGCATTGGGGAAACTATCGAAAGGTGAACTGGCAATTTTCTTGAGTTGGATTCAAAACATAAACAATAAGAGGTGCTCTGTACCGAAGGGCCATCGAAACTCCCGAGCATTAGCACAGACTTAGACAAAGATATATAACAATTACTATCATAAATATTAAAAATGCACACATCATTTTACATTTATTTATTTATTTATTTATTTATTTATTTATTATATTTTTTATTTTGAAACTTGGTATTAAAGCTTTCAATGAATTTCATACACTTATGCATCTTTATAAATTGAACATTATCGAAGAAAAAGTATTTAGATCCATGTTGTTTTCTTTTTGTATTTGTACTTTATATCTTATACATTTGTTTTACCTTGATTTTCTTGATTTCTTTAGTTTGTCTCCATCTTTAATCCCGGTGATGTTCGTGGGATCAAGCATGTTTAAATAAAGATCCAATAATAAAATATGTAACTAATCTTATCTTAACTTTCCAAAGAAAATACTTATTACCACCTTGGTTCTATCAAAATCACTATCTATCTACTAAAATAAAGTTGATGATTGAATTATTAATGACATTAGTGCCTTAAGTCACAATTGCAGCATCTCTAAGAAAAATGTCAGTAGATTTAAATATGCAATATATATCTTTTCATTATCTTAATAACTATATTACCATAATAAATATGGGCTACTGACACGCATGATTTATTACTGGTAAGTAAAGCGTTGAAGATTGTTCTAGCCAGTCAAATTGTAAAATTTCTAATATTCAAAATCAATACGAAGTATAAGTGGGTTTACTTAATTGGTGGCAGAAAGACATGCCTTGTCTTTTATTTTAAATATCCTCATTGTTTGTTAGGCCACACCTTCTCCCTAACCATTCATAACTACTGTCGAAATGCTACTCCAAATTTCGAGCGAAGATTGTTTCAGAAAAATGATTTATCGGCCGACGTAGCACTTTGGGGTTGGATTCCAATATATAATCTATACTGCTCTCTTGAAAATTGGACAGTTTCTTTTTGCCAATAAACCTTTTCCTTCGCAATGTCAACGTATTAAGATAAGACAAATATTAACCATTTGTGGCAACTAAGTCGCCTTACGTTGTTATATTTTAGACAATGTTTGACGAGAGTTGACGGATTGTGATTTCTTGTCTTTTGTAGCAAGATGGAATACAAAATGCGTACATTCTTTTTTTAAATTTCAACCTTTTTTTTAAAAAAAAACTAACATGTCTGTATTCTCTTTAAAGATATTTAAGAAACTGTACACCTTACATTTTTGTTTACCATTGCTACAACAGGAGTTTCTTTTTTTTTTAGTCAAATTTCGAACTTCAATAATAGTCGTTATGATTTAAATTATGTTTTGCTTTTGCAAAAACTTTGTCCAGTTAATTACCAAATCCGTTATAAAAGACAAGTTCCCGTACATTAATTGTACGGATATCGAGCATATTTTCTTTATTTTTTAACAGGTTAATTTTTTTTTTTATATAAAATTGTTAAAATATCGAATAAAAACTCAAAAACGTGGGTTAAGATTGTGATAAGTGACGTCGCGTTTTGTGATATCTTCACAGTTAAACCAAGTAATCCATTCCCTGATATCTGCATAGACATAGTCTGGTCTGAACCAGGCCGATATTGAACCAACATAAACCATTCCGTGATATCGTGATATCTACACAAGCACAGTTTGGTGTGACCTAGGACGATATGAAACCAACATAAACCATATCGTGATATCTGCACAGACATAGTCTGGTGTGACCTAGGACGATATGAAACCAACGTTAACCATACCGTGAAACCTGCACAGACAAAGTCTAAAGACGATATTGAACCAACGTACACCATTTTGTGCAATCTGTATAGATGTAGTCTGATGTGACGGGAAACGATCTAAAACGTAATTTAACAATTTTTAACATCTGGACAGATATTATACAAGATGTGCATTTGAAATTTTCAAACTGTAACCGATTTATTTGGAACTTTAAAAACTTATTACATATAATCAAGCTTAAGATGACATTTCACAATATTTATAACTTTTTTAAAATTATACAAACGCTATTTAAGTCTATATTTAGCTTTATAGTTCCCAAATATAGATTATGCGTTCATTGAAGAGGTATATAATTATCTGAAAACAAGTTCTCGAATTGTAACCCTGCAATATAAATGCCATATGCTATTGTTATTGTAAAAACTCTTAAACTTGAGATATGTAATATAAATAAAAATCAAGATTGCAAATATGTTGTGGGTACATCGTTACAATGTTCAGACTTTTTAAACGTATTTCAATAAAAATATTATGATTCGATTCATTTTAAATTCATTAGCATAACTTTTTTGAATTTAAACAAACCTGGGTAGATCCTTAGTTCACTCTAGTGTTTATCAGTTTAACTTGTAAAATGTTGTTAATTAAAAATAATATTTTAACAACCAATTGTCGTTTTCAAACGATTTCTTAAATCTGCAATATTTGTAATTGTAGTGATTTTGTTTTATAATACTTCATTTAAAAACAATGGCCTTTAAATACAAGGGCCATGGTCCTTGAAGAAGTTTGCTTTCAAACCCATGACGTCTAAACACATTTTTGGTCCGTTCCCATTCGACGTCGGGTAAGAAAGGGTTGTACTTTTCGCAGGTTTTATTTGTTTGGCTCGGTATGTGTTTAATTGCGACTTTACGAATATTTGCACTAGCTCCCTGAGTATTCGCCATAAGTGCGCTCAAAACATCAGAAACACAGAAAAAATACTACACGTACTTGTGTTTAGATTAATCATCCAGATTAGTAAATAAATCGCCAAGCCATGTATAGCAGATAGCAGAATAATCACTGCTGCGACATTAAACAATATTCAACATATCAACAAATAAACCTTTTATATCAAGTGACTCGTATTTTTAGCTTGGTATGTTGTACAGCAATGGTCAAATAAATTTAAAATTGGATTGTAAGTTTGTTTTTTTTTTAAATTAACTTTAGTAAAGACATCCGTTCATACACACTTATGTCTATTAAGCTTTCCATTACCTATTTACAGCCAAACTTGGTTATATTGAAATCCAAGGAACTGTAGTTTTTTTTTTTTTTTTTTTTTTTTTTTTTTTTTTTTTTTTTCAAAATAACCGAATTCAATGTATCCGAAAATGCCAATACAAACATTTGAAATATACATGTATATACTTGTAATATATTATATATTTATATATATATATTATGCATTCAAATCTTAACCTTTTTTGTAAATTTCATTAATGGAAGCCTGTCCAAAGTAAGAGAGTAGGTTGTCTTTGTGTAGCAAGGCAAAGGAAGTAGAAATGAATTAGTACCGTTATTCCCCGGTCTAGTCAATTTTTTGTCCTTAATTTAGATTCAAGTTATCATTTCAAAGTTGATTCAAGTGCAATTTATACAGAGAAGTTAAGAAAAGTTAAAAAAAAATTACCGGTTTGAAATTTATTAAGTAAATTTACAATAAAGTGACCGAGTTTAAAGAAAAAACTAAGTCCTCCAAACGGCAACGTTCTAACGATATTACGTAATTTATACCGGAAGTGTTAAAAATTACAAGGTGTTTAACATGCTCCCGAGTGCGTTGGATTTTGACGATGCTTTAGTCTTGCATTGCGATTTTATCAAAATTTATTTGCACTTGTATGTAAACTTCGCCGTTCTGTTGATCAAGCTAGATTTATACATGCAATTCAGTCGAAAATTTATACGACTATTAGTAAATGAATTATTACTTTACAATCTTGCTGTTGAAGAGTAAATATACAAATTACAAGTATGTTTAAATTTATGACATATTTATATTGTATATCTATGTAAAGCCATCATTTATAGCTAGGTTAAGTATTCAGAAGCGTGTTTATATGTTGGACTTGTCTCCAATAAGAAGTTTATTTGTTTGTTTCAAATTGTTCTATTGTCTTTTTGTAAACAGTATCGAATTAGTACTTTTCATATATGACCAAAATATTACTGCTTTATTATTTTTATTTTTTAAAAATTATTTATATAATTTTTAAATTCAAAGTTCATGTATATGTTGGGGTTTTTAGTTCAATTTTTGGCGAATAAAAATTGGTTTTTATTTATTTGTATATTTATTTATCAAAAGGAAATAATTCTTGATTATTGATCATTCCATTGATAAGCAAATGGTTGGGTCCTTTGTAACAACACCTGAAACTAAAAGGATACCATTTCGTCAATTTTTCATATAAAGGCCTAAATCGGAGTTTATATTCAGTGTTTTAAGACATGCTCTTATCTTCTTGTTTATTTTGTTATTATTGAATTTGTTGTTTGCTCGTTATTGTTCTCATTGTTTTTTTTTCTTGGCATATGCGACTTTTGATTTGGTTTAAATTGGGTTTTCTCTTGCTATAACGAAACATTACTCTAAATTCTAAAGTGTTAACAAAATAACCAGGCGCCACTGCCATGATGAGTTAAGATTCTTGGTTTCGTTTTTAAAATTTGGAGAATAAAATCTATTTATAGTAACAGGATCTTCACTTAACACGATAACTACACTCTCCCTGCTTTCTCTATCTATCTTATTTGCAATTAAAATATGTTCTATATATAGAAACAGGTTCTTCACATAACAGAAGAACTTGGCCGGGCTTTGTCCAAGTAATTCGCAATACCAAGTTACATTTTTCACCAGTTAAAAAAAGTGGGCTTGGTGGCCGAGTGGTCTAATATCCTTTCTTACCCGACGTGTATATATATATATATATATATATATATATATATATATATATATATATATATATATATATATAGTTCAATTAACTGTGCAAAACATCACTTAAAACCCTGTCGGATTCATGCGAATGACTTAAATATTGAGGTACTGCTTCATCGCCTGGTAGAGTATCGACAGGTTTAGGATAATGTGACTGGAGTCAGTGGTGGTGGTGGTAATATGTTACTGACTTTATTCCAGATGTTACGGTCGTCCTATATAGTGGTAGTACAAGGCAGACTATAAACGCACACTCGCCCAATACAGCATAAACAAATTTTTTCTTAAGATTAATTCTTAATAAATAATAATCAAAGCACCGGAGGTGCCGTACGAACAGAGAGCATGGAAACGCAAGAGGCTTTGAAAGTGAGTGTAGGTAGTATTACAATCTGCCTTATCCCATTCCATTCCTATGCGAGCAAGGTTGTAAAACACCATATGGAAGGGGAGTAAGAATTCATGACTGGAAAAGTGTCCATTATATTTTTTGTATTAGTGTTGGCAAATTACCACATTCAGAAGAGTCTGTGCTGAAGCAAGGTCCTTTCACATTCCAAGCATTTCTCCAAGAAAAGACAAAAACGTTCATACGTAACATTTTTAATTAATTACACAAACAGAAAGATGTTTTTATGGTGTCATCAATTGTTATATTTCTCAATAACGACAAAACGGTTCCGGGACATTTCGGCCCATAAAAAACGGACCATGACAATATCGGCCTATAGCCAAATCGGCCTATAACAAAATCGGCCCATGAAATAAATGCCTTTATCAAAGATTGCTACTCATTTCGTTTATTTGCATTGTTGTGCATAAACATGTGTTAGTATTATTATGCTTTGAAACATGTAAATTTCAGTAAGTTTATTCAAAGCAATACAAGAATTAATTCAAATTATCATTTCTAATCAAGTCTACCACTAATCTATTAAAACTCAAATAATGGATTATATATGTGTCTCATTTTTTTTAAAATGAATAATTTAAAGACAGGAAGGTGTACCTATACTTTGTTTTAATCTTAAAAATTTAAAAAAATAGATAATCTTAATTATAATCTTAATTTAATATTTGTATTATTATGATGCTTTAATTACATGTAGTGTGTAAAGAAAAATAACCATAAGAATGAATTGAAAAGAAAGATCCTTTTCTTGTAAATATAATTTGTCTTTAAAAATCCTGATACTTAATTGTAGATTCATACAAGTTACATTCAAACTGTCTTTCTTCTACGCTATCTGCACGAACTAGTTTAGATCGATCAGAATCGACGAGTCTTACAGTCATGAGTAACTCTGACTAAAACATTTGTGAACGGAGTGTGTGCATCATTATAGGTTGATCTAATATGAAATAAAAAATAATAATTTCTTTTAAAAATAAAATTAAAACCAAGGCATAAGTCATGACAAAGTTGTCCAAATTTAGGTGTATTAAATATTTTGAATATATTTTATTATGGGCCGATATTGTCATAGGCCGATATTGTTATAGGCCGAAATGTCCCGTAGCGCGACAAAACAACTACAAATGATGGTTGCAAAAAACTGTTTATGCCGCGAATCAAGGACCATCGCGAATTTAGGACCGACGACGAAATACAAAATACACGCCACCTACCGAGGATTTACCCTAAAGCTTTCCATGTAAACTTCTAGAAAACATCTTGCACAATCGACAGGAACTCGTGAAATCTCTCAGCAAAAGCTTTTTCCGGTCGATTTCACAATGCTGCTCTCAAAATCGTGTATATCATTTTTACGCTACGTCGACAAAATTAAAATGTAAACATGTCTACATCAGATATAGGTCAAATTTTGTTGGAGCTTCGAGGAGGGGATGGGAAGGGAAACGAATGAAAACAAATACATTCCTATAAACATGACATTTGCTATCGTGCATGTAAGACATGATTTTTTTTACAGCATTTTCCGCAACCTATACTTTTACTTACACGCTCAAACTTCGGGTAATGTTAAAAAAATATTGCTTTATTTACTGTGGTTCACTCTTCTCGCCAAAACGCATGCTACCAAGAAATGACACGTCATATAATTCATCCAATCAAAAGAGACCGTTTAAATTATGGGATATCCGCGAAAATGTTGCGAAAATAGGTCTTTGTTTACATAAACTGTTCATGTATTCTTCCGCTGCGCCGCATTGTATCCTTTCCACCAAAAGTTTCTCCACAGAATCCATGTATAAATTTTATTTTCAATACCACATACATTCATCATTGTGCGGTTACCCTCAGCACGTACTTATCACCCGCAAACTACCGTACTATATTCCACATATATTGCCCAAGGATTTGACATAGCGGTGACATAGCCCGTCCGATTTTAAAAAAAAATTGAATTTCTTCACTGACATTAGGAAAAATGTTTCGTTTAACATTTCCCTGTTTTGGGTTTACTTGCCCCCATCTATGAACATCTCTGTCACCCTGTATCCCTATCCCATTTTAAAGATATCTACGATTTCCTTGCCAAATGCTTGCGACGTATGTGACAATACATCACAGAGATTCCTCTCTGTTCGTAAAAACTTGCTCTCGTCGCAAAAAGATAAAAATTACTGATGTGACGTTAAACATCAGAAACTCAAAAGTATGAATTTCGGAGTTGTATGTATAACCATTGTCTCAGCGTGTTCTTCTGATCTTGGCTTAATTTCTATTATATTTATTTGTTTTTTTATGTTCTTAGATGCTTTACAAGTGTCAAATACACTGTACTTGATTCTTGAGGTGCAAACAACTTTTTTTTTCCTATTTTAAATATTAACGAAATCAAAACAAATAAAACAAACACCTGTTAAAATGCA
The DNA here is from genome assembly GCA_029721355.1 of Tegillarca granosa. NCBI lineage: Eukaryota > Metazoa > Mollusca > Bivalvia > Arcoida > Arcidae > Tegillarca > Tegillarca granosa. The sequence continues at coordinate 16,907,295 of CM056601.1, forward strand.
TGCCTTTATAGTTTTTATTTGGTTTCTATATAAACATACTTATTATTCTATATCTAAGAGCACAATGTAATCAAATAAAACAAAATTCAACAAAAAAATCTATTACAACAACCAAAATAATGATACATTAATAAAAACGACAGATTTTACAGAATTTTCTGTACAACAATCAAAACAATCACTCAAGTACTTAAATCAAGTTTGTAAATAAATATATTCTGCTTGAAACGGAGCAAAGGTAACAACTGTGGATATGTTCCATTATGGAATATGTTCTGAAGGCAAGTTTTTCACTAGCGGATTGTTTCAATATCAATAGTAGACACTTATGATTTCTAAATTTAATTTAGATATTACTATATATTGTCTGTTATTTTTATTCCATGTGTCTTCATAGGTGACTAAAAATGTTGAGAGTCCTAATGCTTTAAGTTCAATTACTTACTCCTTGCCAAAATGTCAATGTTTCAAACACGAGTTCATGTATATAAAAGATAAGCTTCTCACCAAGTTTCATTAAAATCTAATCAATATTGTAGAATAATAAGTCTAATGTTTAAACTTTATCCATGCAAGTAGGCATATAAACAGATTAAGCTATATGTAAAACTCTTACAGAGAATTAGGAACAAAAAATAAGTCCAAAAAAGTAAATCAGGCATTAAGAAAAACTAAGCAAGCAATAAAAATTTAAATAAAGTCTATCCAGAACCTATGGAATCATCAGGCTAGTGCTTAATGCAAGCTTCAAGTAAATAAAGGGACTTGCTATGGGATATTTGGTTCTGGATTGGATATTAGTCCGTCCGTTACAATATTTACCATTGTCATTACACGTAATTGGCAGCTTAGTGGACTTTGCAATGTGAAATGCATTTTGTCCTGTTCAATCCTTGTTGGGGCTCAGACCCACAACCCTTAAACCTCGATTTTTAACTTCTCACTTACCTGTTTCTACAGTATTTCAGACAACACTAACAGTTTTTTTTAAAAAAGTTTGTTAAATCTTACGGAAGAAAATTTACTTTGAACACTTTCTGTGCCTTATTACTACACCTTACATTTATTTACAAACTTTATTTCCAGTACTTATTTTCTACCCTTTAACAATAAAAAATAAATTAAAAACTATCCTACTTATTAAAATATTTTCAGCATGTTCAGTGCTTTGATTAAAAATAAACAAAACTAAACAATATATATTAACTGATTACATTAAATTCTGATCTATAACATCAAAACAAATGTCAGGAAAACAAACAAACAAACTAGCACTAATGTTTAAAAGCTAATTCAAATAAAAGTTGGGTTTTTTTATTTCTTCACTCCAGAATGAGCAAAAACCCTTGGTGTACTAGAAAGTTTCAAATTTCAAATGTAATTTGGTAATGAAGTTTATTTGAGTACTACATGTATGAAATAAGTCCTTAAAGTTTCAACAAAATTACCATATCTCATGTTTAAAAATACAAAATTTGATGTTTTGCTGCAGGATGTTGTTATTCAGAGAAACTGTGGAGGAATACTTTTCCAAAAATACTGAAAAACAATATGTCCACACAAATATTAGCAGATATCATGTTATATGTGTGACAATACCTGATAAAACATGGGAACAAACTAATAAATGTCTTATATATCTACAGAAAAAAAAAGAATATTTCACTATTTTAACGTTTACACTTCCATGCAAGTAACACCCAAATCTCTCCTTCTCAGGACAACAGTAAAGGCAATAATGACCCTATACTGTTCTTTTACAGTAAATTTAATGAACATCAGATTTGCTATATAATTATAATTTGTATTTATATATTTTGTATTGCAATAAAAATCTCATAACCAAATTAAGGTAACATTAACTGAAAAATTATGCACTGTAGTTTTTTTTGTCCAAAAACCTGGTAAGCTATCTTTAGCATTAAATATACAACTTTTAGTACTACTTTTTAGACACATTACGGGATATGAACTTTATTTAGCCTCCTCATATTTAAGCAATTTTTGTGCTAGATAAATAATGCTGATAAACAAAGTAAAATTTGATCTTAAGTATAGTAGATGATTTCAAAGAGATATATCTGCAAGTACAATAATTACAGGATAAATGTTGAATATTCAATTTAGTCAATTACATGTAAAGGAGATTACAAATTTAGTACAATTTGATTTTTTAAAAATAAAGAACATGTACAGTATAGCTCAGCATATTAGCAATATTATTATATATTTAAAATTACAAACCTTTTTAAACATATTATAAAGGAAAAGACCAGTCTTCTCCTACAAATGAACAGATTAATGAAAAAAATCTATATTTTATTTACAACAAAAATAACATGTCATCTTCTTAACTATCAGCCACAAGGAAGTTATTTCAATGGACAAAATCTAACCAGGGATTCCATATTCTTTATATTTAAAGACATAATACACTTTATTGCACTGTATTACAATGATACAAACCAATGACACAATACTAGTGTACTATCAGGTTTACAAACATTTCCCTATGACAGATCTTTACATTAACCTGGAGAAGTTAGAAATCAAAATAATATTAGCAGATTTTAAGAGATCAAGGAATTCAAGATGTAATTTTGATGATATGTATCACCATTATATTTGCATCATAATTATCCGAAATATGGTGTAAATGTTTAAGAACTTTAAGGTCATAAGGATTGTAAAATGAGGACTAGTCTTTACATCTGAGGAACATTGTAATACAACATAGTTTTCCATGTCAAAGAACATTGTAATGTGACACAGACACTTCCATGTCAAAGAACATTGTAATATGACACAGACACTTCCATGTCAAAGAACATTGTAATATGACACAGACACTTCCATGTCAAAGAACATTGTAATATGACACAGACACTTCCATGTCAAAGAACATTGTAATATGACACCGACTTTTCCATGTCAAAGAACATCGTAATATGACACCGACTTTTCCATGTCAAAGAACATTGTAATATGACACCCACTTTTCCATGTCAAAGAACATTGTAATATGACACCCACTTTTCCATGTCAAAGAACATTGTAATATGACACAGACACTTCCATGTCAAAGAACATTGTAATATGACACCCACTTTTCCATGTCAAAGAACATTGTAATATGACACAGACACTTCCATGTCAAAGAACATTGTACAATGTGACACAGACTTTTCCATGTCAAAGAACATTGTAATATGACACAGACACTTCCATGTCAAAGAACATTGTAATATGACACAGACACTTCCATGTCAAAAAACATTGTAATATGACACAGACACTTCCATGTCAAAGAACATTGTAATATGACACAGACTTTTCCATGTCAAAGAACATTGTAATATGACACAGACACTTCCATGTCAAAGAACATTGTAATATGACACAGACACTTCCATGTCAAAGAACATTGTAATATGACACAGACACTTCCATGTCAAAGAACATTGTAATATGACACAGACACTTCCATGTCAAAGAACATTGTAATATGACACAGACACTGCCATGTCAAAGAACATTGTAATATGACACCGACTTTTCTATGTCAAAGAACATTGTAATATGACACCGACTTTTCCATGTCAAAGAACATTGTAATATGACATAGACATTTCCACCATACGAACATCAGAACATAATTTTATTAGTTTTTTTGTGTGACAAGTTTTAGGAAAATAAAGATTTAGATTTTGTTTAGTGTCTGTTTGTCAATTTTTCTGATTTGTAAACCATTGATCTTTGAATACAAAATACAAAGATATCTTACTACATGCATTAAAAACAAAGTCAAAGCATCTAAATTTTAGTATGTGTTGGAAAATTTTTTACCGAAAAATTTCAAAATAACAAAAAATTACCACATCAAGATTTGTTTTGAAAGAGGCTCTGTCATTTTGTTTTGTTGTCATCATAAAAAACTTAATGACACAGAGACCTTAATTCATCTGAAATTTTTCAAATAACAACATAAATACATAAAATACAAACTCCTAGGAATGAAATGTTACAACTACATGTAACTCACAATAGAATTTGTATTATGGTTCATGGGACATAATTTGATATTACAATACATGACCCATAACAACCCTTAACGGACAGTTTTGTCAGATTTTGGAACTACAGTTGTAGTCCGACTCTGCCCCTTACACATTTTATGCCTGACGGCAGTGTGGAGGGTCAAAATCTTTCACCAAATGTTTTGTAACTTTTCACAATGTTTTGAGTCAAAAACATGAGTCTTATAAGCACTTACATGTATGCTTGCATGGAAAAGATGACAGATTTATTTCTAACAAAACAAGTGCTTCTAAACAGGAGATTAAAATTATTTTTTCTTTATCAAAACAAATGAAGGGAAGAAAAAATTTTGATACAGTTGCATTTGTACCACTATCAACCTTGCAAACTTATATTAATTTCATCTGATATAGTATGTATTCAAGAAAGATCATTAAAAATCAATGTCTAATATAACTGGTTAGGCAATATGTATCAAACTAACCTGAGCTCAAACAATAACTACTTTTTCTTATCTCTTCAGTCTTTCATAAAAATGAAAATCTACACAATGTTAATGATAATAATAATTGGGCAAATACATGTACATCTACCCCCTCCCTCTTCCTAACTTTGGCATAAATACAAATCAATATAGGAGAGAAGGGGGAAATAAAAATTGCATGTACTATTACAAAGATCAATTTTTATATTCATATTGGACTTGTTCTGAGAAAAGAAAAAGTCTGAAAAATAAATATTTCCGTGCAACAATCCCCAAACCTGTATGGTAATTTTAATGACAAAATTAGTACATATATTCATGTACTTTCATTTGCATCAGTATAGTCAAAAATAATCTCTACCACCTAAATTTAGTCTATAACAGATTTATCCAATCCAAGCACTAAAGTTTTGTTTTGTGACTTTTATAATATAAAAAGCAAGAGATACAGTTTTTAACTCCCACCTGAAAAAATGCTGCTGCACAATGTTCACAATCAGCTGCTGCACAATGTTCACAATCAGCTGTTGCACAATGTTCACAATCAGCCGTTGCACAATGTTCACAATCAGCCGTTGCACAATGTTCACAATCAGCTGCTGCATAGTGTTCACAATCAGCTGCTGCAAAATGTTCACAATAACTGATGATGGCTGAATGACAACTCTGTCTCCCACCTTTTAGGCAAGACAAAATATTATAATAACAATATGACACATATCCGCACTTGTTATCTGTCAAACACCTTCAATTGGATTATATTGTAACTTTCTTATCACAGAAATGTACATGGAATTTTAACTGGCATTTCTTTATAATACCAGTATCCGAGGTTTTGTTGACTTCATAAAGGAATGAGCTAATTCTGTCATTAACTTCTGGTCTTCAGACTTTCCACAAGCAACTTTTTCAAATGTTACATCCAACTGAAAATAACAAAAGAAAAAAAATCCAAACATTATAAATATTCAAAAAATCGTCATTTAAAGCTGCATTCAGTTTTCCAAGGAAAAAAAATTAAAATGGTGCTGATTTAATATATGATGTTCCTAATGAACAATGTTACAATTGGTTCAACAAAAATAAATACAGAAACAACAATAATTTCCCAGCGAGATGTAGCATGTGGAATCTAATATTAGAACATGCTTACGTCATAAAAAACTGGGTCATTTAAATACAACTTACAAAATGGTGAAATACGATAAATTAAACATAAAACTTCATTGAATTTGTCATTTGTGCCTAAGTAAGGGACACATAACACCATTACTGATACATCTGGATATTAATGACAGACAATTAATACAATTTGTCAGGTTTCACTTTCGATTTATTGGAGTTTCTGTACATCCGTGCGCATGCTCCCAGCTCATAATTTAATCATCGATAAACTGACCAACCAGTTAGAAGATTCCGTTATTTACAGCTAAAAGGAATAAAATTTCAGAAAATGAATGTCACGTGATTAGAAGTTATCTATTTTCAAAAAAATATATTTTTAGAAAACCAAAAAAATTCAGAAAATTGAAAAAATTAATGCAGCTTTAAAACTTTAATCTAAACTTGTAAAATATGGAACAGTCAATCAGAACTTTTTTTTAATTATGTGGACTTTCTGATATTTTTCAAAACTGAATCTATGAAACATCAGTGATAGAATTTTGCGATACAATTATGTCTGTGAATTGAAATTCAAAAGCAAATCTTACCTTATTAATGGATTTAATAGGAGTTTCTGAAAATCTTATCCTCTTGATGGACTTTCTGGGTTGAATTTCCTGAAAAACAATTATAGTTATCACTAAGTTCCCAAATAAAATCAATGCAAAGTCTGTACCTATAGGCACTCCATAAATGGAATTATAAGGACTCTTAAAAATTTAGTTCAATTCTTGTATCAAAAGTAAAGTAGTGCCTTAGAATTAATCCTTGCTACACATATACATAACATTATGAAGAGACAAAAAAAAAAAAAAAGTAACCCTGGTAATTCATAACACCTACCATTTTTCTTTTCTGACACAAAATACTTCTTTCATTAAAGGCTATAATAATTTGGATACAGAATCCAATATAAAGAAAACTTCTGTACCTGTCTGTATAAAATACAATAGATGACTATCGTCCTTTATTAATATTCATGTTAGTATGATCTGTCTTAATTCCTGGACAATACAATGTTGGTTGGTTGGATGTACATGTATATTGTTTTACGCCACTTTGGCAATTTTTCAGCTTTTCCTTTACAGACAATTTTTTTCATAATGACCTAGAAGATAAATCTTCACACACATTCTTGTGATGCAAGTGTTTCTGATCTGCATTGTACTAGTTTGCACTTATGGCACCAATGGAGAACTAGTATACTCTACAGCTGACCCCTTATTGCATTATACTGGTATCGAGCCGACCAGAAAGGGCATTCAAGCAGTAAAACTTTTCTCACTTGCAGTCAATCTGGACTGAACCCACAGTGGTGAGATGCTAAGTTTGAAGACTCATAGTTTACTTACTCTGCCACTGCAGTCTCCAATACCATTAGCCAAAGTAGAACGAGTGGCAGAAATACCGATTTACCATTGGACAACATAAGTCAGTTCAGTTACATATATATCAAATCAATTTTTTTCAATACTTACTTCTTTTTTAAATTTTTTCTTTGCTTTTGGCAATGCAAATACATCTTCTAAGTCTTCTTCTGCCAGTGTATCCTTGATAATGGAGGGTGGGGAAAATAGAATACTTGTATCTCCAATCAGGGATTTACTCTACAAAAAGAGAGACAAATTACTTTGCTACACATATGTTTCTTTTTAGTCTACGTTAAATGGATTATGACATCAATAGAAGCTGACAGCAGACAAATCCAGTTGTTTAACTTTCTGAGGAAAATGACAAACAATAAGGCAGTGATTTTACCATGGCTGTTGAAAATCTACCTTCTACCTTTCAGACTGGGAACATTTGTATGGTTTTTAAATGGTAAGAATTTTGAAGTTAATTGTAAAGATTATATATTATGACAATATCTGCCTTTTTTGTCAACCAGGACAGTTTTAGACAATTGGATTAAACTTTAACTATTTGTTTGTCACTGTCGACTTTTGGGAATTTCAGTAGTCAGATTGGGAAATTTTGGTCATATTTCTACACAGGAAACTACCTTTATTCAGTAGTAATTTTATGCAAACAAAACAACTGGTTGGTTACTTTTATTGTAATAAATAACAAAATTAGATTTTTATGTTCATTTTATGTATAGTTCCTCTCACGTTTAAAACATACATGTACAACCTATCATGTTCTTGTCATCTTGGATGATGGTTAATGCTCATTTTCATCTATCAGAACTATTTTTTTGTTTAAAATTTATCAGAATGACTGACACAAACATGCTGTATGTGATACCATATTGTATGTGATACGTATGTTTAAAGCCTTTTATAAAATGTCAAATGGTAAAAGTGTACCATACTGCATGTATGCCCATATTGCATCAACTGCCAACCTATGTACCATGTCATTCAGAACAACATACATGTATAAGGGCTGTTCCATTAAAACATATAATGCACCCGGGGACGGCAATTTAATAAAAATATATGCCAGGCTGGTCAGAATGGAAAAACAAATCTATCGTATGTTGTGTTGGACATAAAAAAAACATCTATGGTTGGTTGGTCTAACGTAATCTCTCCAAAAACATTAAATATAAGTCTATGGGTTCGCCGGTAGTTTTTTTCGTTAAAATTTTGGTAATTTCTAGTGTTCCATATCGTAGTAAAACAGTCATTTCCAAATGAACGAAATCCGTGTCAATTTGCCCTGGATACACTTTCGCCGGCCTGAGTATGTTCACCCTACATCCGTTCATCCTAAGGTCTGTTCAACCCAAGAGATTTTCCATTAGAAAATGACTGATTGTAAAGGATAATAGTTTGAAGTCTTCTCTGCATTTTAAAATAAGATACGTCTTGAAACAAGAGGCCCAAAAGGGCCTGTGGAGCTCAACTGACAAAAATGGTTCTTGTGCCTCCATTTATATGAACTCGGTACAGGGACTTGAGCTGATGTAAAATGCTAAATATAAAAGCTGTAGGCCTTACAGTTTCAGAAAAGAATATTTTTAAATTTGCAGGGCTCGACATTAACGGTTGTCCGCTTGCCCGGGGCAAGTAAAACTGACGGTCGGGCAAGTAAACTTCAGATTAAACTTGTCCGACGGGGCAAGTGAAAAATTTTAGCAATAGATGATTAAAATTGTTGTTTTGACATAAAATTCTGAAGATTTCCCCCCCCCCCCCCCCCCCCCCCCCCCGATTTTCGATGTTAAAGTACACACCATACTTCTGTATATTTTTTATGACTCTTAGAGTTTAAATTGGGAACCTGTCGTAAACAACCGTGACGTGTATAAAACGAGATATTTGATTGGTTTATTCTATTTATATCACTCAATTTAATCCAATCAGAGCGCTGAATATGTTTTCGACTATTGTTGACAATAGAAACTGCAAACATGACCGAATTAAAACAAAAGTCAATGTTGTCATTTTTTAAGAAATCTGAAGAGGACATCTCTTTATAAAACTAAAGACAGTATAACTATCCATAAGCTTTTTTATCACACTCTGAATTAAACTACAGTGAGTAAAGTCAAAACAATAAGTTAACATTAATCATGAAGATTTTATTAATAGTTTAATAAAACAAGATTGATTCGGTCTTTTGTAAATTATTAAAACAGGATTAACTCGGTCTTTTCTTAGCGATTTTAAGACCTGAAATGAAAGAAAACAAAAAAGCAAAATAATTGTAGGGCAAGTAAAAAATTTAGGCGGGCAAGTGAATTTTCAGTTGCACTTGCCCGACTGGGCAAGTTGGTATAAAAGTTTATGTCAAGCCCTGATTTGACTTCCATATAAGTATATATAGATATATGCGCCCCTGGGAGGGACCAAAAATGGCCCAGAGGCCTTTATTTGTACAAACCTGGTAAAGGGACTTGAGCTTAATGAGAAAGCTTTAAGCCTTACAGTTTCAGAGAGGAAGATTTTTAAATTTGATTTCCCATATATGCATATGTAGATATATTGGCCCTTGGAGTGGGACCAAAAATGGCCCAGGGGCCACCATTTGTACAAACCTGGTAAAGGGACTTGAGCTGATATTAAATGCCAAATATAAAAGCATTATGCCTTACAGTTTCAGAGAGGAAAATTTTAAAACTTGATTTCCAATATATGCATATGCAGATATATGAACCCCTGGGGTGGGGCCAAAAATGGACCAGGGGCCACCATTTGTACAAACTTGGTAAAGGGCCTCAAGCTGATATTAACTACCAAATACGAAAGCTTAAAGCTTCATGATTTAAGAGAAGAAGATTTTCAAAGTTGATATCTCATTTTAAGCCATCTATGCATATGCAGATATATAAACCCCTGGGTTGGGGCTGAAAATAGACTGAGGGCCACCATTTGTACAAACTTGGTAAAGGGTCTCAAGATGATATTAACTGCCAAATATGAAAGCTTAAGGCTTCATGGTTTCAGAGAAGAAGATTTTCAAAGTTGATTTTCAACTATAAGCCATTTATGCATATGCAGATATATGGACCCCTTGGGGTGGGGCCAAAAATGGACCAGGGGCCACCATTTGTATAAACTTGGAAAAGGGGCTCAAGCTGATATTAACTGCCAAATATGAAAGCTTAAGGCTTCATGGTTTCAGAGAAGAAGATTTTCAAAGTTGATATCTCATTTTAAGCCATATATGCATATGCAGATATATGGACCCCTTGGGTGGGGCTGAAAATGGACCGAGGACCACCATTTGTACAAACTTGGTAAAGGGGCTCAAGCTGATATTAACTGCCAAATATGACAGCTTAAAGCTTCATTGTTTCAGAGAAGAAGATTTTCAAAGTTGATATCTCATTATAAACCATATATGCATATGCAGATATATGGACCCCAAGGGTGGGGCTGAAAATGGACCGAGGACCACCATTTGTACAAACTTGGTAAAGGGTCTCAAGATGATATTAACTGTCAAATATGAAAGCTTAAGGCTTCATGGTTTCAGAGAAGAAGATTTTCAAAGTTGATTTTCAACTATAAGCCATTTATGCATATGCAGATATATGGACCCCTTGGGGTGGGCCAAAAATGGACCAGGGGCCACCATTTGTATAAACTTGGAAAAGGGGCTCAAGCTGATATTAACTGCCAAATATGAAAGCTTAAGGCTTCATGGTTTCAGAGAAGAAGATTTTCAAAGTTGATATCTCATTTTAAGCCATATATGCATATGCAGATATATGGACCCCTTGGGTGGGGCTGAAAATGGACCGAGGACCACCATTTGTACAAACTTGGTAAAGGGGCTCAAGCTGATATTAACTGCCAAATATGAAAGCTTAAGGCTTCATGGTTTCAGAGAAGAAGATTTTCAAAGTTGATTTTCCATTATAAGCCATATATGCATATGCAGATATATGGACCCCTGGGGTGGGGCCAAAAATAGACCGGGGGCCACCATTTGTACAAACTTGGTTAAGGGGCTCAAGCTGATATTAACTACCAAATATGAAAGCTGAAGACTTCATGGTTTCAGAGTAGAAGATTTTCAAAGTTGATATCTCATTATAAGCCTTATTTTCACTTTTTACGAAGTATGACAGAAAAACGCTAAAAACACGTAACCTAGTTTTTGACAGAATTTCACGAAATGTACAACCTATATGTTTAAGGGTGTCTAGAAGCTAAATATCACATCAGATTTTGCATATAACCAACCTATGGTTTCAGAGAAGAAGCTTATTTTAGGTTTTTTGCATTCTAGATCGCTGTGACCTACTTTTGGTTGCCATGGAAACCAATTGTACAAATTTTCATCTACTTCTTCTAGGGATCATTCCTGCAAAGTTTTGTTAAAATTGGCCCAATAGTTTCTGAGTTTTTGCTGTTAACAGACGGACGGACAGACGCACGCACGCACGCATCATGCAATAAGCTCATCTGGCTTTAGCCAGTTGAGCTAAAAAATCAACTTATTGATAACGGAATAAAACCATATTAAAAGTAGGGCGAATGAATCCAGGACGAAACGTGAACGGGGCAAAGTATATTTTAGGATGAATAGACCCGATAATCGAAAGTACGAGTAGCTGCCCTTGTTTTCAGTTTTGTTCTGCATCGTGACCGACACTGATAAGGACTAATGGTATTTTTTTATATTAAGCTGTAGCGAAAGAAAACATCCGAGGAACTTGCATAAAGATGGCGCGAATGTCGGCAGACGAAATTTCAAGTTTATATATCCATTTATGCCATATGAGGATGTAAGAGTTTTGGGATAAATAAAATATTGTGATTAAAAAAAAATGAATAAATTAATTCTATGCATATGGGGGCAGTGGTTTTGTTTGCCTAAAATTACTACCGAATAAAGGTAGTTTCCCATTGAGAAATATGACTAACATTTCCCAATTTGACAACTAAAATTCCCCAAAAGGCTACAGTGACACACAATCAAATAGTTTAAGTTAAATCCAGTTGTCCAAAACTGTTCTGACAGACAAAAAATGTTAGATATTGTCACAATATAAAAACTTTGCAATGACTTTCAAAATTCTGAGTGTAATATGTGACATAAAAAGGGTCCAAATTTTCCCAATCTGAAAGGTGGAAGGTAGTTTTTAAAAACCATAGCAAAATCACTGGGGGGGGGGGGGGGGGGGGGGGTGGGGCTGTTAATTGCAGAAAATTGCATATATGGGTGGTCAGAAGAATTTGTGAATCTCTTCTATGGGTGGTTACCCAAAATCAAAAGTGCCTTCCCCGGGTACCTCATATGTTTTAATGGAACAGCCCTAAGTGAAGGAGAATTATAGTTAAATTTATTTAAAAACAGAAGACAGATGTATTTAGATTCGGGATTTTCAGCTTCTATTTATGAAAAAATACTGATCAAAGTTTTTTTTATAACTGACTAGATGATTCATAAAAAATTAAATGCTAGTAATTAAAACAAAAAATAAAGTTAAATGTTTAACAGATAAACCATGGCAGAGAAAACCCTGCATATTGTATATCAACAGATCATTGTTAGTAGTCAGGCATTATAAACATACCGGTGTTTCTGGTGACATGAGTAATTCGGCTCCTGGTAGCAATGGCTGTTCTGAAGATGACCATTTACTAGCCAGAGACTGTCTTACTTTTCTGCTTCCTTCAGCCTAAAATATCAAATAAAATCAAATGAGTAAATGTGAATGAAATGGGTTTTTTTTTTTTTATGGTCCTAATCAAGACAGTAAACAGGAGTATACATGTATGAGATTCAATTATGTCAAAGAATGAGTTTTGGTATGGTGGTGACAACACAAATTCCGAGAGAAAACCACTGACTTTCTACAAACTAACAAATTTTTTTCATACCATGATCTGCTTGAGTGGGATTTGTACCTAGGTTATAATATACCTTGTAATATTGTATACATATGATATCCACTCTGCCATTAGGGCCCCTACATGTCTCCAGAAATTATCCTCTTTTAAAGATTTTGCAAAAAACCTTTCTTTATGCAATGAACAGTGAAGGTCCTTCTTTATGCCAAACTTATCATAATATAAAGCATGGAAGGTTTTAAAGGACTTGTTCAAAGAGACCAAGTGTTTATCAGAAACTAAAATACAAGACTTCATAAATTTTCACAAGTTTTGTCAGTTCAAATACCAAAAGATTATGGTTTCCTCTGTGAACTCATATTTATGTCACCTCTAGGTGAAAGAATTTCAATTGGGGTGAAAACACCATTTCTCTAATCAACGCTTCTAAAATAGTTAGTCTGATAATAATATACAAGTACATACCTCCTTTCCTGTTTTCATGGTCCTCTGTGTGAGGTTTTCTGGTGTTGGAGTGAGGTAGCTGCCCAGGTTAGACAAGTCACCATCATAACCAGTATCTTCTCTTATCATTTCATTTAAATCTGCTACCAACTGTGTTGGACTCTAAGTAAAATAAAGAATAAAGTATTAAAACATACTTCCGGTCACATTGTAACATTTCTAATCTGTGTTGTAACATGCTTTGGCCACATGTGATTTGTTCCAAGTTTTAATCTTATCAGTTTGAAATAAAATGAGAAATTCATAATAAATCACAAATTAGTAAGAAATACTTTACAGGTGCATAACATGTACAACATTAACACTTAAATGTAGATATAATTTGTTTGACACAACAATCAAGTAATATAAAGTATCATTATAGATATCAGTGGGGAAGAAACATTCGTGATTTTACTAGTTGCTAATGATTAGTGTACAGTACCTCTCTATTGATTGCTACCATTTGTTAAGTCAGATTGCAGTATTACAAAGGTGATTACTGGTGATATTTAATAGAGACTTATAAAGAAGCACATAAAACAAATGTTAAATACAAAATACTGTAGCAATTAAAAAGCTGAAAGATATCGATGGGCGTTATAATAAAGTTTGTATGTCTATCAGATCCAAGGGAATTGTTCACACAATGGACAATAAAATAGTGAAATTTTCTAAGTGCGAAAAGCATTGATTGTAAAAGTTTCTATGTCTACAATTAATGGTAGGGACAAAGTTTGAATAAATTCTATAAATCTCTCCTGGTACTAGTTTAAGCATTTTTCATTAAGTTTCAACTCAAAAAGTATAAACTATTTTAATCTTACATTTCTTTTTTTCAGAACCTGTATTACGTAACAAATATAACATACTATGGCTGACTGTTAAACCCCCTTTTGTTCAGTGTTCTAGGCCCCTAACATAGAGAAAATTAGGGGAATTTTATACTATTATGGGGAAAAAATATCATTTAAAGCCTTTAACTTATTCAAATTGTAAAATTCACTTCCATTTTAGAGGTAAATATTATGAAATGGGATGTTTTTAAACACACCATAAGCAGACTGCTACATGTAGTTAGACTTATAAAATGAGTACAATTTTCAATCCCATACTAAGACTGATAGCCCTTCCTTGTGAAAACTTACCACATCTTTAAAACATTTTGCTCGTTTCTCAATTTCAGCCAATGCATTCTTGAATGGAGTTGGAGTTCTTGGTGTTGCCTCTAGAATAGTTCTTCTAATCCTAGGCGTGCAAGTGGATCTACAAAAACATTTAAAATGATACATATACTGTATAATTACATGTATATTAATACTCTAACAAGAGTGAAAGTTTAACCGATCATTCAATTTGAAGATACAAGCACAGAGGTAAGACAATTCAATCATTCTTAGGATGAGACATCCTGTATTTTCATACATCATCTGATCTCTTGTTTGTATGACCTATAAGCAACATTCACATTAAATAATTAATTAATTAATTTATTTATTTACTATTTTTATTTTTTTTTTTTTAAAAATACTTTGGACTCTCTTCAATCTCTTCTTTGTGAGGAATAAGAATGCATATAAGCAACCATTTTTATTCACGATGATATGCTTCTATTTTTAGAGATAAAATTCTCTATTACAAACCTAAGGTTCTGTTTGTGTTCACATTGTAACATAGTAAACATTTGCAAATTAATGAATTAATTTTGACTAACTAAGGAATAGCAAAAAAATTGTATAGTGTACATATATTCCTAATTAAATTCATGCTTTCAGTAAGTACACAGGACCATTTCAAAATGATACCACTATGGTAGCACTATACTGTGCTCGCTCTGTAAGTGGAAGGTTGTGGGTTCGAACCCCGGTCGGGTCTGACCCAAGACTTAAAAGTGGGTAGTGACTGTTCTTTTGCCAAGCACTCGGCATTCAAAATGAAAGTCACGGTTCTTTCAGATGGGAACTTAAAATAAACAAGGTCCCATGTCATGGCAGGCATGGCATGATAAAGAACCCTGCTGTATAATGCCATCAGTGCAACGCACAGGCAAAATTTCTGCTCTATTGCCTATAGCTGGTGATGTCTCAATATAACTGAAATATTCTTGACTGGGACGTTAAACACCATTACTCAACTCAACTAATTTCAAAATACCAAAATTGCAAAGCTTTATAATGCTACAAAAATTGTTCATGCAAAAGCTCACCTTATTTACCAAGTGAATGGATTTTATGATTTACTTGAAACAGTGGACACAAATTCATGCAAATCTGATGAAGATATATATCAGAAACAACATCAAAATGGAATTATTGTTCTTACTTTACATCTGTTCTCGGATTAGGTGTATTCAATGCACGGTCATTTGTCGGTGTGGCATTTAACGGCTGACTGCACACTGGTGTGGATGTTACTTTTCCAAATGGAATTTCAGGACTGTTCAAAAACTGCAACATTCAAAAACATGTTTCTAGTTCATATTCAGAAGTTTTTCAAGAACAAAGATAAAATGACTCACTGGAGTATCAAACTATAACAGCAGTTAGAAAAAAAAAAAAAGTTACACCAAACACTTGAACAATAGCCATCTGACATTTTTGGAATTTATTTAATTATTTATTTATTATTCATCCTCCCACCCCCATTTTTAATTTTTTTGAATGAAGAAAGTATATGTATATTGGTTTGATTATTAATTTTTTTTATATATAAATTAAAATACAGAAAGTACAGTACATGTATATTGTTATGAGTGATAGCTTTCTGATATTTTCTCCTCTTTTTTTAATGTTGAAAGTATTTTTATCATTAGTTTAATTAATGATTATTAGTCATGTGAATGTAAGGAAATGAGCAATGATTAAGCTAAAAAAAATACAAAAGATATTATAATAAAATGAAGTACAAAAATACAGGTAATGTGCAATACACCAAATTTGGGTAACTCTTAATTATGAAAATTTTAGAAATCTTACTGATTTTAATTTCATGCAATGTCAGTTTCACAAAACATATTATAACTTGTTCATACACAAAAACTACCTGTATTGTTTAACTATATATTACCTGAGATGGAGAGAATGGGAGATTTTTAATTGGCGTTCCTTTAGGCGTTAGTGCTTCTTGTTTAACTTCTTTCTTTCCGTAATGAACTGTATCAAAATCAGGAGATTGATTTTCTAGATCTTCTGATACATCTGATGGATCAGTTTTAATCCAAGATGTTTCTGTCACATTATGCTGACCCGATACTTTCTTTGTTCCACAGCTTGAGCTTCTGTGTGGGTTTTTCTGCTATAATATATTTAAGTGTAACATAAAAACTTATTTCAAACTTTAGTTCTGACGAATGATAAGTTTTAAATAAGAGAGCTCAAAATAATTCAACTCCAAAAATCTACTCTTATTTCAATAATTCACAAATGTAACACAGGTGAATACTTAGAGAGTAAATCATAAAAAATAATCCACCAGCTTAAAAATATTTGGAGGTAATCAAAAAAAGGGTGAACAAATCTCTAGATTATTTGCATGAATTTTGTTGACCTAAGGGCCATAACTCTGCATAAAAATCATCAGACTTTAACCTTTGAACATACACTTATTTGTATTTTATCTAGAACTCTCATATAAAGTTATTATCTCAAAAGTAATTTTACATAATGTATTCTAATAAACATTACTTTTCTTCTGTGTTTACTCTTGCGAAGAATTGCAGGAGGCGTTGAGAATTTGCAAGTCACTGGTGATGTAATTGGAATCAGTCGCCCTGGACTTTTCAGCTTTTTGATTGCATTACCATCAAATCTATAACCTGTAAATAAAAAAATAAAATGCTTTTAAATAATTTATGTGAACACCAACTATCATCTGAAATTTAGAATTTTTTTTCTAAAAAAGAAATAGTATTAACATGTTCAAAAGATACCCAATAAAAGTTATTTTCAGATTTTCTGTTGTAAACTCTTCACATTCTTAAATTCAATTGGAAAATATTTACTAAACCATAAAATTTTAAAGCATCTACATGCACATAATTATATATCACTTGTAAAAAGGTTAAAATCTCATACTGCAATCAACATAAAAATTTAATTTTTTACATTCTCTGAACATTTAAGCTCAAAAAAAGTTTCATTTTTTGACATGTACAACTGACATCCTAAGAAAACAAAGTTACAATATGTGTACATACTAGCAACTTTATCCTGAATATTTGTAAATTTGATGGGAGTGATACCGGACCCAGCACTGGTTCCATTTACCAGTTCAAGGGCAGACAACCCACTAAATCCAGATGAGGCTGTAGTATCCAGATCAAATCTGAAATGCAGTGAAACAATAATAAATAACATGTGAATTCATTCCATGTACATCTATATGTCCATGTAAGTTATCAATAGTATTCATCAGTACAGTACCTCTTCTTTCAATGAGGTTAATTAATGCAGTAACAAACAAAATCTACTGAGTTGTGTTGAAGACAGTTAAAACTGAACAACTTTGTGATACGAAATAAAATTTGCATTCTTCTGAAAAATTCTTCATTATTGCAATAGCTTTTTGTCCAACACTAAAAATGACATTTCAGAATTTCATAATCAACTATCCAAATAACAAGTCTTAAATCGACTTGCACTC
Source organism: Tegillarca granosa (assembly GCA_029721355.1). Classification (NCBI taxonomy): domain Eukaryota; kingdom Metazoa; phylum Mollusca; class Bivalvia; order Arcoida; family Arcidae; genus Tegillarca; species Tegillarca granosa. The sequence goes on from CM056601.1 coordinate 16,925,358, forward strand.
TCTTCATTAAACAACCACAGCCCCTTTTCAACACAGCCAAAAAACCTACCTATTTTGTTGGTTAGTAACATTTCTAACTTCTGCCAGTACAGGTCTGGTAGTTATTGGTACTTGGTTCTGGAACAACTTTACTGGATGTAAAGCCTGTATGTTTGTGGAGGTACTTGGTGTGTAGGGATGTGTATAGACAAAAGGGTCACTATATCCCCGGCTTCTTATCTCATCTTCATACTTTCTCTTCATTGTGGAATTCCAATGATTCTTTATAGCATTATCAGTCCTATAAAAATAATCATTCAGATAATGTATAAAAAAGTCATTTTAATTCTAAAAAATCTAGAATTGGTCAATTATTTAAGACATTAATAACTAAAAGTGAAGATATAATATTCTTATATGTCCAATCTTCAAATCACACAAAATGTTAGGTTCTTCAGTATACAGACTAACTTAAAAGACTGGTACAATGAAAACTGTTCTAGTTTGCTACAAATAACAGTAAAATAAACTTCACATCCCAGTTCAATTTTACGTGGACCGATGCTAGTATGAGAAGGAAATGTCAGTTATCTTACCACTTTCATTCTGGAACTAAGTTAAACTGTATATTATGAATCAAATTCTGACTGGAGCATAAAATACCTTTCCACCTTCTTAACCTGTATTTTTACCACCATCAATGGCAGTTTGTACAGTTCCAGAGATTATAACAATTCTATTACAACATTGAAACTACAATTTTTCTTTTCAGATATTAATCTGAACCCTGGCTTTCAAAATGACCCAGTTATGGTTTGACTCCTGACTCTTGAATCAGTAATTCTGACCACTGAAAACATGGGTCAAATGGAAGCCCCCTGACATATATATATATATATTGCAATATAGTGCTTATGCTCACCTGCCTGGTAAATATTTGGCAATTTCTGCCCATCTATTGCCTATCTGACGATGTAAATTGTAAATCAAATTATCTTCTTCTGTTGTCCAAGCTGATTTTTTAATATCTGGATTCAAATGGTTATGCCACCTACAATTATAAAATTTATACTATACTACAGGTAACCTTATTATCATAAGATACATTACTTTATAAGAATTTATGTTAACAACACCAATTTGATAGCTTAAACTCCTTCCCTTAAAGGTGCAATAAGTTTTTAAATTTTCTAAAATATTTTTCATTTTCTAAAAATATACATGTATATATTTTTTAAAACAGACAACTTCTAATCACAATCTGTGAGATTCATTTTCTAAAATTTTATTCCTATTAGCTGTAAATAAACAAAATCCTCTAACATGGGCTACACGTTTTATTATGATAACTACATGTATTAGCTTGGAGCATGCAAACTGATGTAAGAAGACTCAAATTTAAATCAAAGGAGAAACCTGACATAGATTGCATTAATTGTCTGTCATTAATATCCAAATGTATTCGCAATGATGTGATTTAACAATTACAGTCACAAATGACAAATGTTATGAAATTCTGTGTTTAATTTATCATATTTCACCCTTATTATTATGTGTTTACATCACCTTTTTTTTAAATGATGAAACCATGTTTTAAAACAAAATCCCACAGGTCTACATCTCACTGGGAAAATAATGATATTTTTATATTTATTCAAGCCTTTATTGTTACAATATGTAACATTGTTCATTAGGAAGATTATTAATTAAATCAGCGCTGTTTTAAATTTTTCTTAGGAAAACTAAATGCAGCTTTCAAAGGGGGACATCAGAGGCTAAGTGATAGAAAATACAGATGAATCACAGCCATAATCACCTCCCAGATTTGAAACCTTCTCAGTCACATCATAACTTGAAAAGATTTGTCAGTCTGCTTGTCTAAGTCTATAGTTTTCTCTAAATGCGTTTTCCAAATATTGTACTGAATGGAGATTACAAGTTAATGTAAATAAAATAAAAGTTGTTATATTGTCTAAAGGTAGAAGAAATAAAAATATATTTTTCACTTATATATTAGAAATTGTAAACAAATATAAATATATTCGTATAATTTTTTCTAGAACAAGATCATTTATGAGTACAAAGAAATATTTATTGAACAACCAAAGCAATTTATGCAATATTTAAACAGTCGAGACATTTAAATTTATCTGTTGACTGTCAAATGGATCTTTTTGATAAATTTGCTGTACCTATTTTATTATATGGTTGCGAACTGTTGGGATTTGAAAATATACATGTAGATATAATAGAAAGAGTTCATTTGAAATATTGTAAATAAGTATTAAATATAAAACAGTCTACGCCAATTTTTATTGTACATGTATATGGCAAATTGGGAAGAACCCCACTAGTTGTTGATATTAAGTTTTGAATTATCAGTTATTGGTGTCTATTAATTATTGGAAAACAGCAGTTTGTTCAATTTTATACAAATTTTTGTATTTGAAATTTTTAGATGGTTTTGAATATAAATGGTTGAATTTTATTAAGTCTATTTTTGAAGAAAACTGGTTTGAATAACATATGGTTATAACAAACATTTCCTAATGATACTTGGCTTATTAAATGTATAAAACAAAAATTATATGATCAGTTTCTACAATCATGGTATGAAAAATGTGATTCATCTTCTAAGGGTATATCTTACAAATTGTTAGTTGGTATCAATTTTAAATTGCAAAACCATTTGACTTCAAACTTATATTAGACAGATATTAATATTTTAAGTAAATTTAGGTCTTTGAATCACAAACTTCCTATTGAAACTGGTAGATGGCAGAATATTTTAAGAGAAAATTGTGTTTGCTTATTATGTAACAATGATATCAGTGATGAATTTTACTATATAATGATTTGTAAAATTTCTGAAGAAAGAAAAGCATTGTTACCAAGAAAATTTACTACTAAACCAAATATTATAAAATTTTTTGATTTATTTTCAAACAATAATATACATGTTTTTAAGTAAATTATGTGAATTTATAAAAATTGTAAATGAGAGAATCAGTTCTCCTGGTTAATGTCATTTATTTTTATATGGTCTACCACTGTACTTAATTATTTACTTATGTAATTATTCTCTAAATTGTAAAATGCAATGTGAGAATAAAGAATTATGTATTCTGGGTACTCCTGTTTCCTCCACCATCACTGAACTGATTGCCTCATGGAATTGAAGTACACTTAAAGGGGGTGTATCAGGCCATTTTACCACTCCACCTTTTTAAAATAGTAAGAAGTCTTGATTTGGTCTTCTTTATAAGGTTTTTAAATAAATGTACTTATGGTAAATAAAATTTAAAGTAAACACCTGTGGAAACCCTACTTTTTAATCAATCACAGGTGATTAACAAATGAAATCAATGATCCCCTAAATTGTTGTCTAAAAACAAAAAATGACCTTGATCAAGGTTATCTATCCCTCTATCTACTGTAGCAATTTCTGTAGTATATACATACATGTATACTATGATAACATAAGGTGTACTATTTCACCTTCCTTCTACTTTAAGTTTTGAATAAATAAGCTTGGAAACACTTCACTCAATTCAGTTTTGATGAATGTGGATAATGGTTGTCATTTAGGACCTTTTTATGCGAGACATTAACACTGGATTGCATTGTGGGAAGGGCAAGAAAATGTCATTTTAACTCGCAATATTATACCTTTCTCTACATTGTTTCCCAGTCCTGCCTCTTAAATACTTAGATATAACGGTCCACCTTTTTGGTCCAAGCTGCTGAACCAGTTGAGCAACTTTTTCGTCCTCCTATAATAATATGTAAACTTGACAATATTTTAACAATGAACAAAGAAAAAAGCAAGGGTTTATAATTATTTGCTAAATAAAATTTAGCAAGGGGATTTTTTGACACGCCTCTTTTTTATCAAGCCTTTACTTTCATTGAAAAATATGGTTGAACTACAGGCAATTGATCTGACACTAAAAAGACATCACTTTGCATTTGCTCACTGATACCAAGTATTAAATGCCATGTTCAATATGCTTTCAATAAAAATAAGGGTTGTTCCATTAAAACATATAAGGTACCCGGGGAAGGCACTTTTGATTTTGGGTAACCACCCATAGAAGAGATTTACAAATTCTTATGACCACTCATATATGCAATTTTCTGCAATTTACAGCCCCCCATAGAATTTATTTCTTTATTTATTTACTCACAAGATTTTATTTATCCCAAAACTCTTACATCCTCATATGGCATAAATGGATATACATGTATTAACTTGAACATGACTTCGTCTGCCGACATTCCCGCCATCTTTATGCAAGTTTCTTGGATGTTTTCTTTCGCTACAGCTTAATATCCGAATGTTATTGCACAAAATACCATTAGTCCTTATCTGTGTCAGTCACGAATGCAGAACAAAACTGAAAACAAGGGCAGCTACTTGTACTTTCGATTATCGGGTCTATTTGTCCTAAAATATACTTTGCCCCTGTTCACGTTTTGTCCTTGATTCATTCACCCTACTTTTAATATGGTTTTATTCCGTTATCAATAAGTTGATTTTTTTCAAGATGTATTTTATTTTAAAATGCAGAGATGACTTCAAACTATTATCCTTTACAATCAGTTATTTTCTGATGGAACATCTCTTGGGTTGATCGGACCTTAGGACAAACAGATCTAGGGTGAACATACTCGGGTTGGCGAAAGTGTATCTAGGGCAAATTGACACGGATTTCGTCCATTTGGAAATGACTGTTTTACTACGATATGGAACACTAGAAATTACCAAAATTTTAACAATAAAAACCACCGGCGAACCCATAGACTTATATTTAACGTTTTTGGAGAAATTATGTTAAACCAACCACCCATAGATGTCTTTTATGTCCAACACAACATACAATAGATTTGTTTTTCCATTCTGACCAGCCAGGCATATATTTTTTATTAAATTGCCGTCCCTGGGTGCCTTATATGTTTTAATGGAACAGCCCTAAGTTCTAGCCTCATGGATGATATTTAAGTTTCTAGTCTCTGTCTTGAAAACTTTTCAACCCTTGAAAATAAGTCATTTGTTGATCCCAAATAATTCCTTTCAAGATCTGAATAAATTAGCTCTATCAGCTTAAGCAAAATCATGCAAGTAAAGAGTACTGAAGAAACACATAACATACTATATTTTCATTTGCCTTGTGAAATTCCCATAGCTGCAAGCTTTAGAGCCGTTGTAATTATTACTGACAATGAATGCCAAAAAATTTTGTCACTCCGTGTATGAATACATATAAAATGCAATACACAATCCGGAACTACATTATCGTAGGTAAACAAACATGACTGTCACGTCACGTTTGTTTACATTCGAGATGAGACTGAAAAACACATTTACGAGATATTACAAAGTAAAATCAAAGAAATTGATAAAATAATATTTTGATAACATATATAGGCACCTGGCTGATATTCACCTGTGAGAGACAGAGTGGTGTTTTTGATGGCCTGTTGAAAGAACAGACAACAGATCAGTCAAAACCATCAAACCACAAAAAAATTTTGAACAATCGGATCTTTAAAAAATTCTTCCTACCTTGACAAAGCTGCTGTATACCCTATTATTTTGAGACAATGTGTAATGGTACAACTTGTCAATCAATATTGTGTCTCGCGGGATGTAAATTTCAAATGGAATTAGATTCACGCATGTATGCCACACCCAGTGAAAATTGTCCGTTTCACATGCTATGTTTGTTGATCGGAAAAACTGAAAAATCATCTACATGCTTTTAATCAATTTACAAGGAATACAATAGCAACTCCTCAAAAGTACAATACATGGTTTAAGTACTACACAACTCCTTGCTAACCTTAAAACGGCAATTTTTTAAACTTTTAGAGATATTTGCACCACACCAGGAGTAAAGAATAAGTATACTTCTCACTGCTTTGCTGTCTACATTTGAATGATACAGATTATGAAGCTCGGCACAGTATGCAAGAGTGAATCTCAACCTAACAATGTCGACATTCCAGAAAAAATCTCGGTAAATCCATGTCTACTCACATATCACAGATTCGAAACCCACATGCTTGGCCATTGAAAATTATCCTCAGCTACAGTACCCCCCTTCCCGTTTCAGATTCACAAATTTCACTTCCGACATTTAGCCAGCAATTTTTTACTCCAAACTTCTTTGCAAATTGAAATGGGGCCACACAGGTGCACCTGATTTTCGACTGAAATATAGTCCACAAATAACAACACATTTATCGTTGATATTCATTTTTTATACATATTATTTATATCCAATATTCTAAAAAAAATTCATTATGTTAATGAAAAATCGAGAAAACACCATCAAAATGCCTGATAACACTATAATTTTTCAAACCAAAACTCCCCGTTGTTACCCCACATTAAAAATATTGCAGATTAATAATGTGTCGTTCTCGGTCTTAAATTCAGCTGTTGCGTCTACTGGACTTCCCCGATGTGCATGTGTTATAGACGGGATTTTTTTAAAAAAATAAATGAAGAATTTTTTTAAAAAATATTTTAAACGAAAATATAACAATTGAACTTTTTTAAAATGGTATTCATTGTCAGTATAAAGGCAACAACTTTGCAAGCAAACTTGTCATAACGCGCTAATGCGCGTTATTCCGTTTGCTTGCAAAGTTGTTACCTTCATACTGACAATGAATACCATTTTAAAACAGTTCAATTGTTAAATAACACCTTGGTCATAAAAGGCACAAATTCTGGGGGGAAAAATTGAACTCAATCCTATACTAACTCAGGCCTTGAAAAAAGTATCATGTTTTAAAACTGGGGTTATAATAAATTGAAGCATTTTACTTGAAAAGGTATTCAAACATCTGCATCTCTTATTAATGCATGATGCATTGTCTCATCTCACAAACCTACAACCTGTCAATTTAAGTGAAAAAGGAAATAAAAAATGAATGAGACAGATTTAGAACCTGATTTACTCAAAGACTGAAAAGGGCAAGGGTTAGCGAACAGGTTCAACAGACAGTATTTTTGTGGGACAAATTATTAATATGGATACTTAGGTGCAAGGGTTCCTACTTGATTGAGCTGTGAACACAAAAACAGTTTGGTTTTTTCACAATATTGATCTCAATGTTCACAACAGATCTTAACCCAAGACTCATACTAAAAGTTTAAAACTGTGTAATCTTTAATACAACAACAGACCCAGACTATTCAAGAAATGTGTTTGATGTTCTGCATTGTATAGAAATATCTAAACTTGGTAAGGTTGTATATAAAATGAAAGTAATGTTTTACCTCTTTTGTCCAAGGTCCTTTGATTAGTTCTGGATTTAGAACTTTAAACCAACGATGCTGACACTGAATATCTGAACGGTCGGGGAAATAACTAGAAACAGTTTTCCAACTATGTCCACAAATCTCAACAATTTTCTTCAGTTTTTCATCCTTGAGAAAATACAAATAAAAATAACAGTTTAATGTAATAGCAGCAAAACTAAAAACTAAAAAGCTTGCAAATGCAAAGAGGGTGAACTTGTGCATCAAAATAATAATAATAATAATAATAATAATAATAAAAAAGATAATAATCAGTCTGGAAATTAGCTAATTTCTTACTGGTATGAATTTCATACATGTATCTTTTTGTCTTTTACAAATGAAACAAAGAAATACATGTACATGTATTACAAATTTGACTGAAATTCAACAAGTCTCTTATCTTGGGATTGCAGATTGGTTTAATTTTGCACCCTAGCGTATGAAAACTTAACACCATTGTCATTACTACAACTTCATACAAATACCATGTTTGACTATAACCAATTACTGAAGTATGATACATGTACTACAATACCTCTTCTTTAAACCATCTTCCTTTATTGATAACTTTTTGATGAGAGCCTTGAAGAATATAATCGTGATCAAAATGTTCCCCTTCCTCGGAATCTTCTTCACTACTGTAGGACTGGCTGCTTAATGATGCAGTAGTAGTTGTGCTGCAAAACAACCAACAAACTTTTGTTACAATTCAACTATGTTGCACACAACAATGAATGTAAAATCTGATATAAACGGAAGTATTGAGAACTTAATTAGTATAGCTGGCACCTTAATCTTTATGATTCTTTTTCTATATAGAAATATTGTTTGGGCAAATTTCAAATCTCAAAAATACATGTAGGGTTTGAAAGTCTTATCATATGACAAGAATATGCTTGCTATTTCCAGGTATATTAAACATGTTTAAAAACAGTATTAAATGATGTCATGCTAGAATTCTTCTTTTGAAAAAAAAGAAACACTAAGTTTGTTCTCTGACATCAGATTGCAAGGATGTTTTATTTGCAGGTAAAATGTCAAAGATTTTAGAAAAGACTAGCAGACCTATAAAATGTAATTGGTAGTTACTTTCTGGTGGATATTATTATTATTTTTTAATGTTACCAGAGATAAATCTAAACTACTGAGTAAACCTTACGCTTGAAATTGAAAACCACACAGGTGCCAGGTGACATCAATCTATCAACATCTTAAGTTATATTGGTATACTGCAAGATTCTTTTCTGATGAACAAATCTTTGAAGGTGGAGTAGAGTATTGTTATGTTAAGCCCCATTCAAGATTTTGATCCAGTCAGTTCTGTGTAGTGAAGGGAAACAGTGTGTCCAGAGAAAAACAACTGACGTTTCACAAGCTGACAAATTTTTTTAGCATTAAATTCTGTCTGGGAGTGGGCTTTCTTATGCAGAGCTGTGATAAGTAAAACCCTCATACACCAAAGCCAAAAATTTTTCGAAGACAAGGGAGATAATGATATTGTCCTTTGGGTGCTTGAACGCATCAATTCAACATTGTTGCTACTAAGTGTAAGTGTTTTGTGCAATACTGAGTATTGATTGATAATATCAGTATTATAACAAGTCAGAAAAAGCCAAGGGGTAAAAGTGTGTTCAATTTGTCAGTAAAAGAGATGTACCAATACTTAGCCCGAAAAAGAGAAGAGCATTGGATTTTACAGAACCTGACTCAGATTTATATGCCAAACAAAAATAAATTTGTAGTGGACCGGGCTTGATAGGTGGCAGGGTAGCTCAATCAGGTAGAGCATCCCACTAGTATTATGATGGTCCCGGTTCGAGTCCCGGTTTGGTAGTAGCCTTTTTTTCCTTTCCTGTTACATTTGGGGGGCTCGTTCGACCCTGTGAAGTGGCCGACCAACAGGTTGATCCGAGGGTAGAACCTGGTAGTTTCGATTCAAAGTAGTTGAATCAAAAAAGGGAGGAATGTAGCGAACTGGGCTTGATAGGTGGCCAGGTAGCTTAGTAGGTAGAGCATCTCACTAGTATTGGGAAGGTCCAGGGTTCGACTCCCAATTTGCCGCTGCATTCTTCCCTTTCCTGTTACAAATTAAAAAATGACAATGCCAAATCCAAGATTTTACATCGCTGTAATAATCATGCGGGTTAGGGCAGAAAATTCTGGAATAGTTCATTCAGCTGTAGGTAAGATCGCTGTTGTTAGGCCTACAAGTATATATTCCTATTGCTGTCACGCTAGCAGACGATATTACCTGGCCAGCGAAAATGGGAAAGTCGGTCACGCGCAATTCTATTTTCTTAACCCGCATGATTTTTCAGCGATGTATTTCCCGAATGAGTGTTTGTGTCTTTTCCCATATTAAATCCCCGTAAGGATTTAAAAAAGCTCTGCATTTTTTACTCCAGCTAAGATGGCATTTAGTTTGGTGTCAGTTAATTACGACAAAATGCATATGTCATAACGGTATGTGGCATGCTACAAAATTTTTTGTTATCTCTTTTAAAACCTCGAAAAACTAGTGCTACGGCAGACGTTACTGATAACTGACAAAGTATGCATAGTCAGTAGAGTCTATGTTAGTAAATTTGCATTTAAACTTTATGAATAAAGTTAATCTGTATGATATGGTGCAGCAGTGGGTATCACAGTGTCAAACATGTGAATCAATTTGTATGCATTCTGACCAGGGAGGGGTGCCATTACCGATTTTCTTGATCTTTATAATATCCAAAGAATCCATATCTCAATTGTGCATAGTTGTAAATATATGTCATCGTCAAAATTGTTTTTTGCAGCTATCGAATCTGGGAACAATCAGTAGTATACTTTTGAGAACGCCACAACGAAGAACAAAAGCACGTGAACATTGTCATGACGTCATCGGGCACTTGCATTTTTTCACAATACTGTAAATTTCATCAGTCGATCTTTCAAATTTTGGAAATCGACTTATCAACTTAGACGGAAATCCTTTATCTATATACTATGTTGACATGGGAGCAGAAGAAACCATAAAGGGAAATAGACCTATACATATCTACAAATTTCTTACCAGTTGCCCTTTGTCAACAAGCTACTGACATTGTTGACATGGACATATGATGGAACCGTGCGTCACTTACCCGTCTGACGGCAAATTAGACATGCCTATCACATTTAAGAGGATTCTTTTTCACTTCCATCACAAACCTATTTGAGTTTTGTCCGTTTGATAGAAATAAAGGGCCCTTTACAGTGAAAGTTAATCTACGGTTTCGATTATGGCGGTTAAATTTGCGCGCTAGACGTGGATGGCTATGTAAACACGAATTTGATTGGTCAATATCTGTTTACGGAAATGCCAAGTACCTTGTACATTCTGTACATGACCGACGTACCTATATCTTATTTTACATTATATATGACATATGACAGTAGATCTAATGATTTATAACATCTCATCAGAGTCGCGTTAGACAATCGACTAATTATTTGATTACTTTTGTAATGTTTTGATGTTGATATACACTTTATTATTTATTTATTTAATAATTTATATTAATTATTATTTTTTATTTATTATTCGACTATATCGACCGATAGCCTCACGTGTGTTGCGTCAGAAATTGTTTTTAATTACACTTTTTTTCTCACCACAACTACACATGACTTTGCTGTGAGTCAGGTTAGACATTATTTAGAGATGCTTAGACTACAATCCATCAAACAAAAGTACTTAAATAAAATTATATGTGAAATTTACAAAGAACACAACAGAATCAACAATACATCTATATTTTAATTATTATGATTTATTTTTTAAAATGTAAAACGTAGTTTTTTAACATCCCATCAATATCCAGGCTTGTTGAAAATCTCTTATCCCGTAACATCTAGTTTGGGACTGGTTCATTTGTTATTATTAACCGATGTTGTAGGTTTGTCATTTACCGATGTTGTAAGTTTTCATTAACCGATGTGGTAAGTTTGTCATTTACCAATGTTGTAAGTTTGTCATTAACCGATGTTTTAAGTTTCTCATTAACCGATGTTGTGGGTTAGTCATAAACCGATGTTGTGGGTTAGTCATTTACCGAGATTGTAGATTTTTCGTTAACCGATGTTGTAGGTTTGTCATTAACCGATGTTTTAAGTTTCTCATTAACCGATGTTATAAGTTTGTCATCAGCTGATGTTATAAGTTTGTCATTAACCGATGTTGTTGGTTATTTATTTACCGATATTGTAGATTTTCATTAACCGATGTTGTAGGTTTGTCATTAACCGATGTTTTATGTTTTTCTTTAACTCATGTTGTAAGTTTGTCATAAACCGATGTTGTAAGTTTGTCATTAACCGATGTTGTAAGTTTGTCATTAAACGATTCATTTATCGATGTTGTAAGTTTGTCAGGGAATATTTAAACCGGTGTAGAAGTTTGTAATTAACCGATGTTGTAAGTCTTTTATCAACTTATGTTGTAAGCTTTGCATTAACTGATGTTATTTATTTGGCGATTTCCGTATTTAAGAAGGTTGTCATGAACTGCTATTATTGTTCTAATGTTTGTCTTTTATTAACAGCTCAGTTGTTAGTATGAAATTCACGGTCAGTCTTTTATTAACCGACGTTGTTAGTCTACAAATCGCTAGTGATTGATCTGATATATAAGATATTTACGTTTTTACATCAACAAATGTTGTTAAACAACTTGACTTTAGTTAAATTACTGTTGTTGATAATGATTTGTAAAATAATGATTTAGAATGTCGTCAAACTGGCATTTTAACATTTAACCCATTTTGCTAATGGTTTCTTAACTGTTTTTACCGGTTTCAAACTGTTAATAAAAGCTAATCTTCCCTTAGCAGAGAATCTTCAGTATAAACAACCAACTTTTTTCGTATTTGTGCCATTAGTGCTGGATTTGGATTTATGTTAGCTTTGTATACTTGCGCACTTTACAACATCTAGTATATGGCTAAGTATCGACTGTGTTTCAAAGTCACAAGTAACGATTTCAAATCGCGCTCGGAACGTTTGCTATTTATAAGTGGATTTTCTACCTCTGCTCACACCCAAGATCTAAAAGGCAGCTGGCAGACGAAAGAAATCAAAACCAATGACCACAGTCCCAAAATGCAATAAGGGAATTTATGTCTAGAGTTCACAAAGAGCCTACTCGACCACCATTTGCCGTTGTCATTTTCACTTTATGAAATTTTGATTTTTTTTAAAATATAAAACTCCAAATTAGCACACTTCAACAAACTTGTAAAAACACGTGACCCAGTGGCTAAATATGTTGAGCCCCAGTTTGCTTATGTGCTATATCTTTCAGCAATACATGTACAATTATATTTACATGGATCAAGATCAACAGCTGCCATATTAATAAGTACCGAAAAATACTGGAGTTCACCTTGCGAGATAAGTGACGTCCCGACGGGGTGGAGGAGGTGGGTCGGGGTTGGGCGTTAAGTGTACTGTAACAGAAACTTAGATGGGAACATGAACCAGTGTGGCCCGGTACAGAGCTTAACTATATATTTTTTGTTGACAAAATGGACTAAGTGACGTCATTTTGACAGTTTAAGTTTAAAACAGAGGGAAATATTTAAGCATAATTATTATCATCAACCTGTGGGTTAATCTGTTTAGCTGATAATATATTAGACAAGCTATTGATAACATAACTCGTACCCCGATATATAAATATATATAAAGTCATACGTATTAAATAATGTGATGATAAAGTTGTATATTTATTTTATATACCTAGGAGTTATTTGTCTTTTTACACATGACAAAGGTAAGGTTAAATAATTTTGTTTTTCGTTATTATTTACGCTGTTTTAATATATAACTTTTTATACACATCTCCATGGTTACTAACACGATTTCTTTATTCTACCCGTTAGGTATGTTTTGTCCATACATTAACAAGCATATACATGATATATTAAGTGCATAACGGCATTGATATTGAATGGCGCTTTACGCCCCAGTTAGGGTCATTTATCTTGTATCAAGACGGTTAGTTCTAGAATATTGGGAAAACCGGAATACCAGGAAAAAACATCATCATTTGACAAGCGAACTGATGGATTTTCTGGCACTGTTATCTGCCAAGGTAAATAGGTTTGTACCTACAATGTGGGTGTTGAGACCCATCGTGATAGGTAAACAGTCATAAAGACTCTGCTTGATAACGTGTCAGTGTACTTTTTTCTATTAAGATTATATAGAATAAAATAAATAAATAGAAATGGGAAGACGTGATGAAATATACATGTTTAATTGAACAGCTAATTCAAATCTGCTTTCTTAACAGGACATAGAACACTGGCACTTTAAGTTGTTCTTTAATTTTCTCTCCCCAAATTTGAAATGGAAAAAAAAATATTTCGCTTTTTTGTGCGCAAATGAGCGCAAAATGGGCGAAAATTTGCTATTCACTAATTATTTTTATAATAATATACATGTATTCCATAAAAGTGACTTCAATTAAGATTCGCTCCTTTAAAATCATCTCAAATTGGCCTCAGCAAACAAACTAAATCGAATATGAGAATTTGTTAAGTGTAACTCGTTTTATTTGATTGCAAACAAAGATGCTGAGTAACTTTCAAACAGCAAACTGGATTCATTAAGAAAAAATGTTTCAGAGCTGATTAAAAAATGTACTGATTTTTCCATAGTTCAGCAGTACATTTATTAAAATAGCCCACTAAGTACTTCCAGTGTCATTAACATAGAATACAATAACTTACATATAATTCAGATTAAAATACTTTTATTGATTTAAAAAAATTCTGAAAATGTTTTCGATGTTTCAGAACAATAGTTTAGTATTTATACGAAACAGCTTACAATTTCCAGATTGGTTGGAGGTGTTTATCCTGCTAATACGTCATTGTAGAACATCTGTGCATTTCATAGCAAGCGACTAGACACCCCATAGCATTGACATTTAAAATTTTAAAAAGGCGAATAGAAAACAATTTATAAAATCTTGGCCTTTCAAAAAAAAAAAAAAAAAAAAAAATAATAATAATAATAATAATAATAATAATAATAATAATAATAATAACAGCGAACACAAGCGTTATAAGAAAACTTTTTGAAATAAACAACCATTGTAAATCCATGTACACACTTGAAAAATTACCGCAGTGTCTTGTAATGCAACAATGTAATTTCCAATAATCGGTGTCAGTATAACATGTTAACACTTATTTCCGTTTTTAGTTTCAGAATGTACCATGCCCGTTACAGTTTGATAGTCATTTTATATTCAGTAGTATTAAGTTTAACTGAAGCAGATCTTGACACAAGTATATGTAATGGATCGGCTCCTGTAGGTAAGACTAAATATCAATATATATATATATATATATATATATATATATATATATATATATATATATATATATATATATATATATATATATATATATATATATACAGATATGAAAAATAGCATTTCGTTAAGTTAATTTTCCAATTTGAAACCACTTTTGTGTAAAATAAAATTGCGCAGGAATGGTTTTAGACCTTCAATTTACTTATACCATACCAGTTGAATTACTAGGTATACATGTATTTGTCATATGCAGAACTTTGATTTAAAAAAAAAATAAAAATTTGCATATGACACAAATTATGTCATAAAATTAGGTGCCTGTCAATAGAAGGGGTAGAGTTTCATTCTTAGTCCTGTTTTCATTCCTTGACATTCGTCCGCATTTCTTTCTTTCTTTTTTTCTTTCTTTTTTTATTTTTTTTATTTTTTTGTCTATTGGCATATACCAATATACCATTTTTGAATTTATAACATAAAATACATTCAAAAATGCTATATGAAAAAAGAACAATGGTACAATGAAACTATTATCAGATAATCTTTTTTAGCTACAATTAGTAAAAAAAAATTGCAGAATCAAACTAAGGGTTAAAATTGAACTGCACGTGATATGCGTTTTCAAACTTTTACAGGTGGAATGTTTCGAATGAAAGCTTAATCTGGAACGTTACTTTCACAATTTTATCAGATATACCAAGATTCAAAATGTTGTTTTCATCATATCATTTGTTGTGAGAAAAGCAATCTGAATTTGGACATCGGGTCACACCAATTAAACGCTGTAACACTTGTTTTATTGTTAAACTTTAAATGAAATCCTTACTATTTTGTGCCGTCAGTGATAAAAAAAGGCGTGACTAGTTGAAAAAAATAGATTCTAGGAAGGGACAAATTCATAAGGATTAATCAAAACATTATAACATTTAAACAAAGTTCAAAAAAGTTTATCTCGTTTAAAGTCCTCTCAACAATATTTCTTCTCACTTGTTACAAAACATTGAATGGCTTGATCCCAACAAAAATTTTTTGACCTCAAAACTGTACCCGGTTTTATCATTATACCCAGTGTCCAGTGCAAACCCGCAGTCGTGAGGTTTATAATTGATGATATTGATAAATATCATTATTTTGCATATGTTATTTTTACTTATTCCTTTATTATTATTATTATTATTATTATTATTATTATTATTATTATTATAATTATCATCATCATCATCACCATTATTATTATTATTATTTTAATTATTATCATCATTATCATCATCATCATCATCTTCACCATTATTATTATTATCATTGTTATTATTATTATTATTTTGTCTCGTCTTATTTAAAAAAAAAAACATCATAATCGATTGTTTCGCAATATTTGTAAAGGGACTTCACTGGCCGAGTGGTCTAAAACACGCGCTTAACAATCACAATGTACCTCAGGTTCGAATCCCGCTCTGGCAGATCGTAGTGTGAGTATTTGTAAGTTCGAATGCCGGAGATTGGTGGTTTTCTTCGAACACTCCAGTTTCGTCCATTATCCCAGAACTAACCGCCTCGATATGAGTGAAAGAAACTTGACTGGGGCATAAAACAGCATTACTCCATTCTACTCGTTATTTGTAAAATTGATTTTTGGTTACTTATGTTGTTTTTACTGTTATCAATTATTTTACTTGATTCATTAGATACATTAAGTTCTTTATTCGTTGGATGTATACAATTTTGTGAAATCGAAACGACTCAACAAGTATCGTATGCATAAATAATCACAGGTTGTGGCATAATAATTTTTTTCTCGGAAAAACCCTACTTCATTAAGCCTTGTTGTGTGTATCATGCAGTACCCCTACTGTCACCGCAATTATGATATGTTTTTGGCATTAAAAACAGTTATTTATTTTATAAACAAATATCCCTCGGCTTGTTATTTTTATCCTACAGTGCCCCCACCGTTACCGCCATTAAGCTTGTCCTATTATGGTGTGGTAGAATGGAAACTACTACATGAAAACAGTACAATCAGTGTTCAGGAGTACAAGGATGCCATCAACAAAGTTAGTAGTTTACATATTAACATGAAAGGAGAAAACATACAAATTATATTTGATGAAACAGCAGTACTTCAAATGTTGAGGATAACAAAAGGTATGTTTAACATGAATTTTTAATTTATATATATTTCTTTTTAAAAAAAGTTGCACATGGCAGCTTATGAAATCATATGGTACATATGCCATCGTCCGACCCCGATTTCAGTAATCTTTTGAAATAATAAACAAACAAACAAACAAATAAATAAATAAATAAATAATTTTGAATTTATTGTCATCTTTCAGTATTTATGTAAACAATGATTACCAACATTTGTAGAGTTCCCTTGATATTGGTTTCATACTGTCATGTGTAATTTTATCTTTAAAACTTATATGATACAAAGTATTAAAAATTAAAACATATACTATTTGTAACACTATTTTTCATTAAAAATGTGTACAAAAAATGATTATTCGCATAAATTGTCAAATTTTATATTAAGGCCTTTTTTTATCAATAATATTGTTAATATATTATATTAATACATGTATATATAAATGTATTTTTCTATAGAGTCAAAAGCATGAGGTTTATCATTAATTCTTTAATGTCCTTTCTAAATAATGTCGATCTTGTGCCTCAGTGCCTTAATTTATTCTTTTCTTGCTTGCTACTTTGTCTGTTTTTTAATACATTTTCTCATTGAAGAGTTTTGAATTTTCTTTTAAAATGTCACGGTTTTTGGCAAACGTAAATGAGTTTACAGTCGACAGTCTACAGGCTAACTAGTAAATACCTACAGTCAATACATTTAAGCTATTTTTACTTATATACCTACATTAAAGTGATTCCCACAATCTAAAGCCACTTTTTAGCTTGCATTTATACAATATTAGTTAAATAACACATTAATGAAGTTATTCTCTAAATTTTAACTGTTAAAGTATATCTATTATACATACGTTATAATGAAATGATATGATTTAATTTCTTGTACAAAATAGTGTACACATGTACTTTATTTATCTTCTGTTTGTCTATTTATTTAAATGCCTTTATTTTACCTTTATTTAAAAGATGGATGTACAGTCTCTAGTATAATTAGTGAGCTGACATTTGCAGAAAATCAGCTATGGCTTACGCCATTGACCAAATTATATAATCTTATGAAGCAAGTGGTAAGTAGACCATAATAATATTATTTGTATTATTGTTTAAGACCACATATTATAGAGTCAGTAAGGCTTGTCTAAAATCAGTGATTGCATACCCTGATATGAAAAAGTTTCCCGCGATTTATTTGTCAGAGCGTCATTTACGTCAAAAGACGAGTTATTTCGGGACATCATTTAAAGCAGTTTCTAATCACTCCTGTCATTCTTGTTTTAATTGGTCACATACCAAAAATAGATCCTTTTTTCGCTAGAACATTATTTTCGCGATTAATAGCAATATGGTCGAATTTCATGCAAAAACTCAAATATTGTATCTAGTGTCATATTATAAATTTTTGAATTTTCTGAATAAAATATTCAAAAATTTATAATATGACAGTGTCATATTATAAATTTTTGAATATTTCATTCAGAAAATTCAAAAATTTATAATATGACACTAGAACAAATGCCAAATAAGGACGAATGTTTATTGACACAGAGAAAATAAAATGGCGTAAAAAATTAACTAGACTTTCTTAAATTTGATAACTGTTCCAAATGTATCGAGAATATTGCATTTGTAAGGAACCCTGGGTAAGTCTCGTAAAAAAGAATTGATAGTGGTTACTTTATCAAAAGAGATCTTGGTTATTCCGGATATGTCCACCTTATAAACAAAAGCCTTGCTACTATAAAACAGTTGTAGACTGATTAGACAGCTTAACTGCTACTTGTAATAGTCTCCCGTAAGTACACACTTTAGGTCTCTGAATCTCAAACTGTATGGCTAAATAAAACATAAGGTTTCCATCTACTAATGTCCACTTTGAGAGTATTTATGACCATGGCATGGATATTCATGGATATAGGGTGATATCAATGAAGAGAGATTATTTGTTCCAGCGGTACTTGTGATGTACTTTGTTTTCTATTAACGCTAACAGAAGCGTAAATTCTTACGAATACTGTTTTTTTTTTCAGAGATACTTTTGATTTTTTCCTTTTTTACGCTATCCAGATTCGTAAATATTAACGAACACCGATTATTTGTTTCAGAGGTACTTGTGACGTATTTTTGATTCTCTTTAGGCCATACAGAAGCGTAAATACTTAAAAACACCGAATATTTTTAAGAGGTTCTTGTTACGTATTTTCGTTTTCTCTTTACGCTATACAGAATCGTAAATACTATTTTTTTCAGGGATAATTGTGACTTGGTTTTTACGCTATACAGAAGCGTATACACCTGCAAACATCGAGCTTTATTCCACGGTCACTGAGCACTTGTTTGTCAATCTGTTTACGGGGTATTTAGATTAAAGTGATATCAACGAATACCGATTATTTGTTTTACGGATACCCTTACTTGTTTATTTATTTACAATGCTCTCCATTTTAGCAATACAAAGGTACAACAACAATACGTTCAACAGAAGTCCAGCAATGGCATGCTTGTCTCTATCTGTATGAATACGATATCACACTACAGATCGATATGTACTTCTCAAGTAAGTATAAGTCATAGTATGACATAAATTATCAATTTTGATATTTAAATAAAAGAGAACAGAACACTAAGTATTTAGTTCTTACATCGGTAAGCACACTATCTTATCATAAATGCGACTAGTTCCATTCCGACAATCGTTCCTTTGTAATAATACAGTAGTGGATTAGAATAATGGTGTTTTTATGTCCAAATCAAAATTCTTTATCTCATATCAAGGCGGTAAGTTCTCGGATGGGAAGAAAACCAGAGTACCGAAAAAAAAAAACCGACCATTTTTTGCCATGCAAACTGACAAATTTTCTCACATTAATATTGATCGAGCGAGATTCGAAGCTAGAATGTAAGATTCACTGAGATCCTTAAGCTTGCGGTCAAGACCACTCAGCCACCCTTTAATAAGTAGGGGGTTATCTGAATATACGAACGATTTCTCCGAGCTATTCGCGCTTGCTATGGCATCTTATGAATAAGGTTTATTGTAAACCTCCATGAATGATGACTATTAGCTTCACACTTTTAACTTACAATATTGCTTCTATTTCGTTCTGATAACTAATGGTCTAACAGTCGGTAATAAAAGTTGATCTACAGTAAGTTGTACACTTGTTCTGGGGACGGGTGTATATAAGCTTGCGCTTGAACCTGATTCCAGATTACAGTATGTTGTACAGTTGTTCTGGGGACGGGTTTATATAAGCTTGCGCTTGAACCTGATTCCAGTTCACAGTATGCTGTACACTTGTTCTGGGGACGGGTTTATATAAGCTTGCGCTTGAACCTGATTCCAAATTACAGTAAGTTGTACACTTGTTCTGGGGACGGGTGTATATAAGCTTGCGCTTGAACCTGATTCCAGATTACAGTATGTTGTACAGTTGTTCTGGAGACGGGTTAATATCAGCTTGCGCTTGAACCTGATTCCAGATTACAGTATGTTGTACAGTTGTTCTGGGGACGGGTTTATATAAGCTTGCGCTTGAACCTGATTCCAGTTCACAGTATGCTGTACACTTGTTCTGGGGACGGGTTTATATAAGCTTGCGCTTGAACCTGATTCCAGTTCACAGTATGCTGTACACTTGTTCTGGGGACGGGTGTATATAAGCTTGCGCTTGAACCTGATTCCAGATTACAGTATGTTGTACAGTTGTTCTGGAGACGGGTTAATATCAGCTTGCGCTTGAACCTGATTCCAGTTCACAGTATGCTGTACACTTGTTCTGGAGACGGGTTTATATAAGCTTGCGCTTGAACCTGATTCCAGTTCACAGTATGTTGTACACTTGTTCTGGAGACGGGTTTATATAAGCTTGCGCTTGAACCTGATTCCAGTTCACAGTATGTTGTACACTTGTTCTGGAGACGGTTTTATATAACCTTGCGCTTGAACCTGATTCCAGATTAAAGTACGTTGTACAGTTGTTCTGAAGACGGGTTAATAAAAGCTTGCGCTTGAACCTGATTCCAGTTGACAGTATGTTGTACAGTTGTTCTGGAGACAGATTTATATAAGCTTGCGCTTGAACCTGATTCCAGTTGACAGTATGTTGTACACTTGTTCTGGAGACGGATTTATATAAGCTTGCGCTTGAACCTGATTCCAGTTCACAGTATGTTGTACACTTGTTCTGGAGACGGGTTTATATAAGCTTGCGCTTGAACCTGATTCCAGATTACAGTAAGTTGTACACTTGTTCTGGAGACGGGTTAATAAAAGCTTGCGCTTGAACCTGATTCCAGTTCACAGTATGTTGTACAGTTGTTCTGGAGACAGGTTTATATGAGCTTGCGCTTGAACCTGATTCCAGTTCACAGTATGTTGTACACTTGTTCTGGAGACGGGTTTATATAAGCTTGCGCTTGAACCTGATTCCAGTTCACAGTATGTTGTACACTTGTTCTGGAGACGGGTTTATATAAACTTGCGCTTGAACCTGATTCCAGTTCACATTATGTTGTACACTTGTTCTGGACACGGATTTATATAACCTTGCGCTTGAAGCTGATTCCAGATTACAGTACGTTGTACAGTTGTTCTGGAGACGGGTTAATAAAAGCTTGCGCTTGAACCGTATTCCAGTTCACAGTATGTTGTACAGTTGTTCTGGAGACGGGTTTATATTAGCTTGCACTTGTACCCGAGCCTTTAGAGTTTGGAGCCTATTTCGATTCAGATAAAATACTCTTTTTTTTACAGACATAGGTTGGGCGATGGCACTTTCTCCACCAACAGAAATGGCCCCAGTTCGGGTTGAAATACGAGGCACTGCATTTGACAATAATACCGCATCACGAAAAGTCTTCCATGTTGTCGGAGATTACGTCAATTTTAAACCAACACCAGATTTTGACCAACAGATGGTGCAGGTAACAATGTTTTATCTAAGGAAAAACCGAATGAAATGAGCAAAAGGTTTGGATCCATACCAAGCCGTTAACAGAGCAAACGTAGTGATACAAAACTTGTTGCACGTCGAAGAACATGCAATAATTAATCGGATTTAATTAATAATTACCGTTAAGTATCGCATAAAACTGTGAGTGAGTTCTAGGACTGCTTACTGCTATTGTTTTCCTTCTCTTTGAAAGTTTTCACTCTGCTGAATATATTGATTTGATTTTTTGAACTTTTAAGAATTAGAAGAAAATGCTTTAGGACTTCACGGGTTAAGCTAGCTAAACAGGGGTGATAACACATTTGTAGCACCCGGCCTCACTTCTAATGTGGAAGTCCACGTGTTTGATATGGTTTGCCAGATTTCCTACATGTTGTTTGGATTTGTGATCTGCACGTGGAGCGCTATGGTAATAAAACGATTAAAACCTTTGTGTCATTGAAAATTAAGTCTGGTCAATCTTAGTTATAGAAGTTAATAGCGTGACGTGGAGGGGCTGAAGTGAGGGTTCAAGATAGGTGATCGAATTTAAAATAAAAAAGTAAAACTGTGGACTAATGTTGGTAATTGATTTGTTTGGAATAAATATTGTTTATTTTTCCAGCCTCCACCGGGAGTATTTTGTGAAGGCAGATACATTGGAAAACCGATATTGTCAATTCCTTCAAGCTTTACGACTTTTATAGAAAAAATTGATATGGATTACAAACGAATTAATTACCAGACAGTAAGTTTAATTTGTTTTATTCTATACTGTTATGCTAATGTAATTAATAAGGTATTGAAAAAGAAAAATTGAAACTGAGACACCTATACTTGGTAAAAGCTAATACAACCAAGAACATAATGTCATGCAATTAAAGAAAGAACAAGGTCAAGAAGACCAAAAAATATTGTCGAATATTGGCACAACTATTTATAAAACTCCCCAATTTGGAAAGACACTGCACTAAAATAAATGTAGTTTGATTTCAGTATTGTGAAAAACCTCCCCCCCCCACCCCCGCCTCAACCCTCTCACTTATTTTACAAACAGTGGTCCAGAAATACTTGGTAGTAATAGGAAAAATGAAAATGATATATTACCTCTAAAGTTTTTTTCCAGTTAAAAATAATCTTAATAATTAGATTAAGATGGACCAAATTCAGATAAATGAATATTATGGAATTCTTTTACTTTTTGCAGGGACAAAATACAAATTAAAAGATCTATTGGAACACTATTTCTTATAAAATTTCATTATTTTGAAAAAAGCGTTTTATGGATTAGAGACAAAACGTATAGTGTAAAAGATAAACAGTTTTATATAACCGGATTTTTTAAATCTTAATCTATTGCGAGTCAGCATGAAATCTTCAATATACCTTAATGTGTTCCAAAACAAGGGACTAGATATCTTGACTGTGAAGCTAGACATTGCTATTATCGGAAAAATATTTTTTTTCTATCAAAACAGCAAAAAAAAAAGAATAAATAAATAAATAAATAAATAATAATAATAATAATAATAATAATAATAATAATAATAATAAATAGATAAATAAAAATATTAATAAATATTAAAAATAATTATTAAAAAATAATAAAATAAAATAAAATAAAATAAATTGATATTAAATAAATAAATAAATAAATAAATAACTTTAAAAAATGAAATGAAATAAAACGATATTTAATAAATAAATAAATGAATAAATAAATAAATAAATTGTTTTTATCATGCAGTTGAAAAATTTACATAGAGGTTTAAGCTAATAACCATGAAAAGTATAGAAAGTCTCGTATTTTTTTGACTTCGGAAAAAAAAAAAGATCTAGGATATCACTTACTACTTTAGGTATGGTTTGATGCAGAACATCGATTCATTAGATATGATGATAAAGAAGCCAGTGGGACGGACCCTGATCCGACATCAGTTGTATCAGATTTTACGACAGGTAATATTACACGTATATATAAAAAGATGGTAAATAACTTGTTACAATTTTCGTGTGCGACAAAATATGATATGATTGTGATACTTGCCTCGCATAGACATTAAATACTAACAGAATGATCATTTATTATCATTTATACATGTACCGAGCCAACTAGTAAGGGCCTACGACACGGAAAAGCCTTTCTTAATTTCAGTCGACCGGGTACGAACCCACAGAGGTTTGGATGCTTTGAGCTTGATTTAGAAAACTCGACAAACGCGGACCCAGTATATGCTCGAGTTCGGACATTAATCACATTACTAGGTTTTGATGGAAGAATATAAAAGTATATGTTTGTTATTCTATTTCCAGTGGCTGAGTGGTTTAAAGCGTTGATTTACGGATCACAATGCATCTCTCAGCTACACGTGGGTTCGAATTCCAATCAGGACAGAAACGAGTATGAGAACGTTAATAACATTGGTGGTTTTCTCCACGAGCGTTCTGGTCCCAGTTTGACAATCATTTACCCACTTAACTGTACACTCGACTCAAATTCGGGAATATTTCATGCAATTTTTAAGACATTACATAGTTAAAATTGAATATTTAATGTTATATTGAACAAGTGTAGGTTTGTTGAACAAAAACAAAACATTATCTCATAAAACGTAAAATCTTTAGAATATTAATGAAAGCAAAATGGGAATATTTGAGTTGAGTGACCATCCAGTTGAGTGAATGATTGTAAAACTGGACTCAGGTGTATAAGCTTCACAATCCTAAAACTGGTCTCCGCGATATAAAAAAAAGATTTTTTTACTGGGACTTAAAGCACCGTTATTAGATTCATATTCAATGAAATAAATGACACACTGAAACTGAAGAACATCCTTTTATTTATAGGAATAAAATACAATATGGACCGTTTTATGGGAACATGTAGACCATATTTACTTCAACATGGTGATGATTTTGTTGTAAATGCTTATATCCAGAACTCACCGGCTGTTGAAATGATTGATTCATTAGAATATTTCCATATAAAAAGAGCAGAAATTATTTACGTTGGCAAGGTTAGAAATTGTTTTTTTTTTATGGTGAATGTTATAACCTTAATAAAATCTGTGACCTTTTTAATAACATTTTTACTTTCTTTTGTTTTTCAAAAATTGGAAGATTTAAACGGTGCTTTAAGCACAGATCCGATGTCGATTCTAAACCGGGGGCTTTCATACAAAGTCTTATCGGTGTTTTCAGTGATTTTGTCTAATGCCAAAGCCAGTTTTTTTCTTCGTCTTCTTTTTTTTTTTTTTTTTTTGATCAAATAAATCATCCCTTTGTAAACTAATGTTTTTCTAAATATTGTACATATATGAAAAGTTGCTGTTTTATTAGACTTTAATGTAAAATTTTCCCTTATAGCTAGAATGTAGACATCTCTAATCCATTACACTCCTGGATATTTAAAACTTATAATATTATTATAATATTTGTAAAATTGTCATAATTTATGTAAGTTCTAATGTTTTGTGTTTTGCTTCAATATTTCAACCGTACGATAAGACATTTCCGGTCGGCTTACGGATTTAAGCGTATCCGACAGCATTTGAATTCACTCGGGCATATCCGGTGAGAAAGTTTGTTAGTTCTCTTGTTGAAGTTGGTAGTGTTTTCTACGCATTCCGGTTTCCCCCACTAATTCACTCCACTAGTTCTCACTATAAATTGTATATTTTATAGAGAAAAGCGAGAAATACGTACTGTGATGTATGGAGTGGCATTTATTATGATTACGACTTAAATAAAAACGTTACTGTAGAATGGTATTTTACTGAGGTAAGTAAATACATTTTACTGACCTTGATTGTTTTTGTGAGTTCCACCTATTGACAAAACTGTTTTTAAGTTCTTATCTGAAAATTAACTTTTTTGCCGACCTTCGACGAAAGAACTAAAACTTCCTAGGTCTTGCTCAGACCAGACACTGAATCGATTCGAACACTTGACATTTTGCACACAGAGATTATTTTAACAATTTGACTGCTGTAGTTGTACTGATTTTGCTGTATGAAGCATATATTCTAAATTTCGCGCCACTAGACTATCAAGTTATATGATTGAAGGCTACTTTTTTGTAGTCATTGTGCTACGTTAACAAAACACATTGAAATTGAAGTTAACGTTTGTAATAAACAATAGGTATTAAAACAAATTTTATATCAATGGTATATGCATATAGACCGAATTAGGAATGGTATTTTATGGTGTATCGAATAAACTTAACGATACATTAAATAGCGAAACAAAAACCCATTAATCCGCTAATAGTTATCCTCTTTGACAGTTATCTCATATAGAAATGACCGGCTTGCTCAGTAACAGAGCGTCCGCCTAAAGAGTTTGAGGTCGTGGGTTTGACCGGGTCACACTTAGGACTTGAGATATGTGAATTCGCGACTACTGGCAATGTGAATATTAAAATTCTGTTCATATAATCATGTACTATTTAGTGCTGACTACGTACGTTGGCTTTTTTGGTATGAATTAAATACTAGTAAAAAGTATGAAATGTTTGTGAAATTTTTTAAGACTTAAATTGTAGTTTGTATGTATTTAGTTACTGGTTGTGAAATGAAGGCTATTGCAATTTTCCTGATTCTGGGAATATTCTCGACCAAGAGTCCTCGCAAAATTACGCTTGGCGATAACAAAATGTAATATTCAGTAATCTTAAGAGATTAAAAACATTATTCTTGTCGCGAATAGTTGAAAAATGTTGATACGATGTTAAAACAACATTACAAAAGCTACATAACAACAGCCACATATATTTGAAATGTGCTCGTTATATATTCAATTGTTTGTCCTCAACATTTAGGCTGGATGGACAGAGGCAGTTGAAAATACAGTCAATCAAGGAACTTTAATTAAAATGGATGTTTGGGAGGTAAGAATATTCACCACACAAGTAATATAAAATATGAAAAACTAATTAAATTTTTCAACCTCTACAAAATAATTTAACAACACTAATATGGCCAGCAAATCTAGTTTGATTTTTTAAAATTTGTGTCAAGGTGACGTATAATAATAATAATAATAATAATAATAATAATAATAATAATAATAATAATAATTATTATTATTATTATTACAACAATTAATATAATACATATAATAATAATAATAATAATAATAATAATAATAATAATAATAATAAATCATAGAAACTTATTATTATTATTATATGTATTATTATTATCATCATTATTATCATCATCATTGTTTTTATTATTATTATTATTATTATTATTATTATTATTATTATTGTGGCTAATTAATATTAGGCACAAATACCGTTATTTACTTAAGATGTACTCAACAGCAGTCAGTACAATAATCCTGACTTTGTGTTCGTTATAAACCTTATAGTTTATGATTACCTAATCACTCTGCACGGACGATTTCTATTGGTTGTGTGATTTTTTTGTCTCCTTTCTCAGTAATAACCCAACTTTGTTTTAGGGCGGTTCAACTAATCCAGTTGTTCACAACATATTGAAATTGGACCCAACAGTACCTAATTTATCTGTTTTCAACTTAGCAACTTGCTATCCTCCAGACAAAAAGATTCATTTTGTGATAAAATTTGAAGGTAAGTGATATGCTAAGAAATTTTGTTATTTTGTTTGTTTAATTGTTTTTTGTTTAGAGAGGAGGGTTTGGATGTTTTCTTATACGCGTATACAGTTAAATGTGCACAAATCAAGGTGTTATTTCCCCTTGGACCCGGATTATATTTTTATTTCATTATTATTTTTGGGGAGGGGATAGTGAACAATCTTTAGTACTAAAGTTTCTATAAATGTACTAGAAATATACCTTTAGTATTTCATCTGTTGCATTATTAGGCAATCTTGTTTCTGATTTGTACAAGTCGTACCCTTGGGGCTCAAAATAAGATAATAGCAAGTCACTTAGATGGCATATTGCTGGAAAAATTTCAATAAATCATGAAAGCAATAAACGTTTTGTATAGGCATGTATATAAAATATTGTAGGTATTGATATGACGATCATTTTGATATATAATTCAATGTCACGAGTTCAAATGCCAAGGTCATAACTTCATAAGAATACAAAAATAGTTAGTTATCCCTAAAACTATAAACATTTGGTGTATACATGTATACTGAAAGAAATATAGGTTTTAATATGAAAAATCATTTTGATATGTATTTTAATTTCACTGGTTCAAAAGTCAGGGTCATACAAAAAGAATAATTAGATTGTTAATCATCTTCAAAACTAATTCTTTTTGTATTGGAATGTATATTATAATATTTTAGGTATTGTTATATCGTTCATTGATATATAGTTCAAAGTCATTGGGGGCGTCGGTGGCCGAGTGATCTAAAGCGCGCGCTTACGAACCACAGTGTCTCTCACCGCCTGGATTTGAATCCCACTCGGGACAGATCCTAATGTGAAAAAGTTTGTCAGTTCGCTTGCCGAAGGTCGTTGGTTTTCTCCGGGCACTCCGGTTTCCTCCATCATCCCAGAACTGACCGCTTCGAAACAAGTAAAAGAATCTTGACTGGGGCGTAAAACACCATTACTCCTCTCCACTCTCAAAGTCATTGATTCAAAGGTAAAGGCCATAGCTGCAAAAGAATAATCAATGATAAACGATTTTATATACACACTGAAGACTTTATAGGCATGTATTTGATGATATTGTAGATAGGTGAGGTCAGAGATCAAGGTCTTAGGCTGCATAAGAAAACCGAAGTAGTTTATTGTCTCAAAAACTGCATTTTTTTTTAATTTTGAAGTTTTGTTGTACAAGGTCACTGTAGGTCTGGGTCGGACCATTTCAATAAGCTTTAAATGTCTATATCTCGACAATAATAACATTTTGATGTCCAGTTTTGACGTTTCCTTTAAATGTACTTTTTAAAGTCTTAAGGTCAAAATTAGATTCATGACCTAGTTTTTTTTTTCACTTTAACTATTACATGCATTATAGCTATTCGTAAATATACTAGACCTTAGAAATTTAAGAGTCTTAGAACATGTAAACTTTTAATCGGAGTAATTGTGACAGCTTGATCTAGACTAGGAATAATATGTTAGCTTCTGTTATTACTGTATTTGTTCATTGTTCTTGTGTAGTTGATTTTAAATTCCATTCACATGGGTCACTTGCTTTTAGAAAAAATTATTTATATTTATATCAAACACAAACATACCCGTTCATGTTCAAATCACAATTCCAAAAGCAAAGTCAAATATGGAACTCCATTAGTGTCTTACATGGTACAAAAATGGTATATGAATAAATGTTAATGACGAAAGCAAAAAAAAAAAAAAAATATATATAATGGTTAAACCAAATGATATAACAGTGAAACGAAAACATATTAATGAAGTGGAAAACATATAATGATGAAGTGGAAACATACAATGAGGAAGTGGAAACATATAATGATGAAGTGGAAACATATGAATGATGAAGTTGAAACATATAATGGTGAAGTGAAAACATATAATAATGAAGTGAAAACATATAATAATGAAGTGGGAAACATATTATGATGAAGTTGAAACATATCATGATGAAGTGGAAACATATAATGATGTAGAAACATATTATGGTGAAGTGAAAACATATAATGGTGAAGTGAAAACATATAATGATGAAGTGGAAACATAATGATGAAGTGGGAAACATATAATGATGAAAGTGAAAACATATAATAATGAAGTGAAAACATATAATGATGAAGTGGAAACATATAATGGTGAAGTGAAAACATAAAATAATGAAGTGGAAACATATAATGATGAAGTGAAAAACATCTTATTGTGAAGTGAAAACATATAATAATGACGTGGAAACATATAATGATGAAGCGAAAACATAAAATGATGAAGTGCAAACATACAATGATGAAGTGGAAACATATAATGATGAAAGTGAAAACATATAATATGAAGTGAAAACATACAGCATGATGAAGTGGAAACATATAATGATGAAGCGAAAACATAAAATGATGAAGTGAAAACATATAATAATGAAGTGGAAACATATAATGATGAAGCGAAAACATATAATGGTGAAGTGAAAACATATAATGACATTTAAACCATATAAGACAGTTAGAACGTTCCATAGTTTAATATTTAAAAACTGGCAAATTAAGTTACAATGTAAACTTTCCACCAAGATAGTGAGGCCGGTTGTTCCGGAAGGTTAACAAATCCAGTCCTATCTAGCTAGTTACACCCGCCGTGTGTGAATGGAATTGAGAATAAAAGGAGCATGGAAATATTTGACGTCAAATATATCCAGGATAATTCTGGATACAAAAATATCATACTTATCAACAATATTGTGAACTGTGATTTTAAGGGACTTGATAAGCTTAGGCATATCTGTGAGTCAACAATTAATTTGTAAGCAACTTTCTTCGTTGCATAAAGCCCCCGTAGTGGGAACAAGCTCTACCATACGGCATTAGCTTGGGTAACAAATACATTTCAACAATTAGCATGTGAAGCAGTTATATTGCTGCAAAGAAATGAAAAATTAACAATAAAAATAAAAATCATCATGTTTGTAATATAACTTCAATTGTAGCTTTTCGTGGGTGTCATAATTTAGGTATAAATCAAAGTAGTCTATGCTTTTGGTATACTGATTAATTGTTGGAAAATTATATTTCACTTAGATTCATTAATTTTCATTTGTTTGGCGTATGTTTTTTAATTTATTAAACTTTTCGGCCCCTAGTGTCACTGATGAGGAATGATTTTCGGAATGTGCACATCTGGCACATCAATTTAGCAGGTATTTGTTATATATTTCCTAAACACATCAAATACATGTATGTTATCTATCAAAAAGTTTAATTTTATATTGGCGTCATACAACAAAACCATGACAATTCAAATCGTATATGCATTGTACTTTTTCATGGATTTATATGCATGTTGATTTATTGATGCTTCCAAAACATTGTTCGGAAAATATTTTCTGTCCACAAGCAATTTTCAGAAATATCAATGTTAATTCAATACGATAATTGTTTCATTTTAGTTGTTACTGGTGGAACAACTTTGTCAAGTATAAGTTACTACTTTCTGAAAAACACATTACAAGACAATCTAGCAAAGGCAGCATTTATCAATGCTCCAAGGTTTGCCGATGTAGTCGTAAGTATTTGATTAAGCTTTTTAATTATTTTGAATTTATTTGATTCATCGAACATTTTCAGAACTCTATTTTCAGAACTTCTAAGCGTAATCGTTAATATAAAAGAAATGGTGTGAGAAATAATGTTAAAGAAATATATGAGAATTCAATGCTTAGTGATCGTAACATGATTTTGCTATCATTGATGAAATGCGCAATAATGATTCAGAATTCTGTGTGTTTTTGAAGCCCAATACCAAACGGCGTTCGAAAACGTTTTCCTTAAAGTCAGAGTGTTAACTGTAAAAACAAGTTTTATTACAGATTTGTGGCAGTTCAAGAAAATGTTGAATAAAAATGACAAGATATATATATATATATATATATATATATATATATATATATATATATATATATATATATATATATATATACAATGTATTTCAGTTCTATACGGTCATTAATACATCATTAATACACACAAGTGTTTTCCTAAGCAAGATTGTAGAAACCTACATGCCTTTCCAGTTCAATAGTATTTTAACCGAAAAAGAAAAGATTTAAAAGCAGTGTTTAAATTGTATTAACTATACTTTCCTTAAACAATTTTCAAGTTAACAACAATGATTGCTATGGAATACGATACAACATTCACTAAAATTCTTGGTTAAGTTGGCTGATTCCAAGAGCAGTTTGTTTTAGTTGCACCCCTAGTTCTTCTATCTTGATTCTTGATTCTCTGATGGCTATTTTATTATTCTTACAGCTTGAATACAGTGACACAAAGAACTTTTTCTTTATCGGAACTCTGCTTGATAAAGCCCCTTTACTTAATCCAAAGATCTTCCCTCCACCACAAGTACAGTACCCCGTTGCAGCATCGTATGGTTTTCTGCATGGTTTAATAACAGGCGATTGGATGTTTAATATTACAAGTGCAGTTGGCGAGGTAGGTGTTACACCATCTATCTCAAATGATTGGCTATAAGATTGCCTAGGCTTTCACACTTTATCTTCAAAATTATGTTATAGTTTTGTACAACAATTTCTGATCTGGTCTGTACTAAAGCTAATAAAAACAAGAATAGTTCCCAAAAGTACTTGTATACAATAAAACCTGCTATGACAACCGCCTGTCCATAAAGACCACTGATTTGTTCATTATATTATATTTCAACCAAGTGACTCAATATGAAAAATCAAGGTCCCATGGTTAGTCTTTAGATGGAAGGTTTAGCGTAGGCAAGGGGGAATAACTCATGCGTTCTTGTAGTGTTGTATCCCACCACGTGTTATCAGTTCTTGTTTGGCCCTGTAGACTTAAGAAAGGTGCTCATTTATGAGGCAAAATTAGATGAAAAGAATATTAGTTATATATTTCATTAAGTAAATGTTGTCCTCAAGCTGATGTAGGTAAGACAACACTATATTTTGAGTGATATTGTTAATGACCGGTTTAGTATTGTATTCTCTAAAATATAATGAAGTAGTTTCAGATCACCCAGATGCATGTTGATTGCTGGGGTAGTTTGTCTGGTCGAGAAATATCTAAAAATTGTGAGAAATAGATAAAGCATCTCACCATGAGATAAAGGAAAAATGTAGAGTAAACGGAAAAAATCTTATATATTGATTAAAACATCGTTGAATGATATATTTATTGTTATTAGCAATGTTGTAATTTTTACTTGCTGAAAGTTCGATAATTTTACCGGACACTGAGTTTATTCACAATGCACAATGTCAAAACTGTTTGTCATAATACAAGCGAACAAATCTAGACTGAAAGATTGAATTACAAAACTATGTTCTGAATAAATTGTCAACCTTAACTCTGATCTTGTGTGATATGGAATACAGATGATGTCCAGGGGCTCATCCAGAATATTATGTATGAGATTTATCATGAGATATTACGGTCTGCGGGTCGCTTAAAGACCTAAGCAGGTCCAGCTAACCCCCTCCCTCCCCGCCAAAATGGACTTATTGGCCATTTTTTCTAACTTGAATTTTACAAAAATAGGGAGGGTTACAATCGCCTTATGAATCCACCAATATTGTCAATGATATGGAACTTGTCTTTTATACGAAGTATTTACCTTTTGTTTTAGTTAGTAACTCTTAAGGGTATTGATGTACTGCAAATTCCTTATGCACAAGATTTCCTGCCAACAACAACAAGTACAAAGCCATCTACAGAAAAAACTCCACCAATTCCAGGAAGGACTACACCGGCACCTCCTAAACCTTTAACAACCACCCCTGAACCAACACCACCTTTCATTCCGATTGGTGGGACGACACAGAAACCTAGTTCTACAACACAAAAACAACAAACTACAGTGTCCAGTACAGGTAAAATGTAATGAATGGGGAAGCTATGACATGGGAAAATACTAGTAGTTAGAAAAATATACTTATAAAATTGTTAAAAACAGGAAATAAAAAAGTGAAATAAGATAAAATACAAGACATGATAGACTTAAAAATAGAGATTAGAAAAACGGACTTAAAACTGGGACTATTGAAAATTCCCTGCAACATCCCTAAATGCTTTCAAAAATATTTTGAATATTGTCTGGAAATGGCACTAACAATGGCGTCTACATGAATGAATGAATGAATTAGTGCGATTCTACGAAAAGAGCTAACCCTTTAGACAGCGATCAGCATCTACTGTAATGTCATCCAGTTGTGCAATACGTTGAAAATAAATATTTAAAATGTATTATTAGTGTCAGTTGTTTTTATTAAAGTAATATTTGTTGCAAAATGTTGCGTTTAATTTATTGTAACATTATAATGCAACTAATGACTACGTCCCAAACAGCTTAAGTAAAATGCTTAAAAATGGAAGTATACGATAGGTAAACACATCGATTTTATTATTGGCAGTATAAGTTATGATATTGATCCAATTCAAACTGAATTTTATTTGATTTTTGAAAGAAATAAATTGTTTTACATTTTTTTTAGCAAACAAGCCATGTAGTTGTCCACAGATGAAATGCCCAACAATCCCACTTAGTAAATCTTGTGTCTGTCCAAGGACTACATGTCCAAAAATTTCTACAAGCAAGCCTTGCGTTTGTCCAAAAAGTACATGTCCAAAACAAACTACGCCAGCGCCACCTATATCTTGTCCACCAATTAAATGTTCACCGTTCACACAATTTGTAACAAAACCACCATCAAATACGGCTAAACCGATCGCATTAAAAAGTAATGGCCCAAAAGGCGTTAGTTCAGGTGAGTGTTTAATAGTTATGTGGTTTCAGCACCAACTTTTGCAGTTATGATCACTAAAATAATAATGTTGTATGTTCCATTAAACTCAAGTTGCTTAGCAGGTGTCGCGCTGCACCGCAATAAAAAGTTAAGAAAGTGATACGAATATGTTACAAGCGTTAAAGGGGGAACATCAAAAAAGAAAAAAAGATCTGTAATTCAACTGACAGTTATCATCAGTTTACAATCATTTTTTTTTTAAATTTGCTATATAAATCTGGATATTTTTAAAGAATAGTTACTAGTAGCTATAATTAACATGTAATTATTTTGATGTTGAACATGTTGTTTAACGCCGTATCAGCAAACTTTCAGCTATTCACGACAAGGTAAATCTCTATTGATTCATCTGAGAATAAGTTCGAACAATATGCTAAAGATGTGCGAGTCAGGTACTATCGCGCACTTTTTGGTAGGCAGCTAGCTCATCGAGTTATTTTTCCGACATCAGGTAAATCATCGATAACCTCTTTTCTTATTACCGAGCTCCATTCAGTGAAGCAGTATGTGAAATTTTTTGAAGTCTTGTAAATGATTCGGCTGGGGTTCGAACCTACGACTTCCCTATGGACGCTCAGCACTGAAACCGATATTGTAAATACATTCCTTTTGTTTTATTTCAGGTGGTGTTGCGGGAATTGCTATTGCTATGATTATTGTTGGAATATTTTTTGGAATGTTAGGTACAGTTATATATCTTTATAAGGTGAAGAAGATAGAATTTCGACGTTTGTTAGACCCAAGCGATGACAATGACAAATATTAAGATAGGTTTGAGGCAGATATGGTTAAGTCAAGCATGTAAAATTTTTCTTAAAAGCCAACTAAATAGGCAATCCATTTAAATTGTAATCTCAGTTTATGTTTTCATCACATTGGTATACAATGTATTTATGTAACTTCATTGCATTGTTTTGCTGTTTTTGGTCGTGCGTCTTCCGCTGTTCTGCGGTTTTTGGACGTGTGTCTTCCGGGGGTAAATATTTGACTACTTATAATATTATGAAATGAAGAATCGTTACAATCGTTACAAAAAAAGTTTGTGTTAAATATGAAATACCAGTACAATTTGTATAAAAGTAGATGGTAAAATGTATGCTGTGTATAATGTTGGTATTTTAACTCGTATTATAAATGTAATCTTTTAAAATGAAAAACAAGTACAAAACAGTTTTGATAGTTAAGAATTTTATTATTTTTGTTTCCGATTCTTGTTATACAATTCAATAAGCAAAGCGTCACGTATACACGTATATAAATAATAAATAACGATTATATTGTCTATTTAAACGTAGTCATCAGAAAATCAAACACTTCTGACACTTTAAACAGGCAATATTTATTTTATCTAATTTCGTAACCCTACAATAAGACAAAAATAATATTTCTGTTCGTAGCAAACTTACCAAACTTATTATTCATTAATTATTTATTTTATTTATTTTGCATACTTTATAACAGAAATTATGTTTTAAATGACATGCCTGTATTAGCACTTCGGTAGCCGGGTGATTAGTCCTTAAACCCAAGGCGTTAACCACAGTGAGACTGACCAACCGCCAGTGAGAAACAATTTTCCTTGTAGTAGTTGTTACTGGCTAGCTTCATGCCTAGATCGAGAGTTCTGCGATAATTATCTTTGGCACTACAGGGTATTGTACAAGAACCCTTATGGTTGCCGTAAGTGCACACTATTACAAAGCAGATCAGAAATACTATCACACTTACGCATCACACGAACTGTGTTTAAATTAATCCTTAAGAACAAAGTACATTTTTCGTCATGAATAGCTAAAAAAATTCTGTGACGTAAAATTACATTTAACCGACCAATCAAGCCTGTGTAATGATGAAACTAAACCCTTTTTTATTTTGCAGTGAAAATACTTAATGGATACAAATTGTTGATTGTCATGTGCATGCAATTCGAAAAAAAAATAGGTTTAAAATAAAACAAAGGCATAATGACAATTTTCAAAATAAAACAGACAATGACAATTCTCAGGTGATGTCATTGTTCAAATTCTGTAAGGACCATCTTTATGTCAGCTGATGGACACTGCGAGTAATTAAGGTATTTCATGAAAGGAGACAGTTTGATATGAATTAATGGGGTTTAACCTCCCATTCAAGAATATTTCACTTATATCGAGACGTCACCAATAATAAAAACTTCAAGGAACAGACAACAGATGGTTCTACAGAAGATTGCGGGATGAATTTAAAATCTGTGCTAGATTTGGAATCACCCAATTCATTTTTAAAATATTTTAAACATAGGAAAATAAAACTGAAAAACGAGCAGTAGACATAAATAGACATTGGTAATAGATTACGAAGATAATACAGAATACCCAAGTAAAAATGTAAATCGGGAGATAAATTGCTAATAAGGATGCTCCTAGAAATGTAAAAATTACGGTAAAATATATACTTTACCCTGAGCGCTCATAGACATCGAGTTGAAACCACCTGGATCTGAAAACAGAAAAATGCTAGGTGTATTGAAGTGGATTTAATGTGAAAATACTTTACATTTAAGATTCTCAGTTTAGATGAAATTACTGACAATCATGAGAGATACAACCTTACTGGGTTTAATAAACTGCTTTTATCGCTGTGTTGCATGGTAAACCTCTGTTAGTGTTCACCCAATAATTAGTTTTAATTGCTAATAACCGAGACAAATAGTATAATTAAAAAGTTAAACGATTTAAGATTGATTTATGAGATAAAAGGGAATAAAATAAAAAAAAATGAAAGGCGAACGTTTCATGTTATTTCAGGCGAAAGTTTCATATTGTAT
This sequence comes from Tegillarca granosa, assembly GCA_029721355.1. Lineage (NCBI taxonomy): Eukaryota > Metazoa > Mollusca > Bivalvia > Arcoida > Arcidae > Tegillarca > Tegillarca granosa. The sequence goes on from CM056601.1 coordinate 16,962,309, forward strand.
ATTATAAGAGAGAGAGAGAGAGAGAGAGAGAGAGAGAGAGAGAGAGAGAGAGAGAGAGAGAGAGAGAGAGAATCTTACTGTTGCTACTTTCTCCACCCATTCCGCCTGGTTTGAAGTTTGTACTGATCTGATTGCCTCCAGGCATTGAAAAATCTGGTATTCCTCCGGACATTCCTCCTGGTTGAAAACTACCAAACTGACCACTCGAGGTGCTTCCACTCGATGTCGCACTTGAACTTCCACTGTTGCCACCCTGTTGACCCAAACTAATGGTGCCACTTACACTTCCCACTGATCCAATATTTGCCTGTCCATTGACACTTCCGCTTACGCCGTTTTGTCCTGCTTGGATATTACCGCCAATACTTCCTGCGGAGCCTAAGTTTACCTGACCGTTGGCATTTCCACTAACCCCGTTTGGTCCCGCTTGAATGTTTCCGCTCAAGCCTCCAGCGGAACCAAAGTTTACCTGGCCGTTTGCACTCCCACTGACACCATTTGCTCCTACTTGTAAATTTCCACTTATGCTTCCAGCAGAACCAAGGTTAGCATTACCAGAGAGATCACCAGTTACACCATTAGGTCCGGCATTTACATTTCCACTTATACTACCTAAACCCCCTAAATTAGCATTTCCGCTCACTCCACCAGATACCTTTCCATTTCCATCAACATTTAAATGTGCACCGATGTTGCCTATAGGTCCTAATCCAGCATTGGCATCTAGACCAGTTGAAACTTTCCCACTTGAATCAACGTCTACGTGAACACCAGCATGGGCTAATGGACCTATTCCAACACCCAATTCTCCACCACCACTAAGTTTGCCGTTTTTATCTACATTAAGATGACCACCGACATCAACACCGTCAATATTGACGCCAACTTCACCTCCTCCACTAACCTTGCCATGATCAACATCAATATTTGCACCTAGTTTGCCAACACCAGGAACATCAACTTTACCACCAGCACTGAACTCCCCATTTCCTGCCGATAGATGAGCATTTCCAATAGGCGTATTGACATTTGCTGCTACCCCATCTTTTCCAACGCTTGCCCCACCAACAACGGTGTCTACAGCTACACCATCTTTCCCTATACTTGCGCCACCAGCAACTGTATCAACGGAAACACCATCTTTACCAACCTTTGCTCCGCCAAGAACCGTATCGACTCCAACCCCGTCCTTTTCTGTAGAGACACTCCCGACAGCTGTATCAACTTTCAATCCTCCTGAACCGATATTTACGTCTAATACATGTTTGATGAGGAACCTTTTCTCATAATTCTTGAAATTTTCTGAAGAAAATCAGATTTGATTAGAGCTTAAAGAACATTAGAACAGACGACCAGTGTTACTATAACATAATGAAATTAATAATTTATTAAGATGTTTTTGTAATAATGTAAGAGTTTGTTGGCGTCATTTTACTGAGGAAGTTACGGTTTTTGTGACGGTAAATTTTGTTATCATTCTACTGTTAAATTTACTGTGTTTGTGATAGTGAATGTTGAAAATTTTCAGAACTCTCAAAAAGTTTGGTATTTTTATGCATTTGATTAAACCAAGTCGTTACGGGACATAGCAATGTGCATCCTGATTTTCAGTAAAATGTCTGCTGAGAGTAAAAAAATTAAGAAATATTAAAGTCGTGAATACCATATGCTTTCGTGCATACAACGATCTAAACATAATTCTCTCTCTCTCTCTCTCTCTCTCTCTCTCTCTCTCTCTCTCTCTCTCTCTCACACACACACACACACACACATTCTCTCTCTCTCACTAATAGGAGAGACAGAGAGAGAGAGCGCGCATTTGGTTTTTTAGTAATAATGTTCATGACCCAGTTAGAGCTGCATTAAGTTTTCCTTGGAATGGTGCTTATCTAAATAATGATGCTCCTTATGAACAATATCACATTTGGTTCAACGATAAAAGCGCGAATAAATACAGAAATAACAGTAATGTCTCAGCGAGATGAAGCCTGTATGATCTAATTTTAGAACATGGTTAGAGCATTCCTTAGCTGGATTTGGATTTAAATAATTTTGGGACTTTAGATTCATCAATTTTTCAACTGTTTGGCTTATGTTATTTATCTATCAAACTTTTCTGTCTTAGTGTCACTGATGAGGAATTAATTTCCGAAACGTACACATCTGGCACATCAAAATTTAACTGGTATTTGTGTTATATATTAACGTCATAAAAAACCGGGCCATTTAAAACAACCTACAAAATGATGAAATACGATAAATTAAACACAGAATTTAATAAATTTGTCATTTGTGACTTTATAAGGGACAAATAACACCATTGCGAATACAATTGGATATTAATGACGGACAATTAATACAATTTTTCAGGTCTCGCCTTCGATTCGTTGGATTTCCCGTACATCCATGTGCATGCTCCAAACAAACAATAATCATCGTTAAACATTGACCAACCCATTAGAGGATTTTGTTTATTTACAGCTTATAGGAATGAAATTTTAGAAAATAAATCTAACGGATCGCGATTAGAAGTAATATATTTTTAAAAAAAAAATTCAGAAAATTGAAAAAGAAACTTAATGCACCTTTAGATTAGTTCGTTTAGATAAAAATGATATTTTATTAAAATAGGTACATGACGTACAAAATATAATACAGAGGATCCCAGATCTCCTCAACAATAATTAAAATTTTAATTATTCTGCACGACACATAGGGAACATGTATGCTTATTGTTTCACTTACATATAAAAGATCAGCTCTTACTCAGTGAGCCACTGTGGTAGCTCAGTTGGTAGAGTGCTTGCTCCGTAAGTGGAAGGTGGTGGGTTCGAACCCCGGCCGGGTCTGACCCAAGAGTTGAAAGTGGGTAGTGACTGTTCTTTCGCCAAGCAATCGGCATTACGAAATGAAAGTCACGGTTTTTTCGGGTGGGAACTTAAAATAAACGAGGACCCGTGTCATGGCAGGCGTGGCACGATAAAGAACCCTGTTGTATAATGGCATTAGCGCAACGCACAGGCAAAATTTCTGCACTTTCGCCTATAGCTAGCGACGTCTCGATATAAGTGAAATATTCTTGACTGGGACGTTAAACACCATTACTCAACTCAACTCAACTGCTACCCAGTGAAAAAGATCTCCATGCTTCTATTCGAATTGATTCATACCTTGGCGTTAATAAGCTTTGTGATTCTATGTTAAAATTTTATAACACGTTTTTCGCGCAACTGTATTTACTGTTACCTGCTCTGTTATCAAACGTTTTGACAGCATTGTGGCATTTATCTGCAGTGTGTACACGGAATCCATTTAGTGGAAATAGGATTATCTTAAAAAAAGATTATCGATTTTGTTAGCATAATAAGGCGAATATGGGCTTTTATATTGCTCTGTTAGTTAATTTCAAAGATAACTTTTCGTGATTTCAAATGATAGCACTATATGGCATATTTTGATAGCCCTTTCTCTCTGGTCTTAGCCTTAATCCAAAGTAAGCAGTTGTCATGCTAAGATAGAAATACATATAAAATTCACTGACTGCTCTTTATCATAAAAATATAATTATAATAATATCAATATGCATGATTATATATTATTTTCCTGTCTTATGCAGTGTTGTTCAAGTAAACTCTTACCCAGGGCCTCGGTGGCAGAGTGGTCTAAAGCGCGCGCTATCGGATCACAGTGCCTCTCACCGCCTGTGTTCGTATCTCACTAGGGACTGATCCTAGTGTGAGAAAGTTTGTCAGTTCGCTTACCGAAAGTCGGTGGTTTTCTCCGGGCAATCCGGTTTTCTCCACCATCACAGATCTGACCGCCTCGAAATAAGTGAAAGAATCCTGACTGGGGCGTAAAACACCATTACTCCTCCTTCTCTCCACTCTTATCCGTGTATTAAATTGATTTTTTTTTTTAAATTAAATCTATACAACCAGTGTTGGCATCCTACTTCGATTAATCGCTAAATAGAAGGAACATATATAACCAGAATTAGCGTACTACTTCATCAAACAATTGAAGGATCTATGCATTAAGTGTTAGTGTACTAATTCATACCCCTGTTGAATGTATCTATACAACCAATACTAGCCTACTGCAAATTTCGTCCAATAGTATGGATCTATACAACCAGTGTTATCATACCTATTTTGGGCGGTTTTTTCTTCCCTGTATTACATTATTCTGTGGTTTTAATTAAATGCATGTTAAATAACTGTTTAGTTCTTATCCGCCATATAAAAATCTGTAAACTGACCCCATTCGGTCGGGTGTAAAAATATGCACAGTATATTTTCGTATGCTTTTACCTTCGTTAGCATTCCGTTCAAAAGTGGCTTTTCTTGCAAGTTTGTACGCGCGCGAACGTTTGAGTGATATAATGAAAAATCTGGTCCAGATCCTCGAAAAAATTAATGTTTGGCATTTGCATTCAATTCCCATGTCCGATCGAATGAAAATAACTAATAAACTTCAGAATAATTACGATTACCTGGATACAGTGTTATTGTTAGATTTTGTTTCAGACATCCACATTGTTTGATTACACGCTTCATAAACTCAAAGAACACGTGAACTTTTTCGCTGAACTCGCTAAGCTTGTCCCGTTACACATTTTGCAGTAAAATATACATTTTCTTTAACCGTATATATATGTGGTTATATTACATATTTTAAAGACCTATCATCGTCCTGATGAAAGTAATACATTTACCTCATTGGTGATAGTTCTAGCGACCATTGAGTTTTCGGTGACAACAAATCCAGCCTGATCATAGCATTCTTCAGTGTCATGTTTTACTGCAAATAAAAGATGAAATGGCACGGAAAAAAAACGTTATCGCCCAGGTGCTCCGTGTAGGAATTGCGAACGATTTACGGTTCATTTGATACGCATGTCTAGGAAGGAAGTCGGAGATTACTTTGTCCTGTAAGACACGGTTAACGACCAACAATTCTTCCTGAAACACTTTACATGTATCAACAATAGAACGTTTTTCTTTTATTTAGGAAATATATAAAACAAATACCAGTTAAATTTTGATGTGCCAGATGTGCACATTTCAGATATTCATTCCTCACCAGTGACACTAAGACCTAAAAATTTGATAGATAAAAAACATAAACCAAACAATGAACTAAATAATGAAATAATGAACATTTCCCGTATTTATTGTGCAAGAGTCGAAATGCAAATACGATGAATTACAAAGATGTAAAAAAAATGGAACAGCCTTGCATTATCCTTAAAACAGAACGTGTTGTCTGCTTTTATAGCAACAAAAATTATATGTCACGTGATAACATGTTGATCTCGCATAATTTTCAGCAAAAACAGATAATAAATAAATTTGTATTTTTAGGCATAAATTTATATGACTAGCTTCTTACATCAACAAGATAAAATACATTCGGAGCTCAACGCTGAACAGATATAAAGTAAAAGGTATATCCAATACTCCAGTAGAACCAAACATACAGGTATACTCCTCAATTTGTTGTGTCTTTAAATGCACATTTATACATTTAGTGTTTCTAAAAGAACTTGACTATTCTTTTGGAAAAAAAATTATAAAAAATAAAAATCAAAATAAATAAAACTACAATACACTGAAACGAATTTTGAAGAAGTCAAACTAGATCATAAATGTCAAAAAAATTGCAAATTGGTGTATGAAAAATTGGAATTAGTTTAACCTATGTGCTCATGGTAAAATTAAATTCTAAATTTACGGAAAAAACTAAGAAAAACTTAATGTTTTAAGAGGTCGTATTAACTTACAAATGTCGTAGAGATTTGTTTTACATAAACACACATCTACAGACAGGCATGGAACAAGCAGTCCTAGAAACAGTAAAACAAACACAGCAAACGTCATGGTGGCAGAATTGAGATCTAAATTATTTTTGGATTTGTAAACTTTCAATGATCTTATCAACGTAAGGTAAATAGTGGACTTCTAGCGATAAGGGCAGGTCAGTTAAGTGCCTCTGACTGGACAGGAATAGAAACAGAAACTGTGGAGTTACAGATATAAACCTACAGAGATATTAGTACAAAAGTTGTTAAACTAGGAAGCAATCACCGTTTGCCAACATGTATACATCTGGCAACAACTCTACAAATCTGAAGAAAAAATGGATTGGTCATTGATTATGATTGATTATGTTTAAATTTGACAATTACCATTAACCGATGGAACCTATCAAACAAATCATCAGAGTAGAGCTACACTGGAACAATATCGGTTTTCTTTGGATCTTATTAAAGTTTCGTTAAATCTGTATTAACGTAGGAATCACTTTGTTTTTATACAAAGAACTATATATATATAATAAGGATCAGTTGTTCCCTTTTCTCCTAAAAAGACTGACATGAAAGACCACTAAAACATAGTTCAAAGGGTACATCAATATCTGTCTTTAAAGGATCAATAAAAATCAGATAATTCTTAACCGACGTTGTCATTGTAATTCAGTGCTGTAAAGCTTACTGATTATTTATTTATTTATTTATTTATTTATTTATTTATTTATTTATTTATTTATTTATTTATCTATTTGTCATTTTGATTGATATATATTAATACATATTTAAACCTGCAAACAAACTAGAACCTAAAATGTTCAGCGTACATGCTTATGTTTTCCCTATACATGTAATTCATTTTCTAAAAAAAGTATATATTTGGTCGAACTTTCCTTTGTGAAACCATTATAACATCATTAGTTTAAAACATTATTAAATATAATCAAGTCGTTTTGGCAGAAATGTTTTTATCTAAATTTGAACTTCAATTAATTTGCAACGGTAAAATTTTTGGGTCAAATTAGAATGTCCAATTCATTTATACTCTTCTTTTCCAAGTTTGTTGGATTTCTTCATTGTTTTCGACGCCTGCTTCGGAAGTAATTAAATTAAACAAAACTAAAGAATTACCTTTTAATCATCAATTAAATTTTTTGTTGTTTTTACCTTCTATGAAGCTTCAAAAATTAACATTATCTATCCGGTTATATATATATATATATATATATATATATATATATATATATATATATATATATATATATATATATATATATATATATATATATATATATTCATATAGTTCTTTAAAAAGTTCTTCAAAATTAACAATTTTTCAATTTATCTTAATTATCCAAATCTTTAAGACATCAAAATTCATAAAGAATTCTTTATTTAGTTCGAATTTGTAACAGATATTTCCTAGGCAGATGTGAATACAAAAATACAATGTGTTAAACATATTCCAGTCACGCATTTATAATGATCAGAGACATTTTCATATTCCTAAACTTTTACAAAATCAAGTTTTAATTCAAATTTAGACAAGCCACATTCCGTTTAAAATGTCGCTGTTCAAGCTAGAACAAAACTACCCATATCTTCATTCATTAAACACAACTTTCCCATTTGACCGTTAAAAAATAAATAAAAATAAAAATGAACCAACTGCACTTCTCATAATAAACGCTTATATATATATATATATATATATATATATATATATATATATATATATATATATATATATATATATATAACCACTTGGCTAATAATCAGGTATAATATATTCCTATTAAAACAATAAATAAAGGCCAATAAACCCGGCTTCTTCTAAAATAAATTTATAGATTTTGGCATTAGTGCATATTATATTTCAGTTACCACTAACTTAAATAAATACAACAATAATTAAAGTCTTATGTATTACTTGTGATGTCACTGTTATACAACAAAATTGCCATTTGTCATATACTACTTTTGTACTTTAATCATAAAATACATAGTGATATATGACACGTTGAAGCCGATAAAATTGTTGTCGTACAAGACTGTCTCAGTTTTTATATCTAGAGGATTCACTACACTGTTCGGTCCAGTGAAAGATTTTAGAATTAATACGATCACTGCTCATAAATCTAAAACGTCACATCTGGTTGAGAAAGGATTTACATTGCTTTTCTTTAGCCGGAGTCCAACCAAGCCCAGTACGGCACTTTTTGGTGTATAGTGGTCTACACCCATGAAAATACTATCGGCACGATTTCACATGCGCATTTATGGTCAGTTGATGCTAATAAGGATTACTTTATTATTATTATTATTATTATTATTATTATTATTATCATCATCATCAAATCTATCAGTAATACAGCCTTAATAATGGATCAACTAGACTAATGAGAAAAGTCAATTATTTTTTTAAAGGGTAGGTTTTGATCAAATTTCAATGACTTGTAAAATTAAGATAGTTTAGCTTATAAGATTTAAATTTTTAAATCATAATAATTAGTATAACAGTTATCTGTATAATTAAATGCGTAAACACCAGATGAAATTAATTTAAAGTCACCGGTTTCTATTTTGATGTTACTGTTAAAAAAATTTCAATTTATCTTAAAGAAAACTGGTGTTTTCGGAGCTTAAAACAAAATACTTATACAGCTAAAAACAGTGTAATCTTTCTTAGCAGTTTCAGTTTAAAACCAGAAGCAACGTACACTGTGTAATTCAAGATGAAAGAAAGTACCTTGTCTTTTGTGTTTACAGAGCGTTTTTATTTATTTATTTATTTATTTTATTTTTTAATTTTTTTGTATATTTGAAACATAGAAATTATTAAATTATAAAGAGCTTTATATGACTTCAAAATCAAGGTAAAATTTACATGTAATTGGAATTTGATTATACTATTAGAAAACTATGTTCTTGCCGTGATTCTTTTGAACCTAATTATTAACCTTGGTGTAACATAATTTTTCATTTATAAAACTAGTTTGAATATTTTTAGTAAATTTAAGATGATCAGAAATAAACGCATTATTTGAAACATAAATCTCTTCATATTTATGATTTACATTTTTTTCAAATACGGATTTTTTTTAATGGAAACAAATCTACTTTTGAAAATTCATACTATTTATAAAAGCTACCCGACATACATGTACCTGATACAGCTTACACTAAATACCTGTCCATAGTGGTCACCTGTCGTTAGTATTTACCTGTCAATAGTGGTCACCTGTCGATAGTATTTACCTGTCCATAGTGGTCACCTGTCGATAGTATTTACCTGTCAATAGTGGTCACCTGTCGCCTATAATGGTCATTTTGGCCTGGTCCGGTGAATGACCATTATAGACAGGTATAGTTAGATATTTTTATTTCCCTTCCAGACATAAAGTAAAATTTGTATTTTCTATGCAGTTCAAGGTGTGTACCCCTTTGCCTAATACAGCGACATTTATATGTCTCTCCTATAGAAATATCACATTTTTAAAAATAAAAAATCATCATTTTTCATCTTGTTGTTGAAATGTATGTTATTTGTTTTTAAATAAATTAATAAAAAGAATTAGATTTTGCGTTCTTTTCACCATGGTCTATAGGTTTAATTTAACACTTTATCAAATACACATACAGATGAAATAATATGGTAACCGGTGACCGATGACCTTCAAGTAGAAATCAATAATTAAAAAATGTAGAAATGGGAATGTTTTTATTTTCTAAAGACTCGTTAGAGAATGTTAATATAAACTACATTTAGAACGTGATATTTTTTAATTAATAATTTGGAATTTTTAAGAATATATGATAAAATAGCGGAGCATGTAGAACTAACGTGACTACAAAAAAAAAAAAAAAAAAAAAAAAAAAAAAAAAAAAAAAACCACCACTCTGCTTAAGGATTGCGTAAAGCGGGAAATTATATATTTGAACACCGAGTGGGTCATGCATAAAACTATAAACCCAGTTCTAATGTAAGAAATTTAGACAATGAATGAAGAGCTGGAGGGTTGTCACAAAACCTGTACGGGGATGGTTGTGGAAGCGTTATAACAGAGGGAAACTCAAATGCAAGTGTTTGCACACACAGGAAAGACTTCATTTTGTACCCTCCACTAAAATCTTAATTTTAACTGAAATGGCCTTAAAATGAAGAGAGCGCATTTTGAACATTTCTATGAAAAATATTTTTTTCATAAATTTACAGAGAATTTAGTTGGTGGGGGACAAAAGGAAGTCTTACAAACTGATACACTTAGTCAATGAAATGTACCCGACATTTTTAATAATAATATTAAATGTATAACATTTTTAATCGCATATTCTACTGCGAAGTCACGGGGGAAATTTGAAACACATTCCCACACCATGATCACTTCGAGTAGAAATCGATTTTGAAGGCGAGAGGCATTTTAACCAGTAAGCGTGCACTTTATATTTACCGCCAATCGATCTTTGTAAAGAGCAAAACAGTCTTGCTTTTTCAGATATATCTAACTATACATAAAAATAGATTTGTCGTACCTGTTTTAAAAAGGTCCTAACTCTAAATAACGTCTTCTACATAGCTGTGTGATATTGACATCTTTACTCCTTGAAGGTGTAAAGGTGGACTGAAAAGCCCGCGCTATGTGCAGTGACGTGAAATTGATTAGTTAATTGACATGCGCAAGAGTTAATAAGATTAAGATTTAGTTAGATTGAGAAATTATGTAAATAATACTCATGTATCACGCACGTTTAACGGTAAAACATTGAAAGACCCATGTCGATATTTACGAAGGTGTACCTGTCTGACCGTCTTATATTTTTAAATTATGTTTCGTAAACAATGCTCAGTCTCAAACTTTCAGGTAAATCTAAACCAATTGTATAGAGGATTTATATGTTAGCCTTTAATAAAAATTGATGGCTACATTGATTTTCTTGATCAAATCGATTTAGTTGATCGATTAAACATTTTAGATATCCAAAATAGAATAGTCCCGTCCAAAACAAATTCAGTGGCATTTATTGTTTCACCATATTCATCTTTAGATACAAATATACTGGTACATGTATATGCCAATTCGCAAGCCCAAAAGCAAAGTAAAAACTAAGAAAACGTGCAAATTACAAGTTCAAAAAGCAAAGTAAAAACAAAAATGACAAAATTAAGTTAGCACATGAACTTCAATCAGAGAAGTGAGGACGGGTACTCCGGAAGTGCAAGCACCTTTTGTCTGGCTAGTTACATCCGCCACATGTGAATTTGAGAATAAAAAGAACATGGAACTTTCTAACATAAAATATAAACAGGATAATTCTTTGTCTAGTAGCTTCAAATGTAACCTTTTGTTGGTATCATAATTGAGATATAAGTTCAAATTTAAAACAGAACTTAAAAAATCAATCGTATCTTTAATTATAAGGCCACTTGGATAGGTGACATTAAAATATTCTCATTCAAATTAGAGATTATATATTAAGATCAATTTAAAGGAGTTTACGCCCCAGTCAAGAATATTTCAATAATATCGTGACGTCACCAGCTATAGGTAAATGAGAGGGTACTTTATGGTACCACGCCTGCCATTACACGGGGGATCGGTTGAATAACCCCTTTACTTTTAGTTCTGAATGCCGACTGTTTGGCAAAAGAACTGTCACTACCAATTTTCAATGGTCAAACCTGACCGAAGTTTGAACTCCGACCTTCCACATACGAAGGAAGCACTCTATAACCTGAGCTACTGTAGTGGTATTTAGAGATAGTGTCATCTATTTATCCGTATGTGTAGTTTAATGTTTTGGCCAACTTATTCTTTCCAGATTTAACAAGGTAAAAACAAAAATTCTGCTTCATACGAATAATTAAACAAAGCAGCAAGCAATGGTGTACAGTTTGTGCCCATTGGTATACCGATTGGTTGATGAGCAAATACATTGCCAAACACAACAAATATGTTGTTTTTCAAAAAAAAAAAAAAAAAAAAAAAAAAAAAAAAAAAAAAAAAATCAATTGACAGTTTCTTCAGTATGTTTTTGTTTGCTGCCTGTTTGATGTTTGAAAAAAAAGAATCCTAGTTCAGCACTAGATATATACAGCTTGACTTACCTTTTGTTAAAAGAAGTAAATGAATAAATTTTATACGTTCTTTCGTTTTAGAATGAAGAATAACATTGTAAAATGTAAAAAAAAAATATCATAAGTTTTTAAATTTATATGTGTTTACAAGAGATAAAGATGCTCTTTTGAGTATTCTAGAATCCACGTAAGGTTAATGCCAGGTAAAGAACAGACTTTATTTGTGCAAGACTAAAACCACCTTTGACGACTGTCAAAATTTGTGTAAGAATTACTAATTTAGTAGTACATTTAGAGGAACTTGTTGTAGACCTTAGATTTTTGTAAAGTTTTGAAATAGAAGTGTGAAAGGTCAAGTTCTTCTTGTTTCAGATTAGTACCAAAAGTCTCAAGAAATTTGAGACTAAAGAACAGACTACAGCTAATTTTGTTTAAAGTTATGATAAATAAAATAATTGTTTTGGAATAAGTTACATTTTAAGGATTAAATTACAAATGAAACAACTGACAAATTCTAAAAGAAATGAAAAAGAATCGTTTACTTTAAATTTAAAGCCAATTAAAAGCCAAATATATCATATCCTCACAGCAAGGATTCGAATGGGTTAAAAGAAGTGGTTATTTTGACTTTTTTTTCTAAACGCAAGATTCAAACCATATAAATGTTAAAATTTACTTTATTAGTTAAAACCAGAAGTAATTCTGGTATATGTGTGACATAACATTATGGATTTATTAAACTAAGTATTACATAATAATTTCCTTATCATCCGTAGAAATCATAAAAAAAAAAAAAAAAAAAAAAAAAAAAAAAAAAAAAAAAAAAAATAAATAAATATTTAAGGATTTAAAGCTGCATTAAGTTTTCCAAAGAAAAAATTAAAACGGTGCTAATCTAATAACTGATGTTCCTAATGAACAATGTTACATTTGGTTCAACGATAAAAGCTCGAATAAATACAGAAATTACAGTATTTACCCAGCGAGATGCAGCATTTCGGATCTATTATTAGAACATGGTTACGTCATCAAAACCCGGGTCATTTAAACACAACTTTCAAAATATTGAAATACGATAAATTAAACACAGAACTTCGTTGAATTTGTCATTTTTGACTTAGTAAGGGATAAATAACACCAGTTCAAATATATGTGGATATTAATTAAGGACAATTAATGCAATCTGTCATGTTTCACTTTCGATTCTAGGCTTTTCCCTACATCCGTGCGCATGCTCCAAGCTCATAATTATCATCGTAGAACTCTGACCAACCGGTCAGAGGATTCCGTTTATTTACAGCTAAAAGAAATGAAATTTTAGAAAATGAATGTCACGGATCGTGGTTAGAAGATATCTACTTTTAAAAAAATATATTTTTAGAAAATCGAAAAAAATTCAGAAAATTGGTAAACTTAATGCAGCTTTAAGGTATAAACAAAATCTTATACATGTATTTTAATTCAAACATTGTTTCAGATGTTTTGTTCTGTACTGAAAGCTCCTTCAAAAAGTAGATTTGTAGTGGTTATTTATATTTTTGAGTCATAAATGCTTGTTTATATATGCAGTGTAAATAACAGCGTGCGAATTCCGAAAGTAAGAGAAATTGGATTTTAGCAACCTTCTGATTCATACGGCGATGCGTTGTTGAATGTGGCACCAGAGGTCAAGCATAGACATAAGATTTCTGGTACAGTGGACTGAACCCGACTACCTCCCGAGTCCCGATTAATTCTATCTCTATTTCTTATGAAAGAACCCTTTGTAAACCAGATCCTGTAAATTCTGAAAACCGGAAGAATTTTGCCGTCCGGATTTCATAAAACCTATTAAATTCTGCCCATGAAAATTACTTTATAAGCAGAATTTTAAATGTTGTTTAGTAAAAAATTTAAATTCTACACATAACGTTAGCTGGAAAAGTTCGTGAGAATGAGAAACAATTGTATTTGTAAATAATTTTCAATAACATAAGCACAAATAAAACTTAGGTACCTCTGGTTAAATATAGAACCATATCTAATCATGTTCTGAGAAAGTCCAAAGTTCAAAAATAAGGAATGATGGTTGTTTTGATTTTAAGATTTCAACTTTGTTGGATAATACTGTGCGTTATAGCAACGGTTTACAGTTCACCTCTACAGTTAGAAGCGTCATCAGGTAAATGCTTGAAAATAAAATGTTTTAAAACCTTTCATATAATGCTTGTAAATTTAATCATTTACAAACGTAAAAATTCAAAGTACATATAGATGTACATGTATAGCCATTCAACATAGATAACGAGTTGCTCAACGATCCAATTTTAATTTATTTTTCAAAAATTATCTACTTGTATTCGATTCTGCCTTAAAATCTCTAAACTGATGCATTAATTAAAAATAATCGAGAATGGCAGTCCAAAATTCAAGATTAGTTGTTCATTTATCTAGATTGTACAAACCGTCTTGGGTGTTTTTGCTCAGTCCAATTTTCTCTTTTCAAATACCGGGTCAGTGTGAACCATAAATCCTTTAAATTTTGAAAATCTTTGGATTATGCGAATTTAAAGTATCTTCAGATCGACAGTCAGAAATTGAAATGCAAAATGTGTCAGCTTAGTGATATAGATGTAGGTCCTACATTATATTACATTATTATTATAGGCCTCTTATATCATGTAGAGATCTGTAATTTATATAAATCTGTACGATTAGACTAACAGAATTAATGGACAAATTATTCAGCTCAAGTATTTACGTAATGCGATTCCCTATTACATTTATTTGGCATAAAATTAGTTGGAAAATATCATTAATAAGGACGGGTTCTTCCAAATCCCGGCGATTCTTGATAGGCTCCGATTAACATCTCAAATACAACTTACTTTATCATTGATTCATACACTGTAGTTTATAAACAAAATGTTGCTGCAACTATTGTTACGTAAATGAATATCTGATGACATTCTCAATTATTTCGTACACAGATATCGACCAAAAATGTCCACCATTATGTTGTCCGAAAGGCTTCCCGCCAAAAACACCGTTTGAATGTCAACGACCAACATACTCCAACGCAACAGGGATAAACTGCCCAGGATGTCCAACTCAGGAATATCCGACATGCAAGAAAACACAATGCCCATATCCACCTGCTCCGTGTCCTCCTCCGCCATACAACTGGACTGTAACCCCAGCATTTTGCATAGCAGACGGAGGTGTCTTTTGTGATATATGCTTTGTACATAAGCCTTTTTGTGCTGGTGGTATTTATATATTTGGAAATTGTGAAAACTGGTATAATGTAAATTAATAAAAGACAAATAAGCTGATAACGGCGTCATATTTTGATCTCTCTCTCTCTCTCTCTCTCTCTCTCTCTCTCTCTCTCTCTCTCTCTCTCTCATACACACTCGTGCTCGCGCAAAACTTAAAACTGGATCATTTAATTTTTATATCGTATATTGTTTGCCTTCATGGATCAATAGTAGATCGTCTGCCTCGAGAACGAAATATCATGGGTTCTAACCTCTGCCCAGTCATTAAAGCTGCATTAAGTTTTTCTATTTTCTGAATTGTTTTTTATTTTCTAAAAATATGATTTTTAAAAAAAAAAAAAAAAAAAAAAAAAAAAAAAGATAACTTCTAATCACGATCCGTGAGATTCATTTTCTAAAATTTCATTCCTTTTAGCTGTAAATAAACGGAATCCTCTAACGAGTTGGTCTGTGTTTAACGATGATAATTATTTGCTTGGAGCATGCGCATGGATGAAAGCGAATTCCAATAAATCGAAGGTGAAACCTGACAAATTGTATTAATTGTCCGTCATTTATATCCGAATCTATTCGTAATGGTGTTACGTATCCCTTACAAAGTCACAAATGACAAATTAAATGAAATTCTGTGTTTAATTTATCGTATTTCACCGTTTTGTAAGTTGAGTTTAAATGATCCGGTTTTTATAACGTAACCATGTTTTAAAATTAGATCCCACATGCTACATCTCGCTGGGAAATTATTGTTATTTCTGTATTTATTTGAGCTTTTATCGTTGAACCAAATGTAACATTGTTCATTAGGAACATCATTAATTAGATCAGCACTGTTTTAATTTTTTTCATAGGAAAACTTAATGCAGCTTTTATAAGATTTTAAAATTTTTTGGGATACTGCTTTCTTGTCTTGCACTCCGCATTAGTTAAATATAGTATCAGGATCTTCTGGCAAGCGAATTGATATTTCCACACCAGAATATAGCTGAGTTGAGTTCAAAACTAGGCGGTGAGACTCCGCATGATTCATAAGCGCGCGTTTAAGGCTAATTGGTTACCAAAATACGTGGCATTTGTATAACAGTTAAAAAGTTGGTCAATGTTTTAAAGAGTTTACAACATGCGCTTCCTAAAATCTATTGTAGGCAAGGTGTGTTTTCACATTTATTCGGGGTCTTAAAATAAAATAAAAAAATTGAAAAAACAGATACTTGGCAATAGTCAATACAATGAAAAAACGAACTTAATAAGATCAAAATAAAGGCAAACGAATATTTGGGCAACTGATTATAAAATGTCCGTATTTAGAGAAAAATTGAATAATTAAATGGAATTAAAAGCCGGTGATTTGGGCCCGTTTGATTATAGAACTATTGATACGTTTCTAGAAAATTAGGAAAAAAAATCCTAAAATTAAATTTAATATGACCGTTTTGTTATTCTTTAATATTTTTTTCAAAATTGAGATTAAGTATTTGAACTACTTTAACCTCTATGAGTTATTTCCGGTGTATATTGTAAAGAGATATCATTAAAGGCATTTCACAGCAGATTTTTAAAAAATTATTTCACGTATCATAACTTTTTTTTTTAAATGTAAAAAATAATTATTAAATTAGGTTTAAGATTCAATATCTTGACTGTTGCCATAAAAATTATGTCGGAATTAATTTTCAATGTTCTATAGTTTTGTAAAATAATTCTACATCGTTTTTTAAATTTACAAATATGTATTAATCAGAAAGATTATTATACATACATGATCACTGCAAATCAATCCCAGAAAAGTTTCAGCACCAACTACCTATTTATATTCTTTTGAAATTGCCTATCGTTTTAAAATTAAATCAAATCAACCAGTATGATACAACCTTTTCCTATGTCTAAATGCGAGATTCTGAATTTTTTGGATTGGAAGTTTAAAGTCATATGCTTGAAAAAAGAAGTGACCATAATCCTGTCCCAACATACAATATCTAGTACGATCAACGAAGAGACAACGTCTGCTCCATTATTTATAATATCGATGTCTACCTATTTATGTACTAGAAACACATTCTTAGGGACAGGTATAATTTCCAGTCTGTTACAGTTAACGGCAATATTATCTTATCTTAAAACATCGACATATATATTAATAAATTTATACATTTAGGTGAAAAGAATTTTCGCTATCACCAGCACGCCATAATCATTGTAAAATGGGGTTATCGAAAACGGATATTTTATGGATCGAAATTGTGATGGTATTAAAACTAATGGTAAATGTGGAGTCTCTTGTCTTAGGTATGGTAATAAAAAGAATCAATATCTATCTATCTATCTATCTATCTATCTATCTATCTGTCTGTCTGTCTGTCTGTCTGTGTCTGAATAGATCTAAAAATTCATTTATGTTTAAAAAGTTTCTAATTCAATTACCCCATCATTTGTGAATATTATTCTTATACAAAGAGTGCATTTTGCTGTTCCCTGAAGAGTGTCTGTCTTGACAATTTATCGTCAGAAGGTGTTCAGAAAGGATATATATGTTAATAAATTTTTGTATATCTATGGGGCGTCTAGCTGCTTAGTATGGTCTAGTTCAAGTCTTTCCATTACCTCTGTGTTTTTGTCCTCTACAACCTTTATAGATTACTTGAATTGCCTGGTTACAATTTCTGCTGTCATTTCCTACCCAAGTTTATTCTATCTACTAAATGTTTGGCTAAGGCGATGATTCTTTTCAATTTTTGTTAGAAATAATATGATGTCAAACCTATTAGCCAAATACTATGTGAGGAACAACTGTTGTTGTTATAATAGCTCAGTGAGTAAACAACTCGCTTACTTAGTTTTCGTAGGTCCTGGATTAAAGCCCAGCTTGGACCTTTTATTTTTACTCATCTTATTACACAGCAAAGCTTGCTGTTTAGGTAAAATATACATTTGTTTATCTATGTTTAAAGTATACATAAAGTACATGTGTTATTTATAGTTGACATTATTGTGTAAGCTTACGTTTTGATGCGATAACTTTACAACAGTTATCTTTTTAAATACATGTAACAGGAAACTCTGGGTGTCAACCCCAATGCTGTCCGGATGGATTGCCTCATAATACACCCCTAGAATGTGCAAGACCAAGCTATTCCAATACAACTGGCGTAGACTGTCCAGGATGTCCAAAACACGAATACCCAACCTGCAAACAGAAGAGATGTCCATACCCCCCTCCGCCGTGTCCAGCACCTCCACCTAATATGACCGTCACTACGCAGTACTGTGTCGCAGATGGAGGTATTCTTTGCTATTTTTGCTTCGTATCAACATCCACTTGTTCAAAAGGTTTATATATAGCAGGACCGTGCGGTGATTATTATTAGTCATTAAACTAAGTTTACAATAAAGTATCACGTGACTTAATATTTTGGTATTTTTCAGTATCCTCCTCGTTTTTATTATTTTTTATGTTATATATCTGATAAGTTGTTAGCCATTCTTAAACTTCATTTGAGTTCAGACACCAGTTTCACAATCATTTCTTAACTAAAACTAGATTTTTCTTAACTTGAATCGTAGCAAAATTGTAATCATTATAATTTGTAAATTTTTCAAGGTATTTAACAATTATCAATTTATCATAATCATTGTCATTTTAAGACAATTTTTCAGCTTAAATAAGTTTTTTCTTTCGAAAATAATAATGTAGTTGCCAAAATTCGCCAGATTTAAGTTAAGGAAAATTTAAGTGAAAGAATGATTGTGAAACTGGATCCAGAAATTTTTAGCTCACAACATGCACATGGAACTACTACTACTACTACTACTACTACTACTACTAATAATAATAATAATAATAATAAAATATATAGCACAAATACCTGTTAAATTTTGATGTGCCAGATGTGCACATTTCGGAAATTCATTCCTCATCAGTGACACTAAGACAGAAAAGTTTGATACATAAAAAACATAAGCCAAACAGTTGAATCTGAAGTTTCAAAATTATATAAATCCAAATCCAGCTAAGGAATGCTTTGCATGAGGAAACAAACCTTAGTTTTAAATAAATTTTAAATTTTAGACGGCTGAAAATTTTTTGCTAAATGGTACATTTTGTGACAGCACAAAGTACTGCCTACTGAGTTATGGATACCCTCGGGAGTTTTACTCCACCAGCAGCGGTACCCGCTTAGGGGTAGTAAATATAAAATATATAACACAAATACCAGTTAAATTTTGATGTGCCAGATGTGCATATTTCCAACAACACCAAACTTTTGAAATAGTATTGGAAGTAATTCTTTTTCATAAAAAGCCTCATTTGTAACTTAACACGTTACAACAGTTCATAGAAAATACAGCCAAGAACAAGAATGACAGAACAAGCCAACAAAGAGAGATATATAGAGATCTTAGGATTATAAAAGCTCTAATATCGACGAACACATAATGTAAACTTATATGAAGTTTATCATTGTTGTTGTTTTTTTTTCGCTACAGGTACCACGGTTACTTGTTATTAATTTTAAACTGTCGACCGGAGTAATTAGGTCGTTATATAAATAGAAAAAAAAGTTTACTTTAGAATTCAAAGTCGCAGTTTTGAAACAATTATTAAAATAAAGCCACAAAACACTGTAATTGTTAAGCAACAATGGACCTAATATCAAATAGGCACTACATGCGATGGACGTTGCTTGTGTGTGAATAATCTTGTAATGTATTGACCCAAGCAAGGCTGATCTGTGACCGTGTAGGTAACGATACACTGAGATAACGGTATCACATTTCTACTCAGGAAATGTCAAAGATTAAAAGCTGAAAATGTTGAACAAGGTCGTTGTTTTTGGATTAATTAAAGCCACAAAACATTGTTATTGCTAAGCAACAATGGACCTAATATCAAATAGGCATTACATGCGATGGACATTGCTTGTGTGTGAATAATCTTGTAATATATTGACCCCAGCAAGGCTGATCTGTGATCCTGTAGATAACTATACACTGAGATAACGGTATCACATTTCTACTCAGGAAATGTCAAAGATTAAAACCTGAAAATGTTGAACAAGGTCGTTGTTTTTTGATTAATTAACTGACTGCTTGTGTTGCAATGTTGTTTAACTTCGCAATTAGCATTTTTTAGAGCTAGTTGTGAAGAGAGCAAGGATTATTTAGATTCTCTTTTAAGGAGATATTGATGTATATGTAATAAGGAGATATTTGTGTATATGTGATAAGGAGATATTTGTGTATTTGTGATATATGTGAGTGTGTATTATGGTCTGCCTTGTACTAGGGCATACTAAGGACAACTTTAAATTGGGGAACAGTATCTGTTATATCTACGGACAGTATAACACGAGCTGTACGTTTCCGTTTAATCATAATAGGAGTTATCTCTCTTTGATTGTAACAGACAAAAATAGTCATCTATAAATACAAAATAATTTGAAATTTCATATTAATTAACAATATCTTTTTTTAATTAAGATAAGTGAATAGTAATACCTTTATCGAAACATCACCAGCTATAGGTGAAGTGGCAGGAAGTTTGAGCTCTGCATTGCCCTAAGGGTTCTTTTACCTGCCATGTCACGGGGCATCTAATTTTCAAGACCTCCTCTGTAGGACCCCAAGTTTCGGCGAAGGAACAGTCACTAACAATTTTCAAGTCTTGGTCAGACACAGCCGGGGTTTGAACTCCGATCTTCCGCAAACCAACATACTTTTAGACGGTGTACTGTTAAAACTAAACAAACGGTGAACAGTTTTTCTAAATTTGTAGTCCAATATCTTAATTTTTTCAAGTAAACATCTTCATTTTTAGCATCAGTACATAAAAAATCTTTATTTTAATTCTTTATTTTATTTATTTTTTTAATTTTTATATATTTTTTAAATATCCATAACCTTAAATGTTATCAAACTAGCTATATGTTAAATGGCTATCTAATCTTCTCTCTATATATATTTAAACCAAATCGGTTGATAATTTAAGGTGAAATGTCTATTTAGCACTTTTTTGCTATTGAGAGCAACGGTGTCATAAGGAATTAATTTGGACAAACTTTAAACTACTCCACTTAAGGATCTTCTACACCCGATTTGGTATTGTTTTCCGTTTTTTTCAGTGGTTTCAGAGGAGAGCATGTTCTGCTAATCACGAGCTAATTATAAATGTGACAAAAAACCGTTATATATGTTAAATGGCTATATATCAGCTTTCTAACTGATGGTTGAAAGTAAGCATGTATTGGCAATTTATCACTTTTTGATATTAATAGTAACGGCGGCCATTTGGTATACCACAGGAAGTTGATTTGTGCAAATTTTAATCTGAACCACCTAGGGATCATAAACACCAAATTTTGTTCAAATAGGTCAAGTAGAGTTCAGAGGAGAAGATTAATATTAACTCATGCTCTCACGCTTCGCCATGACAAAAAAAGGTAAGGTTGAGTGTAAGGATACCTTTCATAACATTCCATCGACATCTATATCAATATTTAACATTCCATCTAAATCTATGTAAATATATAACATTCCTTCTAAATTTATGTAATATAATAGAATTCTATCTAAATCTAAGTAATATTTAACATTTAATCTAAATTGATGTAAATATTTAACATTTTATCTAAATCTTTGTAAATATATAACATTCCACCTAAATCTATGTAATATATATCATTCCATCTAAATCTATGTAAATATTTAACATTCCATCTAAATCTATGTAAATTTTCAACATTCCATCTAAATCTTTGTAAATATATAACATTCTACCTAAATCTGGTTAAATATATATCATTCCATCTAAAGCTATGTAAATTTTTAACATTCCATCTAAATCTTTGTAAATATATAACATTCAACCTAAATCTATGTAATATATATCATTCCATCTAAATCTATGTAAATATTTAACATTCCATCTAAATCTGTGTAAATATTTAACATTCCATCTAAATCTATGTAAATTTTTAACATTCCACCTAAATCTATGTCAATTTTTAACATTCCATCTAAATCTATGTAAATATTTAACATTCCATCTAAATCTATGTAAATATTTAACATTCCATCTAAATCTATGTAAATATTTAACATTCCATCTTAATCTATGTAAATTTTTAACATTCTATCTAAATCTATGTAAATATATAAAATTCCATCTAAATCTATGTAAATTTTTAACATTCCATCTTAATCTATGTAAATATATAACTTTCCATCTAAATCCACGTGAATATTTAACATTCCACCTAAATATATGCAATTATGTAACATTTTATCTAAATCTATATAATATATATCATTCCATCTAAATGTATGTAAATATATAACATTCCACCTAAATATATGTAAATATTTAACATTCCATTTAAATCTATGTATATATTTAACATTTCATCTAAATATATGTAAATATATAACATTCCATCTAAACTTATGTAATATATATCATTCCATCTAAATCTATGTAAATATTTACCATTCCATCTAAATCTATGTAAATATATAACATTTCATTTAAATCTATGTAATATTTAACATTCCATCTAAATCTATGTAAATATTTAACATTCCATCTAAATCTATGTAAATATATAACATTCCATCTAAATCTATGTAATATATATCATTCCATCTAAATCTATGTAAATATTTAACATTCCATCTAAATCTATGTAAATATTTAACATTCTATCTTAATCTATGTAAATATTTAACATTCCAGTTAGATCTATGGAAATATTTAAAATTTCATAATTTCAAATTTTAAAATGAAAAATGTACCAACTTGTAAATTTCATTTCAATAGTGTTCATTGTGTTGTGGGACACACAAAGATAACCGTTATAAAAAGGGGTCAGTTCTCTTAACCAAAAAGGAAAATTTCTTTCAAAATAAACTTTTAAGTTTCATCAGCTACTAATTGCACTGTTTTTTAAATGATTTTTTAATACTTCAAACTTAGAACAAAGAAGACTGTTAAATTGTAATTCCATTCTTGTTATATTAATTAAGGATTAATATTCTTGCTCTCGTCGAAAATAGTTGCGGATTGCGGATGCGAAAAATAACAATAAAAATTGAAAAATAAATTCATTAATTAGTTAATTAATATAAAATTGTGTAGTTTATAAATTAAAAATAAAATAAATTATTAAGGAATTTCAGAATTGAGTTTGATCGGTTTAGAATTTTATTGTGCTGAGTAAAGCTTAACTATCGTTAAAGTACATTATCGGTCATTAATGCACTTAAACGAATAAAAGTGACTTTGGCGCACATTACCGGAAATGAATAAAGTAATTTCTACTTAACGTTCGTAAAGGTGAATTATTGCCGATAATGACTTTTAACGGTCGTTTTGCATATTTTATCCATTAGTGTTGATGTCGACTCTGGGATAAATACAATTTATTTTTGTAAACTTTCATTAAAAAACTAAAACTTTAAATTAGATTAACATTTTACTTACTACAGTCCAATATCTTTATAAAATATCATCGGACATAGAATGTTTCGAAATAGAAAATTTGCTTCCATGTTTGGGCTGAAACAACACAATTTCTTCACATTTTGATAAATATCAAGATATAAGACCATTACTTTTGATACAATTCAAAATATAACTCAAAAAGTAGTTTTTAAAAGACGAATTTTTTAAACTGTGTTCTATTTCTACTTTTTATAGTTTTATTTTTATTTTTTGTTCTATTACTTTCAGAAATAATGTATTTCGATCAAAACGTCCCCTTGGGAAGTAATACGTGCCGGTGTTTCTCAGAGATCCATTCTTGGACCATTATTATTTATTATATACATAAACGATATAGTGACGGACATACAGTGCCAAATACAATTATTTTCTGACGATACCTCTCTGTACATAGTGGTTGATGACCCCAGTCAAGCTTCAGATAAACTAAATAGTGACTTTTCTAAAATTAATACGTGGGCAAATAACTGTTTGGTAACATTTAACCCCAACAAAACCGAAAACAACATTATGTAGCAAAACTTGCAACCCTTTCATCCTAGTTTATATATGGACAATGTTTCGATCACTGAAGTTGAGTATCACAAACATTTAGGCATTACATTCTCTTCAAATGGTAATTGGAAACACCATGTTGATAACATCACTAAGAAAACTGAAGTATAAATTAGAAGGAAATCACTAGGAATTATGTATATAACATTTATTGGGCCATTATTAGAATATGCTGATGTTGTGTGGATTAACTTAATCTATGATCTTGTTGATAAAATTGAAAAAAATTAACATTGAAGCGGCCAGGATAGTAATTGGTGGTATAAAACTGACAAGTACATGTATATTTTTACTGAATGATGAAACTGGGTGGGAAACTTTGCAAAGTAGACGTAAAAATCACCAATTAAAACTTTTTTTTTATAAAATCTATCATAAACTGACACCTAATTATCTTTATGACATTTTACAAAATACAATTTCTGAAATTCCTTTCCACAACACTCGACGACAGAAAAACTTAGAAAGTTTTCTTTATAGAACAAATCTCAATTTTTTTATTTTTCCTTCTGTAGTCCGTGATTGGAATGAAATTCCAATCAATTTAAGAAACATCATTAATTTTTATCGAAGTTTAAATAGAAAATGGAAAGAGTTTTTCTTATAAATTTGACTAAAGTTTTTGATTAAAATATTAATCGTAATAAAACCTTTAAACTGACTTTAATAAATGATATTGATAAAACTTTTAAATATTAAAAATGCGCCTTTCATAAATGAGCACAAATATGAAAAGTTATCAATCAGTCATATTATATATGGGTGGAGTGTGATGTCATAGAAAAGCAAATAGTATGCACAATCATACGAATTCAATAAGTTAAGAAGCTTAAGACACATTTAAAAAAGTTTTTTTCTTCGAGAAAATGCATATGATTTGACGTGCGTGACTAAAATCGAAACAATGTTTGATATAGCTAGTGCATTCTAGAATTGGGATTCTTGGCAAATTTTCACTATACATATATAATCTGTTTATATTCAAAATACTTTTATGTATTTATTTATTTATTATTATTGATTATTATTATTATTATTATTATTTTTATAGGTGTTTATTTTTGAAATTTTTTTTGAAAAATAAAAAAAATTAAGTTAATAAAATATATACTTGTTTATTAGATACATGGAAAATAGAATCTAGATCTTAAATATGCATACTAGATTAAAATATACAATGCCTTCATATAGTAATTAATTCTAAATATATTAATTTGTTATCCCATCAGCATGTACATTAGTGGATGACTTTTTTAAAATTTTTATTTTTTGTTTCAGGTATGTTTTTAAAATTGCTATTTTTATTTTTCTTTTGTGATAAGTATAATTTAAATTTTAACGGATGTTTTACAGGAAAACACACTGATGTCTCTTTTTTACATTTTGAAACGGATGTTTTTACAGAAATAAAAGAAAAATTAAAAAAATAATAATTAAAAAACAAATTCAGGAAGTAAACAAATTAAGCATGTATATAAGGAATTGCTTCATATGCTTGACATATAGCTTTTGCTTATCAATAACCAGAAATCATGTCTCAACCTTTAGCCAAAGACAAAGAAAAGGAAAAGGAGGATAAAGAGGAAAGAGAGCATTTGCTGAAAGTTGTTGCAAAGTTTTGTTATGACGAATTTGAGATAGATACGGGAATTCCAATACCCCCTGAATTAATTGGAATGATTGCTGATTATGCTGCAAAAGATAAGGACAAAGAGCTGGCTGCAGAGAAGTAATTTATATTTTCTTCATTACATTTTTATTTATCAAAGATTCATTGTTAACTTTGCTTCTTTTAGCAAAACAACGAAATGCACATTACAATTTTTTGCTACGCATAAAAATCATTTTTTCATGACAAAAAATTCATTTTTTATAATTCAATTGATAACTACAGAAAAAAAAACATTAAATACCTCAACTTATATAAGTTAAAAATAGCATCGCTATAAAAAGTAATCGCAGGCGTACGTGTGTGTATGTGTTGTGTGTTAGTGTCATCCATGACAGTATGGCGTTCAGAACTTATTCTTGCATGCAAAATTAAAATTTTGACCGTTCAGAATATAAATGCTTGAAACATGCCAGTCATGAATTATAACTGTCAGCTGGAATGTTATATCCATCTTTGATAATAAATAAAATATTTTATCCGTTGTAAGTGAAAAAAAAATCTGTCTTGTTCGGTATTGTGACAACGTATTGTCTAGTTTCGAGATGTTTGGTTCGGTATTGTGACATTGCACTGTTTGGTATCGTAAAAATGTTTCTTTCGTTTGTGACAGTGTTTTATTCGATATCGTGACAATATTTTGTTCGGTATCGTGAAAAATTTCTGTTCAGTATCGTGACAAAGTTCTGTTCAGTGTTGTGAAATTGTAATATTCGCTATCGCGACATTGTTGAATTCGATATCGTGACAATATTATGTTTGGAATCGTGACAATATTTTGTTCGGAAACGTGGCAATGTTATAATCTGTATTGATGACAGTGTTTTGTTCCGTATCAGAACAACGTTTCTTTCGGTTGTGACATTTATTATTTCGATATCGTGACAAAGTTCTGTTCGATATCGTGACAAAGTTCTGTTCGGTATCGTGACAAAGTTCTGTTCGATATCGTGACAAATTTCTGTTCGATATCGTGACAAAGTTCTGTTTGGTATCGTGACAATATTTTGTTCAATATATTGACAATGTACTGTTTGGTATTGGATCGCCGTATTCTGGCGTTTTAAAGAATGCTTGCATTCTGTTTTAGATTTTGCTACATAAAATAAATAACCAACTAAAACTGAAACTAAAAACAACATGAAATTAGAAATATTAAAATATCGTCGGTTAAATCTCTCTCTCTCTCTCTCTCTCTCTCTCTCTCTCTCTCTCTCTCTCTCTCTCTCTCTCTCTCTCTCTCTCTCTGTGTGTGTGTGTGTGTGTGTGTGTGTGTGTGTGTGATAACAGGATTTATAGAATGTCCTTGTATCTTTTGCAATCGATCAATTTTATTTTCTTTTATGCTTGGAATAGAGATGTTGTAACTAAAAGCTACTGATAGACATAATTCTAATGGTGGTCACATTCTACCCGAATCTATTTGGGAATATATATACTTTAAACTAAAAAGGTTTCTTAACCAAATAGCAAACGGTATCAGTGACTTTTAACATTCAGAAAAATAAAATACACTTCAGTATTTTTTGAATTTTTTTTATTATTATTATTTCAGTTCCCTGAAGAAAGGTCTGAAAAAATTTGGCCTGTCGCACAAATTTGACTGGTTAAAACAGCGGAGAGGGAAGGGAGTTAGCTGGATTGATTACATGAAGTCCAAACAGTATCAGCAAGACATGGAGACATTGAACTCTCAATAATACATTCTATTATATCACTGTTACACTTTAAACAAGTACTCTCTCTCTCTCTCTCTCACTGATATATCATATCTGCAAATACGTATAGCATTCAAACTAGTTCTTAAACGCTCAATGTCATCAAAAGATATGTAGACAATTTACAACACTTGTGGTCAGTTTTAAAAAGTTAGATGTTTGCATTGAGAACACTTATTGTATAAAAAGAGATAGAAGTTTGTATCGAGAAGAATTATTGGACAACAGAGTTAGGTGTTTGTATCGAGAATAATAATTGGATAAAAAATTGAAGGTTTTAATTTTGAAAAAAAAAATTGGACATCAAAGCAAAGTATCGAAGGTATTGTATTACGATCCGACATTCGCAGGAAAGATATTGTCTATTGGCATAAACTTTAAAAAGAATTTATTTAAAAGTATTTGAGGTTATGTTTTTGCATTTAATTAAACAAAAATTGTCTTTATTTTCTTCGACATATATTTATTGTTGGTGAATTACATATCATTTCCGTAACAAGTATAAGCCAATATCTGTTCTTCATAGCTTTAATAGATTAAAAAAATGATCTGATTTTTTCGTTTTATTTAGTTTTCGTACTGCGTTGTTATAAAATGAAAATATTTTCAGTTTTGTTTGATATGAAAATAACATCAGAACATTTGACCTCACTTTCATTGCTTTACTTTTTGTTGATATTTTATTTACCTGAAATGAAAACTAGGGACAGAAAAAACTGAATATTGTATCCAAAAGACAGTTTTGAGATTAGTTTTCAGTTCTTGATCAGCGTAATTGTTTGGTATTCCCATTTGGATTTTGTCTGAAATGCATATGTAAACTTACTAGGTACTACAACATATCTTGTATATTCGCAAATTTTTTTTTTTGTTTTTTTTTTGTTTTTTTTTTTTTTTTTTTTTTTTTTTTTTTTTTTTTTTGTATATTGCAAAATATCAATGATACCTCCGAATATATGAAATAGCTTGACTAATATATAAAAAAGCTTTTGCTAATATATGAAATATATGATATAGGTATTGCAAATAAATCGATAAAAAATTCGAAAATTCGATATAGTGTTTCGAAATAATATCAGTTACAAGTAGGGTGTATGAGAATTTCCTGCGGTTTGAAATACCAATACACTCTGCGTAAAAAACGAATGTAACGAATTTATCCCCATTTTTGTCTTTTAACTAGAAATAAATGCTACAAATCCCTTTTCAAGGAAGGACCTTCTCGCCAGTATGCGAGGCAATGCGTTTGATGATTACACTCCAGACGACCATACATGTTGATTTTTTTGAATGGGGATAAACAGTCACCTTACTATCTTCGTACTTTTTGAATTAAACATGCATATTAATGTTACAAGCTTAAAATAATCTTCAAACGGCACCTTAAATTACTAAATATCCAAGCAATTAAAAAAAAATGGCACCAATTCACATCCGTATATTAATTGTCTGCACATTGCATCATGGTTCTATGTATTTAGAATTACTTTGATAGATATATTACACTATACAGTAAATATATCTTGATACAGATCTATGTTGCCTCGTTAACAGATGTTCAACATGGAATTTAACATCTACCACAGTTTCATACATAAATATGGAGGTATAAAAAAGAACAAGTTTATGAAAAACGAGCTTAGCAGAACGTTTTCCAAATATGTAAATCACCGATTTAATCAGAGCTGTTTATATTTAACGATATAAATCCTTTGATATATTAGCCATTCTTTTGAGCGAGTAGCCATCCCTAGCACTGTAGTTTAAGCAGTATTGCAAGATAAAAGATAAAGAAATGGTTCTTCATCACAGACCTAAAGTTGGCTGGAATTGATCTTAAGATAGCTTTTTAAAAGGTTTGTATTAATACAACGAATGATCATAAATAAACAGATTTAGGCAGAATATTTGAAAGTTTAAATGATGTAATTTAAGAAATTTTAGCTCGCCTGAGCTCTAAGCTCAGATGAGCTATTGCTATCCATTTTCGTCGCCCGTCGTCTGTCGTGCGTAAACTTTTATGATGTTTAATCTTCTCTATAACCATTGGGCCAAATTAAATAAAACTTGGCTGCCATCATGCCTGGGTGAAGGCCTTTCGGAATTGCACAAATGAAGAAGTTACGTCCACTTGGGGCCCCAAAAGGGGGGAATAGATAAAAATCTTCTCTTCTGAATGTAAAAGGGGTATACCTTAGTTATTTCATTTATACCATCCTAAGGCCATCTAGTTTCAGATTGCACAAATGGTAGAAATGACGCTAAAAATGGGGAAATGGCAAGGCACTTATTATGTAATTGCTAAAATTATATATTTGTCAATATATCTTGAAAACTATATACTTTTTGTATAGGCATGTATATTAGAACATTGTAGGTATTGACATAGCGATCATTTTGATATATAGGTCAAGGCCATACATTCTAATGTCAAGGTCATTGCAGCATAAGAAGATTGAAATTGTTAATTATCTTCAAAACTATTAACTTTTTGTAGAGGCATGAATATTAGATTATCATAGGTATTAACATGGCGATCATTTGATATATGGTACAAGATCATTCATGTAAAGGTCAAGGTCATAGCAGCATAAAAGGACTTTAATTTTGCATTATCATGAAAACAATTGACTTTTTGAATAGACATGTATATTAGAATATTGTAGGTATTGTCATGACAATAGTTTTTATGTATAGTTCAAGGTCATACATTCAAAGTCATAGGGAGATAAGAAAACTTAAATTGTTAATTATCTTGAAATCTATTGACTTTTTGTATAGGCGTGTATGTTAGAATATCTTAGGTACTGAAATGGTGATTATTTTGATATATGGTTCAAGGTCATACATTCAAATGTCAAGGTTATAGTAATATACGATATTGTTAATTATCTTGAAATCTTTTAAATTTTGTTTAGGCATGTACATTAGAATATTGTAGTTATTGATACGTTGGTGATTTTGATGTATTGTTCAAGGTCATAGGTTCAAAGGTCAAGGTCATATTTGCATAAGAAGACTTAAATTGCTAATTTTGTTTAAAGGTATAACTAGTAACTTTTTGTAAAGGCATGTATATAAGAATATAGTAGGTTTTGATATGACTTTCATTTTGATATATGGTTTAAGGTAATTCTTTCAAAGGTCAAGGACATAGCTGCATAAGTATTCTGAAAGGGTTAATGATTTGAAAATTATTCAATGTACTACATTTACTATATCTGCATATAAGGTACTTAAAATAAAATGTGAATAGATATTTCTGATTAAGCGTAGTAAGCAGTTCTTACATGTACTTTGAGAATGTTTCTGCACTTAATATATTGTTTATTGCATATTACAAACAATTTTAACATTTACTCAGGTGAGCGGTAAGGCCCATGGGCCTCTTGTTAAGTAACAGAAGAGTAATGGTAAGTTACGAGGAGACTAAATAATAACCCTAATGCACTACGGTCATTTCTTCACTCCTCATAAAATACAGGTAAATATGAGATTAAAAAGAACCAAAATTGTAATTATAACAAGCACAATGACTAAAGTCTTCCACAACCAAATGTTTGATCCCCAAATCCATTTAGCACTATATCCAGTTCATTATCATGGCAACAGTCGAATCAGTCGATTTCTATCCTTCTAATGCTTAGCACCACGCGAGGAAGCAATTACTTAAATTTCAAAGTCATATGTATAACCCAGCCATTGTTTGAACCCATGACCTCCCGCTCTCAAGCTATACAGTCTACCACTGAGCCACCGAGGTGGTCATTGCTCTTGAGGTAGAACCTCTACCACTATGCCCCCAAGACAGTAATAACCATCAATGAATGTGTAGTCTTATTCACGTAAAAAATCAGGTTTTAAAAAAGTAATTTAATTCAAAAATATTTTAAAATGTATCACAAATTATCTATTTAACTTCTACATTGCTGTATTAACTGATCTAAAGTACATGTATACACAGTTCCTTTAAATACCTATGACTTTTGTATTATAACTTGTAAGTTTGCTTTAAAAAGTCAATGGTTTTCTCTGGAAACTCCAGTTTCCACCAGCATCCTAAAAAAGACTACATCAATAAAAGTTAAGAGATCATTGCCTGGGGTTGTATAAAACACTATTAATTAACTCTTTCCCAGTTCTTATTTATTTCTCTAAAATCATTTTATCATTCTAATGATTCAAACTATTCAAAAAATTGCTACTTGATATTTAGTCATAGCATGAACTATACCACTCCCCCAGTCCATTATCCTGGCACTGTTGAACCAGTCAATACTCTATTATCCTAATACCGGGCCACAGGCGACGACGCGATATCTAAATTTTAAAAGTCTTATGTATATCCTGGCCAAGGTTTGAACCCACGACCTCCCGAGGTTGACATTCCTTGAATCCCATTTTTCAGGGGACCAGTTCATTACTCAACAAAATTAACTCTCAATTTCTTTTTATCAAAAGATTTTAATCTTTAAAAAAAAATGCTAATTTAGTGCTATTTTTCTATTATATTTATTTACAGTCTGAAACCTTGATACATTTCTCATTGTGAGCTTGTTAAAATTTTTGATTGACAGCAATTCTTCAAACAATAATTTTGATTCTTAACAACTCAAATTTGTTATTAAAACAAATTTGACAGTGACAATCACTTAATGCGTTTTGATTGGTCAAGTTTTTTAACTTTGATTGACAGCAAAATGCCAATGAACTGTGAGTGAAGTAAGCAACCAATTGATTGAGGTGTCATGTAGCCAGAAGCTACAGATGTAATGTATAATTGACCAGGGGATTAAAGCAAATTTAGCTAAGATAAGCATGTAATTATGCCATTAAAATGTTTTCAATTCTTTTATTAGGACTTAAATCCTATAAGCTTGCCTTGAGAAACGAAATCAAGTATGTTTTAGGGATAGTGGTTGTTTACTGAGGGTGGGGGGAAAAGAATATAGTCTTATCAACCTACCCCACTCTCTTTGGAATGATACTTTAAATTTTTTTTATTATTATAATGAACCAAAAATATAAAAATTAATTCGGATCATCAAATGGTTTTAGGCATTACAATTGACTAATGGGTCGTTATAAGCAATAACATATGAATCGTAGCTTTTTTACCGCCTAGTAAGTTCAAATCCAACTTAAGCAGATGAGTACAGATTAGTGTCAGTTTGCTTTCCTAATATCGGTGTTTTTTTCTCAAGGGTATTCCAAATTCCTCATATACCCTGGTCTTGCAATGACCGTCTAGATCAAACTTTACCTCTCGGTCTCTGTCTTCTTTTCTAGTTGATGATAGATTGATTAAAGCATTTACAATGATGAACGATGTTAGTTCAAGTGTTATTATCTGTGTTCACTTTTTGTATTTATTTGTGCTCATTGTCTTTTACCAAGTACATTTTTTCAGCATTAAAAATCTATGTCGATTAAATAGTGCCAAATTTTGACCATAATCAATATATGTACTGCAAAGAAAACTACGATTTTTTACTTAGTTAAAATTATTATTTCCTTTGTTTAGTTTAATAAAATATTTATGACATATTCAAAAATAACATATTATCGACTAAAATAAAAATATTTTCTGCGGGTTTTTTTTATTATTATTACAATGGCTGTGTCTGTTGGTCCGTCTAATACATCAGCCACAGGGTTGAATAATATGCTTATGATGTTAATATTTCATTAACCAATTTTATTAGTTGATAACCTGTAAATGATTTCTTGATTATTAACTGCTCGGCGGAGATTTATCCATGTTACAAAATGTAAATTTTTTGTTTGTTTCAATGTGAAACACTATAAATCAAGATATTCATGCCTTAGGGAATCGGTATAAATCCATTCCATTACACGTAATGGCGGTAACAGTTTACAGTAAATCAAACCACCCTCGTCGTCACGTTGACGTGATAATTGTTTTGTATATGAATATGACGTCACATAAAGCACACGGTTATCACTGTTAACAAGCAATGTACTCTTTTCCCACTGATATTCCGATGTTAGCTGTATATCATCGTTGAAGATTATACCTGGGTTAGTTTTGTCATATCGGGATCTAGCTGCAGTCGACGCTTGGTGATACGCTGTCAAAAAGGCAGCCTGGAAGAAACATTAAAAAAATCCATTATTTTTTTCAATAATTATTTTTAGCCTTCGGTAACTAAAAAGGCAATTTACCTGACAAGAAGATTGTGTTACTGGCTTATTTTGAAAAAAAAACAACAATTGTCAGTATGAAAACGAACAAATGTCGTGGTACCTTTTTTAAATTTAATGGAATGGCACATGTAAAACTGATCACCTGAAAACTGACACGTGTTAAAATCAACACTGGCAATTGACACATGGTAAACTTGGATCATAACTGACAATTGACAATTGACACATGACAAACTTGGTTCATGTTTGACAATTGACACACATTCTACATCGAATCTTCACTATCAAATGACACATATTGTCTTTTGGTTCAACAATGACAATTGACACAAGGTGTTTATTGGACCTATACCGTCAAATTACACAAGGCCCAACTCAACACATGAGATATCTTGGATCATTGCTCACAATTAAAACACGATGTACATGTACATAGGACCATCAATTAAAATGATACGGTAAATTGAGAGAGAGAGAGAGAGAGAGAGAGAGAGAGAGAGAGAGAGAGAGAGAGAGAGAGAGAGAGAGAATATTGCTTAGCAGTTTATTGCAATTCATCAGATGGGATAGCTACCATTTTTTTTAATCATTTTTCACTGTTTGACTATTAAACACTCGATTTATATACCGATACTTGAATAAACATTACACGCAAATTACATAATTTAAAGTGAAATGTAATGCAATAAAGATTAGGAACACTTAATTGTTTATTGACAGGTTTAAATGTTACTTAACGTCGCATCAACATTTTTTTTTTAGATTTTAGAGACGAGATCAACGTTATAAACCTCTAAGGATTTAACAAAGAACAAGTCCATGTATGTAGGAGATGTGTAAATGTGTATTATGGTCTGCCTTGTAACAGCGTGCTCTTAGGGCGACTTTTTGTTAAAGTGTTAGCTCACAGAATCAGTATACCACAAACATTCAAACTATTTCCCCAGTTACATATTAATTATGGCACTATTCGTTACTCTGTGCTTTGAATGCCAAGCGCCAGGGGGAGCAGAACGTAAAGTTTTACAGTTTTATGGGGTTTCGAAGCTATAACTTTCTACTTTCAAGGCGGAAGTTTTTACCACTGATCAAGAGAATTCTAATGAAAATGTTTACGGCAAACAGAAGGTACTGTGAAAAAAAGACATACGGAACAATATATGTAGATGGAAAAGAGTTGGTGACATTTTGGTGATGAAAAAACCAAATCATTTATACAGTTCTGCTCTGGTAAAAACACAAGGTTCACCAAATAGCATCATCAGGAGAAGCCTTGAAGAACAATAGACTCGATATACGAAAACCTGTACTGAACGGACATTGTTGGCACAATTTCGCAAGACTGAATATAAACTTACGTTGAAGAGGATTTAACAATAAACAATGAGCAATATTAAACTTTATAACATACATTTCTGTTGTGTTTATACTTATCTGAATACTGAATTAACATCCTTAAAGATATAAAATTATACATGCAATTAAATCCTTTATTATTCGTGTGTTGTCTAAAATAAAAGAAGATAATATAAAACTTTGCGGAAATGTTTATTTTATTGTTTTTGTTTTTATTCTTTATTTTTATTTATTATTTTTTTTCTGGTCGGAAATGTAAAAATAATATTGTTGGAAATGCAATAAACCCATTGGGTAAAAAAAGCTGTGATGTTATGTTCTTTTTATTTTATTCATTTATATATTTTTATTTATTTTTGCTTTTACATATTTTTAACATGTCACAGCAAGTTGAGCTTAAAGCAACAAGAGGCGTGCATACATGCTCTAGAGCGTGAGAAAAATGTAATCTTCTTACTCTTCTTTTCTGTAATCACTCCATTAAATAAAACTACTTTAGCGAGGTACATTCTTGATAGATGTAGATTTAATACGATTATTCACAAAGCAAGCCGATTTAAAAATGCAAATAAGATGCCTATTGAGAAGTAAATAATCTTCAAAACAAAATTCTATGATACACATATTGGTCATTAAATAAATAAATAAATAAATAAATAAATAAATAAATAAATAAAATAGCAAAAAAATGTTTTTAACTTAAAGAGTCAAGTTTAAAAGTAGAATTTATTTATTTATTTATTTATTTATTTATTTATTTATTTATTCAATAATAATGATTTATTTATGTCTACATATCGATTTATTTTATAACGAGGCACATTTTCTAACCTTAGTTAATCAGTTTTAAAGTTTTAGTAACGTGTCTAGATCTTACTTGGGCTTAAACATAAGTAACCACGGATGTTATATATATCTTTATCATATATCTTATTACTTACGTAATTCATGTCTCTACATGTTCGTTTTATTGTCAGATTAGAGAAAATACCAGATTTTTGTAATGCCAAATGTATCCTATCTCCATCAATCAAGCGTGACTTTATTTCTTTTGGTGCTTGTGGACGACTTGCATTATCAGCAACATCTGTTGGCCAGGCGACATCAGAAAATGTAAAGACAAGTGTTGTACCGTCCTCTCTTTCCAATGTTTTAGGCTGATAATCTGCAGGTGACGCCGGTTAAATATACGTAACTGTCAATCTAAAATATAACCATAGCTATATATATATATATATATATATATATATATATATATATATATATATATATATATATATATATATATATATATATCAATGCTAGGATATTGTTATTTTGTTGATTGTTTTTCTACGCCGCCTCAGCAACCTTTAGCTATTCACAATGTCAATTTTATAGATAATTTTAGAAATTCGTCTATTTACAAGTTAATGTGGTCGTGAGTTTTGTACAGTTGAAAGCGCTTATGATCTGCATTTCACAATTACACACTAACTGAAACCTTAAAAGCGTAATTTCTCTAGCCCGAGAGGAGGAAGATAGACCATTTAGACTATCTTTCTGGCACCGAACCAACAACAAGAATTACCAGATAGTAAAACTCTTTCACTTGTGATAAATCTGGCATGGAAACAAAGCGGAAAACGCCTTCGATTATATTTGAAAGCAGCTTACACCTTATAAGTCGACCATCACGGCTAAAAATTGATCAAAAACACGAACATTGTAAAGGACAGCCGACAAAGGAACAAAAAGTAAGATAAAATAAGCTAACTATATGTTATGACGTAAAATGACACCTCGTCTAACTGGCGATATTTCTGAATAAATCCGGAAAATAAATAAATAAATAAATAAATAAATAAATAATAAATAATAAATAATTAATTAATAATATATTAATAATAATAATAATAATATAATAATAATAATAATAATAATAATAATAATTACTTTCATTATTAAATAAATAAATAAATAAATTAATTAATTAATAATAATTAATAAAATTACTATAATTATTAAATAAATAAACACAATAGGTCAATATAAAATGCATTAAGAATGTATATACTGGTACTCTTACGTTTATTTTGGGCGTGAGTTCCATCCGTACTCCCGATAACCACATTTGAACCTTGGATACCCAGTTTGACTTATGTTCGTCGTTTTGTAAGTCCTTTCTTGCATTTATGATAGGCTGGAAGTAAAGACACTTGTATTTATTCACATAATTATCAATGTATTTACACGTTTATTCGGCAGCAGCTGATCTCCACCCCTAGCTATCTACATGTATAGTGGACTTAAAATAACAATATGTAGGACTTTTATTTCCAATGGTTTCCGCAATTTAAAAAAATATCATTTCGATTACATCCTATTACAATAGAGTCCTTTTGAGGCACAAAAATAATTTTCTTTTTTTGAGTTTTAAAACATTCATCTGACCAGAACTGTTTAGAAAATAAATAATGCCAATGGTCTAAGAAATGAGACAATTGTTGTATCTTGATTTACCAATTATGTGTTTTGACTTATTTTAGTATACACATTAATTGATATTGATGTGGTGCAAAAGGAAGATTTACAATTGCTGAGATGGAATAGAAGAACTTCATATACAAACAAATTAATCAATCACTCGTCCTAGATTAGGACGAAAATTTTATACACACACACACACACACACACACACACACACACATCACTGGCATTGTTATATTTTAAATTAAAAACATTTATTTAAATAACTATATCCATTAATTCATAACTATGACATGAAAATTAGTAAAAGAAAACTGTGTAATTAGTACTT
This sequence comes from Tegillarca granosa, assembly GCA_029721355.1. Taxonomy (NCBI): domain Eukaryota; kingdom Metazoa; phylum Mollusca; class Bivalvia; order Arcoida; family Arcidae; genus Tegillarca; species Tegillarca granosa. Next base: position 17,000,214 of record CM056601.1, read on the forward strand.
TTGTTATTTTGCACTTAAATAAACAAACTCACTAAGTCTATTTATATCACATATTAGTACTGTTGCAGGTGTTTTTAATAGTTGTTTTATTATGACAAATAACTTCTAAAATTAAAACTGAATACATACCAAAAGAATTTCACGTGTTTTATTATAAGCACTCCGGATATAATGCTCTGTTTCTGGCGAGATTCTTCCTAAGTTTATGTTTATAAATTTACTAATTATTTCCGCAACTAATCTCCTACATTGTAACGGTGTTATCTGAGCTTTGAGGTCTAACATATTTAATTGTCCTGGCAACATGTTAGCTATAACTGCTCCATGATTGATTCCTTCCAGAACGATAAAAGGACTTCTTACTTGTAGATCGTCGTTCATCTCTACTTCAGTCATAAATTGCCTATATATAATGCATTAAATAATAATTTATATATATATATATATATATATATATATATATATATATATATATATATATATATATATATATATGAAAAATACACAGATGAGGTACTCGCGGTCCAGATGTCTCACGCAATCAACTGAACGCTCATAGTTGCTATTGTCGTCTGCGTTCGAATCTCATACAGCATACAGGGAGTTGATATGATTACTATGCTTACTGATTTTATTTTATTTTTATTTTTTGTTTAATTATTTTTTTTTTTTGCGGGGGGGGAGGGGGGGTCATCAGAGAAGCCATAATTCTTTAGCTATCCAAAAACCGCCTCGGTATACATAAAAGCTATGACATTGGCTTGGATCACCTAACTTCTTGGTATAAAGTTTGTGATTCTACCTAGCATCAGCTAAGTTTTATTTATCTGCTTCGTACTAATACGAACTTTTCTGAACTTTCAGATTGTGAGTACACTGGCTAGCAGTAAAGCTTCGCAGAACGTGTAAATATAAAACCACCAAAAACCTTTAACTTTAAATTACTAGTACAATGGGACCCTATATTGAAATCGTTTTCTAATACTTTTCATTAAAACACGTAGTTATAAATATACCGGTCTTTCCCCCTGCCAAAGTATTCATTATGACATTTTGTCGTTCCTAACAGGGAATTGATATACCGGTCTTTCCCCCTGCCAAAGTATTCATTATGACATTTCGTCGTTCCTAACAGGGAATTGTTACGATAATTAGAACGGCTCACGTTTCGGTCCTTCTAATGTCCCATTTTGTATCAAACATCTCATAATAATAATAATAATAATAATAATAATAGCTTAAATTGCTAACGACAGAATAAGACCTGTTGCCTCCAGGTGCATTTCGTATCATTTTCTTTTAATATATATCTGAATTAGTCTTTACCGAGTTTCAAAATAAGATATTTATGGAATCGTATTAAGCAGTTTAGTATTTCGGGCTTCCAATTACAATCACCCAACAAGAGAAAATTAAGATTTATGTTTTATAAACCTATTTTCCGTACAGATATTTTAAAATATTTAGTTTCAAATTGATTTTTTTGGTAATCTAATTTACGAATTTACCAGATCATGTTCTCAGTTTTCCATTAATATATTTTTTTCCATTTAGCGTAGAAGATATCGTGAATTTCTTAATTAATTTTAATGCCTACATTTTATTATTGTCCGTGTTTAACTTATGTTTACGACAATCTATACTACCATTTCTACAATCGATATTAGGTTTACTTGCACTCCATTGAGTTTTTTAACCTTTACAACAGATGATTTTGTAAACTCCGAAGTTGTTATTTCTGTATCAATATTGGTTAAAATGAGGCCAATGTTAAATAATTTCCGTTCCTGCAACCATACTGAAAAAAGGTTTGGCGTAAGGTTTAGGATGTTAGACGGCTTTAATGGCGTTAATATCACATCGGTAATTTTTGAGCACTTTGTGACGATACAATTTCATTAATCTTTAATAATATTTCTCATATGTATTGTATACATGTACGTTGCACTGCTGCGCAATCAGAGATTTTTTGTCAACGTTCACCGAGTCAGTCTGCCACAAATAAACATACTTTTCCCCAGTCACGTCACATTATTCTTAAAGTTGCTAAACCAGCCGGTAATCTGTCCTCATAATGCAGATAAAAGGAGATGAAGCATTTTCTCAAAATTAAAGCCTAACGTATAGCCGGATTGGCTTCGATCCTAGCTATATAGGCTGTTTGATTTTGAGGCGGCGATCTACCACTGAACAATCAATCCAACGGGACATAACTTAGGCAGGTTTATTGAATGTTGCTTTACTCACGTCAGTATTTTTTAGCTTTTGTGACTAGACAATTTTTATCAATCGCAAGAATTTATTTAAGTTAATATAGTTTCTGATCTGCATTGTACAAGTGCGCACTTAAGACGATATTTTAATGTTAAGAAATCCTGCAATATCGCATAGAAACATCGCAGACCAATTAGTATATTATATTCATACCAAACTACTCAGAAAGGCCTGTGACAAGAAAAACCGTTTTAACTTGCGGTCGAACGGGATCGAAATCACAGGGGTAAAACGCCGCGAGTTCGAAGACTGAAGCTTTAACCGTTCGGTCACCACAGTCTGGTATAGATTAGAATGTATCATCAATGAATGTTATAAAATTATTGTAGAAAAGATAGACTTTTTTTAACCTTTTATATAAAACGAGACATTCAAAATAAGGATCGATTATTTCAAGAAACAATCAAAATTAGCACATGGTACTTCCCTAAAATGAAATCAACTGATGATGAACAACGTAAAAACCTTTCAACTGAAATATATTTATATTTTTATAAAAATAAGCAAGGTAAAACGACCTTTAAATCTAGGACCTCAAAATGTTTTTGTGTTGTGGGAATGATAAAATAAAAATTTCCGGAAATCGCTTTCATGTCGGAAGCTCAAACTTAAAATGTCGGAAATGAAATGAATTAATTAACTGATTGATGCAAATAAAATAAAATAAAATAAATAAAATAGAATAAAAAAAAATAAAATAATAAAATAAAATAAAATAAAATAAAATAAAATAAAATAAATAAAATAAAATAAAATAAAATAAAATAAAATAAAATAAAATAAAATAAAATAAAATAAAATAAAAATAAAATAAAATAAAATAAAATAAAATAATAAAATAAAATAAAATAAAATAAAATAAAATAAATAAAATAAAATAAATAAAACAAAACAAAACAAAAATAAATAAAATAAAAAAATAAATTTTGCATGTATAAAAGTAAAGTTTAAAAAAATTAAATCATAAAACCTCTCTTATGTTACAAATATTGTATTTTTGCATATACTTTTTGGTATGTCAAGATTGTAATAAGTTATGTAGGAATGTTGCCAAAAAAAAAAAAAAAAAAAAAAAAAAAAAAAAAAAAATGGCAAAGTTCATTTTATTCAAAATTTAATTTTTAAAAGAAAAAAGTAAATATATGTTTTAAAAGTTTTAAAAGCCACAAAGTAATTTAATTTGAAAGATGTATGAAATTTATGTGACACTTCATCTAGATAAATGTGATGATTTATTTATTTTTAACTTTCAGACTTGTTATGTAATCTGAATTTTATATAAAAAAAAACATACAGAACATAACATAAATTGGTGATACCTCTTGCACCTGTCTAAACGGGCATTTAAAATGTTTAAAAATTGGACCCCCTTATCCAAATTATTCGAAAACGTGAAACTTTTTTCAATAAAAGTTGGTAAAATAATTCATTAGAAAAATTGTTATCACTGATAATTTTCAAACTAGGTAACTAGATTGTATGCGAGTAGAAATTAGTTTCGCACATGTTTTACAAATTGGGGTTAAAGAGAAATAAGAGAAAAAATACCTAAACAATTCAGCAATCCGTGTTATTCTTGTTACTCCATCCAACTCGCCATTTATAGTGAGTACAGGAACCGGAAATGAAGCCATTGTCTCACCCATCTTTAAGTGCGAATTAAGAAGAATAATTCCATTTAAAGTATGGGTGTGGAACTCTGCATAACTTTGAACAAGAAAATCTGAAAGATATTCCAAAAAGTCATTATATAAAATAAGTGTTCCATCTGATGCTTTAAATGCTTTTTGTTTGTCTTCCCATTATACTTGTAAATAAGAGAATATAAAAAGTATCATAAAATGCCCTGGATTACTAAAATAGAAAAGCACATGTACTAGATATAAATGAAGTCGGCTAAGTGCCGTCAGTAAGTTTTATACTGGGACTTCAGTTTTGCCTGACGCTATATACATCAAATGCCAACAAGTGCTATTCGTCCCACGTATAGCACTTAATTGCCCGAAAGTTCTTTTCGGTGCATTGTGCATAATTTGGATTTGTAAATAGTTTGTACTGATTCTGTTAAAATATTTGAGTTTTAAACATTGTTTATGCGTTCTTTTACATGAAACTAGAAGAAAATGATAGAATCACTTTTTATTTTCCTTTCCAAAGTCTTTTTTTAGTTTCTTACCCAGTATAATAAATAACTCATTGTGTAATCCAGAAGGGTATATGTTATATAACTAGTTACATTATGAAAAAGTTGAATGTTTTGTACATGATTTTGTCGCATTGTCCCATATACTAATAGGAGCTTCAGTAAATGAGTCTAAAGCGCATGCGTACGAATAACAATGTCTCTTACTGGCTAGATTGAAATTACAATCGTACATATCCTAATGTGAGAATGTTTGTCAGTTCTCTTAGCAGAAGTCGGTGGCTTCTCTAGGTAGTCCAGTCTCCTCTACCATCCCTAAACTGAAAAAATAGCTACAACGTTTAAAAGTATTCTCCCCTCCGCTTCATTCATATGCTCATGAATCTTTAAAAATGCCAAGATTTTATATTCATTATTATAATTTTATTGTTGTGGTGGGGTGGGGTGGAGAACGGTCTGGTCCATCTGCATTTTTCAGATACTTTATTCTTTATATTTTGACATATTGTTTTATAATTAAATTTACCTGCTTGGCCATGTCCTGCTAAAAATAACGGAATATTGTCTTGATGGCCGTTGCTTATTTCTGTAACATTCTGTATTAATGTAGATATAACAGTCAGAAGTTCTAATGTCGTTGGTTGTACATCTGTAAGTCCGATCCATAACGAGTAGTTATCTTCTGATTCTTGTATGGCAGTTCCTGAGTTATTAATACAGGGAATCTTGTTACATATTCGAAAAAATAGTAAGTAATTGAAAAGATTAATGTCTTTGGCAAAATTAAATGTAACCAAGCACATGTATGTTAATAAAAGTTACAGCCTAATAAGAAAATTCAAGTATATATTAAGAACACTGATTATAATACTATCGACCCCAGACAGGCCGAGATGTGTGACAAATTATCTGAATGCTTTTAATCATCCGACGTGGATAAAAAAATGTGAATGGCCACACCAACGCTTACTACGATTTTCGCCACAGTTTCTCTTGACTGAGTCGTTAATTAGTTATCTTTTCACACGAAATGTTATTCAATGCTTTGCCCTCGATGACGGTCTAACATAAATACAATTAATTTTTTTAATTGGTTTGCTTGATATCAGGATACAGTAATCTAAGATGTTTATCTGCGACATTAAGGGAAGGTGTACTTATAATATCATTGTTACATTCTTATACATATAAGTGAACACAAGAAAGAAATAGATCAGAGTCACAAAACCAACGTCAGAATAAAACAAATCAGAGTCACAAAACCAACGCCAGAATGAAACAAATCAGAGTCACAAAACCAACGCCAGAATGAAACAAATCAAAGTCACAAAACCAACGCCAGAATGAACAAATCAGAGTCACAAAACCAACACCAGAATGAAACAAACCAGAGTCACAAAAACCAAACCAGAATGAAACAGATTAGAGTCACAAAACCAATGCCAGAATGAAGCAAATCAGAGTCACAAAACCAACACAAAAATGAAACAGATCAGATTCACAAAACCAACGCCAGAATGAAGCAAATCAGAGTCACAAAACAAACGCCAGATTGAAACAAATCAGAGTCACAAAACCAACACAAGAATGAAACAGATCAGAGTCACACAAAACCAACGCCAGAATAAAACAAACCAGAGTCACAACACTAACGTCAGAATGAAGTAAATCAGAGTCACAAAACCAACACAAGAATGAAATAGATCAGAGTCACAAAACCAACGCCAGAATAAAACAAACCAGAGTCACAAAAACAAACGCCAGAATGAAACAAACCAGAGTCACAAACCAACACAAGAATGAAGCAAATTAGAGTCACAAAACCAACACCAGAATAAAACAAATCAGAGTCACAAAACAAAACGCCAGAATGAAACAAACCAGAGTCAAAAACCAATAAAGAATGAAACAAACCAGAGTCACAAAACCAACACAAAAATGAAGCAAATTAGAGTCACAAAACCAACACCAGAATAAAACAAATCAGAGTCACAAAACAAACGCCAGAATGAAACAAACCAGAGTCACAAAACCAACACAAGAATGAAGCAAATTAGAGTCATAAAAACCAATAAAGAATGAAACAAACCAGAGTCACAAAAACCAACACAAAAATGAAGCAAATTAGAGTCTCAAAACCAACACCAGAATAAAACAAACCAGAGTCACAAAACAAACGCCAGAATGAAACAAACCAGAGTCACAAAACCAACACAAAAATGAAGCAAATAAGAGTCACAAAACTAACACAAGAACGAAGCAAATTAGAGTCACAAAACCAACACAAGAATGAAACAAACAAGAGTCACAAAACCAACACAAACATGAAGCAAACCAGAGTCACAAAACCAACACAAGAATGAAGCAGATTAGAGTCACAAAACCAACACAAGAATGAAGCAAATAAGGGTCACAAAACCAACACAAGAATGAAGCAAAATAGAGTCACAAAACCAACACAAGAATGAAGCAAATTAGAGTCACAAAACCAACACAAGAATGAAACAAACCAGAGTCACAAAACCAACACAAAAATGAAGCAAATAAAAGTCACAAAACAAACGCCAGAATGAAACAAACCAGAGTCACAAAACCAACACAAGAATGAAGCAGATCAGAGTCACAAAACCAACACAAGAATGAAACAAACCAGAGTCACAAAACCAACACAAAAATGAAGCAAATTAAAGTCACAAAAATGAAACAAACCAGAGTCACAAAACCAACACAAGAATGAAGAAAATTAAAGTCACAAAACCAACGTCAGAATAAAACAAACCAGAGTTACAAAACAAACGCCAGAATGAAACAAACCAGAGTCACAAAACAAACGCCAGAATGAAACAAACTAGAGTCACAAAACCAACACAAGAATGAAACAGATCAGAGTGACAAAACCAACACAAGAATGAAGCATATCAGAGTCACAAAACCAACGCCAGAATGAAACAAATCAGAGTCACAAAACCAACGCCAGAAAGATACAAACCAGAGTCACAAAACAAACGCCAGAATGATACAAACTAGAGTCACAAAACAAATACAAGAATGAAGCAGATCAGAGTCACAAAACCAACGCCAGAATGAAGCATATCAGAGTCACAAAACCAACGCCAGAATGAAACAAATCAGAGTCACAAAACCAACGCCAGAATGAAACAAACCAGAGTCACAAAACAAACGCCAGAATGATACAAACTAGAGTCACAAAACAAATACAAGAATGAAGCAGATCAGAGTCACAAAACCAACGCCAGAATGAAGCAAATTTGAGTCACAAAACCAACGCCAGAATGAAACAAATCAGAGTCACAAAACCAACGCCAGAATGAAACAAACCAGAGTCACAAAACCAACGTCAGAATGAAACAGATCAGAGTCACAAAACCAACGTCAGAATGAAACTGATCAGAGTCACAAAATCAACGTCAGAATGAAACAGATCAGAGTCACAAAACCAACGCACAACATTAATTCCATATGAATAACAAAAAACAATGTCAATTGTCGATTGTTAAAATTGTTTATACAAAATAATAAAGCATTCAATGATCTTACTTTATTGGTTGTCATTATGTCCAGAACTAGTTGCATTGTCAGTACTGAGTGAATTATAGGACTGTTTCATAATTGGCGTTAGTTTTTGTTATTGTTGTTGTGTTAAACTTGTGTCGTGTGCTTTTAAAGATTTATTTATATTGTGTTCTTGGATGCGTTGCTTGTTTTTTTTTTTTAACTTGTGTCGTGTTCTTGGGTCGTTGGCTTTTGATGTTTAAAATACATTGTGTCGTGTTCTTGGCAGCGTTATTGTCGCGTTCTTGGTTTGATGGCTATTGTTCATTTATTTGTATTTCGTCATATTCTTGATTGTGTTATGTGTTTTATCATTTACTTGTATTGTGTTATGTTCTTCATTACTTAAACCTTTGTATTATTTACTTATTTGTTAACACATATACATGTACATATATTTTTTATACTCTGTTGGAAGGTTATTTTTAGTATATGAGTAGATCGAAACCAGAAGGTCATGGATATTCATAAAAATTCGAGTTAGAAGTGTTTTTATATACATAAAATGTCATGAAAATCTAAAATGGATATACTTGCGTCAGAACATATTCTAGCTATACGACTTAACAGACATATTGCGTTAACTATCATTTGATCCAAAAACATATGAAAAACATTAAAATAATTTAACCATGTGGTAGAGAAACGGGAAATTTAAACCTCATCATTACTTTATATATATATATATATATATATATATATATATATATATATATATATAATATATATATATATATATATATATATATATTATATATATATTTAAATTGAGCAAATATTTAGGTCAGTGTTTGAATATTACATGGGAAAATACATCGCATAGTTAACATATTTATTGACATAATTTATACTGTGCAATTTTCTATAATAAAGTTAAATTGAATCTAATATCATACTTAAATCGAGACTACTTACACATTATTAGATTTATATTTGTCAAATTCCCTGAATAGTTTTAAAATAAATGAATTAAATTAATTCATAAAAATAAAATTTAAAAAAAATTAAATCCAATATATATATATATATATATATATATATATATATATATATATATATATATATATATATATATATATATATATATATATATATAAACATAATTTAATAAAAATTTCAAATGTCAAATTTAAGCTAATTAGAAAAAGATAAAATAACATAAAAATCATTGATTGTTTTACAAAACAAATACTTTTTATTATGAATTTCGGTGCCAGTTTAATAGTGAAGCTGTGAAAATTATCGATCGGCCACTAGTAAGACTTTTAGACATTTAGACATTTTTTGTTTAATGCCTCAGTATGCCTAAACTGCTGGGTGCGATTTCAAGTGGTTAGATAGATTCAATAGTGGCATTTAGATAAAATGAAACAACACAATTTTGAATAACTGTTTTTTTTAAAAAAGACACCAAGATTCTACACATCACCTGTACTTTAGCCAATTGTTAACTTTTCACTAATTTCATGTGTTAATTTGTATAAAATAACGTTTTTAAGGCGGAAAATTTCAATTGTCAAATAATACTTTTGAATGCGTTATTCCACAAAATTACAAAATAGCATATAACATTAGCATGACTTTAGATGGGTGCAGATAATAAGCAACACAATACACGTTTCAAAGCACATATACGATTTTGAAGGCTCATTTGACGAGTAATCTAAAGCGCAGGTTATCGTTTTACAAGTATGTTTGATCGCTCAATTCATCTCAATCCTAATTGTGTGATTGTCAACTGTCTTGTCCACGGCTTGCGATTTTTAATAATTCCCATCCCAAAATGGCTGTGTCCGTATCAATGAAACAGACTTGTATTAGGAAATAAATCACAATTTACACCATCCGTTTATAAACTTACCCAATTCTTTATAATGCTTCCCTTCTGTTCCGGTTTCTGGAATTATCACAAGCAAAACATTGTTTCTATTATTTCTCGCCGTGGGTTTTATAAGAATTTCCTGTATTGCATATACATTTTGGAACATCAGCACGGAAATACTAACCAACACAAACCTAAAAAGATTTGTGTGCATCGCCATAATGCCTAAGAAACATTTTAAAGTGTGTTTTTTCACAAGTTAATCGCGTAATGCTACAAATATTCAATGCGTAGCCATAGAGTTGTTAATTTCGTTATTTGGCTTCACATTAATGTAAACGTAGAACACACATTATAGGCATTATATATAATAGTAATTGTCTTCATTAGTTAGTTTTTACTATAACAACATATGTGCACACTGATACGTCTGATTTCAAATCTGACGTATATGATTTTATCAACATCAGAAAAAAAACCTAATCTCCCGTCATGTAGAATAATATATGTTTCAGTAAATAGTTGTAACAAGGAATTCCGTATATTTTCCACGGATGTTAGTTTATACATGTTATTTCATACATTTTAGTGACATTTAATATTGATCATTAAGTGCACTTTCTAAATATTGACTGGTCATAAAGAAATAAATATGTCAAAACACACACACACACGCACGCACGCATGTGAGCGGGCACAGCGAGCACGATTGTTTTGAATTTGTCAGTCGTGCGCATGGTTTTTATAATTCGTAATCAAAATTATGAGGCAGATTTCAAAATACTCATTTATCATTCAATGGTTTTAACGGAACTCCGCTAAATACTGATAGAAAGTATTAGTACCATAATACTGTGTTTGTCTAAAGTAATGAATGTTTAACGAAAGGGGTTCTGAAAATGTTTAATGCCGGGTCAGTACCGAAGGTAAATTGTAAACGAATTGGTTTTATTAAAATGTCTATCACTGCCACTTATGTACATTAAAAAAAACTGACTAGTGCCGTGTATTTAGTTTTGAATACCAAAAATTCAAACTTTTAAAACCTTTAAATATAACCTTTTTATTGTATGTATGAATTAGGATTAAAAATAAATAGTAAACAAAATTGAAATATTAAAATAATGTAAACATTTTGAGACTGTATCTTAAATTTCATGACATTTGAAATCTTTTACAACTAAGGAGTCTTTCTAAGTTTCTATAAATGAAAATTAGAAATGTACAATAGATAATACAATCGCACATATAAACATGCAATAGAGAGATTTTTCAAGAAGGCGGTAGAAATCTCCCACATATATACCTTTTACGAACTTTGGTGTTTTTTGTTTAACAGTTAATACGATATAATAGAACTTGTACAAAATATGGACTAGACTTTATAGCCCTTGCAAAAAACTGACCAATATACCACGGCAGGGTCTTACCAAAACACAAGAATTGGTATTGTATATTCATTCGCCAAGCATTCGGTATTTAGAAATAAAAAGAAATGGGGTCCTTCGGAGGAAACCTTAAAAATCGAGGCCCCGTGTCACACTAAAGAACAATCTCTGTACAATGCCGTTAGCTCACTTCAAAATTCATGATATCTGTCACTTGACCTTTAGCTGGTGACGTCTCGATATAAGTGAAGTATTTTTAACTAAGACGTGAAACTCCATTAAATCAATGAATATAAATTAGTTTTAGGTAGCAACATTTGTAGTCAATGCGGTTTTTGTAATTTTTGCTTAGTTGTTTGGTACGTACTTATTCAATTGACAAGTTTTTAGCTGCAAAAATTCGATTTTTCTCCAGAAAGTACCTTGTGATATAAGTTCTATACATAGCTGCCTGCATCTGTTTCCATAGTGATTTCGTATATATTATTTGCTTTTCTGTCGTTATTGTTAAAGCATTGAATAAAGATTCCATTAGAGATAAGGTTCATCAATACACAGATCATTTTATCCACAAAGGGTAAGTTTTTCTTTTTCCAATGTGATGTCACCTTAATACCTAATAAATCTAATTTTGATTTTTCTTCTACATAAAACTGATCATAATTCAGGATAACAATAATAATGATAACGAATAATGCATAATGTGGATTTAATGTGTAAACAAGCATCAGTAACACATTAATATGTCTGACTTAAAAGTGATAATTTTTTCTTGCTGTATATTCTCTTCGACTACAAACAGAAACGCAAATAAATTGCTATGTTTAAAGAACAGTGTTCCGGATCCTTTCAAATGATCCATTTGTGTGTCAAAGGGGGTGTCATTACTAACATGTGACATACGCTATCTTATTGATTTGTTAAACAACAATATGCTCGATACGGAGAGAATTCAAATGAACCATTTTAACACTGGAAAAATGCATATTGTTAAATATCGCGCATGGGGAAATCTTATTGCTATGTGTGTGGAGGACAGTTATATTACATGTTGAAATAATCTATGTAAAACATAAAGAGTGATGCCCTTCCCTTGTTGACGAAAAGCTCTTGCACGATATCTCCCCTTTGCTTAATGTTTAAAAAATGCAAGTTATCGATGGTAAACAAAACAAAAAATAAAATCAATAAATAATTAATTAATTTCAAAAAAGTACGTTATGGTAAAAAATTACTTCAATTTTTCCTTTCATTTACTTGAAGAAGAGTGTAAACGACATACTGTTTCTCGATTCCTCTTCTTAGGGATGATGAAGATGGAATAAACAGTATTGGTACAGATTACGTAGTTAATTCGTCTGATTCTTTATTGATATCGACAAATCACGCAAATATTAAAATTAAAAAGATAATAAAGATATTCTGTATGTCATACACGATATAATTATTTGTAAAAGATAACATTAAAATGCAAAGTTTTTAAAAACAACATTCTGATTATAGTTATAAAGAATCATGCAATTATATATTGATGACAGCTTTAATATTTGAAAATAACATTTCTGTTGTAATAAATGAAAACACAACGATAATAAACCTAATTAATTAAAGTTTCAAATTATTTCTGAGAATTTTTTTTGAAAATATAAAACCACATTTTTATGAATTCTTACAAAACCAATTAAACAAAAAAGATATTCAGATCAATTCACTAATGGTATGATATCTTGAATTATAAAAATAAACCGAAACTCGTAATATTTGTAATAATATACCCACAATACGTAAATGAGAAAGTGAAAGAGCGAGTAATCAAGCGAAATTTGATTAGTTAGTGAAAATAATAAACAAGTAGGCAGGCGTGCAATTAGGTATTAAATTTATTGACGAGCAAGCGAGTGAGTGAGTGAGTGAGTGTGCGAAGGGACTAAGCAAGTAAGTAAAGCAAACAAGTAAACGCAATATGAAATTAAATAATAACTTAAAAACGTTTCACTGGAATCAACTATGTATTTTCTGAGAAAAAATATATAATCTAAAAATATGTCTAAACGGACGGTATAGAAAAAAATAATAAGAACATGTTTAATTTGATAATGTAATGGCTATCTTAATGACACTAATTTTTAACGTAAAACACTTTATATCATAACAAAGAGCTGTTCATGTTTCAGTTCTGATGTATATAACTATTAGTTTGGTTGTCTTCTACTATCAAGTACATGTATATAGTTTCTTCAAGCCGCAAATTTCGATTTTTTCTAAGGAAAGTACCATTATACTTTAAGAAAACTATTCTTAATATGCATTGAATTATTCTGTTTCTATAGCAATAACATATGTAGTAAAAGCATTCTTAAGTCTTTATTGTTTAAGCATTGGATGAAGATTCCATTACAGATAAGGTTTATCAATACCCAGGATCTGTCATATTTAACACAGACTTATATGTCTCTATCAACAGTAATGTCACTTTAACAATTTTATAAATCTTGTTTTGATTTGTCGCCTAAATAGAACTGATTTTTACTTATGATAACAATATTACTGTTGAAACAAAAACACATAATGTTTTTTTAATGTGAAAACAAGCTTCAGTTACACATTAATATGTCTGACTTTTAAGCGATAATTTTCCCTTCTTCATTTCACCCAAAAGCAAAAATAAACGTAAATAAAGTGTTTAAAGAATAGTCTTCCGGATTCTTTGAAAGGAATCATGTTTGTATCAGAAGGATGTCCATGCTATGTTCTAAGAACAATATCAACATTGCAATGTTATATTTTAAACAGATATTGATGTTAGTTATTGAGGCATTTGTTCCGTACGCAATTTTATTGTTTGTATAAAGAGAACAATATACAGTAAAACTTCGATCGCTCGAACGTCGTTACCTCGAATACCCCGGATAACTCATAGTCATCTGTTGGTCCCGACCAATTTCCTATGATATCCTATGTAAATAAACCTCGATGGCCCGAACTCGATTAACTCGAATACCCACGCTCGCTCGAACAATAAATATTTTTCAAAAGTATAAAAATTAGGTGAAAATTCAACTTCTTTCGCTCGAATACAATTTTTGTCAGAATGACATGTGGTCCGCGATATTGTAAACAAAACACAGATGTAATCAAAAGTAATAGAGTGGAGCGAAACAATTAGTGTAGACAGCTACCTTAAATTAATTAACTAATTAACCTAATGTCTATATACTCAGTTCTTTAATCTTTTAATCCAAATACGACACACGGTAGTGTTTATCGGTACTTTTAAACACCTCAGTCGCTCATGTGTGATGATTGTTCATCAGGATTCTGTAATTTACATGCCCTATGAGTATGTATAGTAATGTGTATTATCAGTATTTCCAGTAGTTAAAATGACCGGTAATAATATTGCCTTGTTTAGTGTTATATGTGCAATTTGAATCAAGTAAGTTCATTATGTATCATTACCTGTTGAAATTAAATAAAGTGCCATATTCTAGCCCCGTGGCCATATAACAACATTCGCGGGCAGATTGCAGGTCAGCATTTAAGTTGAAATGAATTTTGTATTTTTAATTTGGACATTTCATTCTCTTTGATTTTTTAAAAAAAATATTTCGTGAGAATTTTAATTCGGACATTTCATTGTTTGGCCTTTAAGTTTATTTACATGTATAACAAATTTAAAGATTCTTTGATCGTCGATAAACATGGGAAGCTGAACCTCCGATCATATCTCGATGTTCGATCGCTCGAACCCCCGATGGCTCGAATATTTGGTCGGAGTCCCTTGGACTTCGAGCCATCGAAGTTCTACTGTACCTAAAACAGAACGCATGTTTTAAAAAAAACCAAAACATTTAATTTATTGCAAGAGATGTGTTTGGTGGCGTAAAACGTCTCTTTCCTCTTTATTTTCGTTTTGGACAAAAACCCTCCAAACCAAGACAGACACTTTTGTAGAAACAAGCTTTCCCTTATTTACTTGAAATAGAACTTAACGTGTAATTTTAAATTTACTTCCGTATCCGCTTAATCTATAAATAAAGTGAATTACGAGAAAACATTTTGATTTAGCAAAATTTTCAGCCGTCTTAATTTTTAAAATTCTTTTAAAACTAAGGTTTGTTCCCTCGTGTAAAGCATTCTTTAGTTGGATTTGGATTCATACAATTTAGGAACTTTTCTTTTATTTTCAACTTTGGCTTGTGTTTTTTATCTATCAAACTTTTCGGTCCTGATTTTCCGAAAGTGCACATCTAGCACAGCAATTTTTAATCAGGTATTTTTGTTATATATTTGATCTAATGAACATGTACAGTCTAAGGACTAATTTCAATATAAATCTTTTTACCAGCAAAAACAAATTATTATTATTATTATTATTATTATTATTATTATTATTATAATTGTTGTTGTTGTTATTATTGTTGTTGTTATTTAAATGAGATCAAACACCTGATACGTTGATCTGATAATTTATATCTAATAAAAATGTTTTAAGTCCGATGTTTGTAAGTAAATTGCATAAAACCAAATTTTTAGAATTGTAAATTTGTGTGGAAAAAAAGGAGTGTGCAATAACATCGAAATCCTAATATTCTTACATAATCAATATGTTTTTGGCAACAATTTATTGTTTTTAACTGTAATAGTTTTCATGAATTTAGTAAAAAGCAAAAGCCAAATTCACAAAAAAAAACTTTCTAGGGGTAACAACTCCTACATAGATCATTGTTTACATGTACAGTATAACCTGTGTATAAAGGACACCCAAGGGATTGGGCAAAAGTGTCCTTAATAGACAGGTGGACTTTATATACAGGGTCACAAATGAAATTTGCCATACCAGTGCTTGACAAAGGACTTTAAAACAGAATATTTCACAATCATTCTACATAAGATATTACTTATAATAATTAACTTAAGCAAATAAAACTTGTAAGAAAAAATTAATAATTTATTTCAATTTACAGTGATTTTTTGGATTTAATAAGTGACTTGATCATTTAAATTAAAACTGCATCTTCATATTAAGTGAATTAATCTTGACCATGAAAATTAGCACCATAAGTTGGTGTAACAGAAATTTATAAACATTTTTTAACCTTGTAGCTGTTGCAGATAACATCCTGTTACAAGTGAAATCAACAGATTTAATAAAAAAAAAAAAAAAAGAAAAATATTATATAAATTTTATTACCACTAAATTGTAACAAAAGTTGAAAGAAATTTAATTCGATGTATAATACACCTCAACACTTTTTTAAAATGTATATGCTTTAAAAATTTTAATGGTCGTATATATCCAATTACTTAAACACGTTGCTTTAATGTTAAAGCTTTCCGAGCTGGACGCAGATTCGACAATTTCCAAATTCTCAAAATATGTGGTTCTCGCTATTACAGTATTACTCTATTAATTGGCTAATGATGTAAATGATTGTTACCCTGTTAATATATCACAAAGTATAATCAGTTGACAACTTGACATGTCCAGGCTGAGTAAATCAAGACCATGCCATTTAACTGTTAAGAAAACATCGGCGGTTCTCGCCATCCATCTTTATAAACATATCCAGGAGTCATAATATCCATTGTAATTAATCGATCCACGCCCTTCCCGAATACAATTGGCGAAAATAAACACAATGTCGGCATGTCAAATACATTAATTCGCTTTGAAATTAAACTTGAAAGAAGAAAATCTCTGTCACCAACACTTCCGGTTATGTTGAAAAATACGAGTTATGTCCCTTGATCAGCCGAATAGTGGACGTTATACACAAATTTAATGCCGATCGGGACTGAAATAGGTGGACGCTATACGCATTGGACAGGTGGACGCTATACAGGGGGTCTTTATATAGTAAAATCGATTGGGGATACTTTAGACTGGACGCTATAGACAGGTGGACGTTATATAGAGGTGGACGCTATTACAGGTTATACTGTAGTTACAAACCTTAATACGTTAATAACATTTAGCTATGAAACTTTCTGCCTTGTTGGATATTGTCATGTTTAACATTTATGCATTTATAGTTACAATCTATCTATAACAGTTTTCAAGTAAGCAGCCTAAAACTGCCACACTTAACAAAAAGTCGGGGGCAAAAACAACAAAAAAGATCAATCATTAATTAGATCTCAAAATTTAACTGGTATTTGTTTTATATCTTACTGTGCATATCATTTTAAAACCAAAAAGGCATAAAATGCCTTAAAAGCAGCAAAATTGATACTAAAAAGAAGGTCGTGGCCTTGACCGTTGACCTTGGCCTCATTTTGAAAAATATTTTGTTTCGTCATATTATCAAAACATAACTGTTTTATGATGATTCTAAAGTTTTAAAAATTTCAATGGCAAAACGCGTAACCAATTTAACTTTAGTCTTTAGACCCTAGATATACCAAATATCACCTCAGTATTATCTCCAATAACCTGTTACAGAGAATAAAATTTTGTAAAATTTTGCACCTTGAGTCATTGTAGCCATGGCAACACCTTGATCAAATTTAAGTTGCACCAGTCCATATATACTTCTTAAAAAACAAAATTAAAAACAATATTTTTAACAATATTTTATTGCTAATCAAGTAAAACGCAAATAACAACCATTACGTTAAAAAAATCCATTTCAATAATTAATTATGCAACAAAACGATGATATATATGATTGAAATAAACAAATGGATGTTGAAAAAAGACATGCAATTCAAAAACACAAAAGTAGCCTTTAGAAGTTATAAAAGATATATTTTAAAAATTTAACAAGATGTATTTTAAAAAATTAACAAGATATTATTTAAAAAAAATTACAAACAAGATAGAAAAGGAAAAGATAAATACATTTATTTACAAATAATTTTAAACTTTATTGCGTAAACAATACTCGAAGATTGCACTGTTTTAAAACAATATTACAAGAGTGACTAAAACAGCTAGCAAATAAAGGTGAGTAAGTAAGTAAGTAGGTAAGTAAGTGAATAAGTAAGAATGTAAGTGAGTTAATATTACGTTTCTCACTTTTAAGATAACTAACTCGTCCATTCACTCACGTACTTACTCAATGACTGTTTTACTTAATTTTTTTATTTTATGTTTTCCTTTTTAATTACCTACGTGAATAAGTGAGTTAATAAGTGTTATATGACGATAAATACAAATATTACAGACAAATGTAATCGTAGTACATTCCATACTAACGATTGATGACACTTATTAAAATCAATAAATGGTTCATTAAAATAAACGTTAATAAAACGAAACCATGTAAATGTCTGCATATGTAAAAATAGAATTAAAGGTAATCAGTACGTTGTGCATTTTTTTCCATAAAACATAAAGAAACGTTTCATCAATGATATACACTTGATCTTATACACTTAACAAAATCAATTACCCCCAGATTGTCTATAGAAATAGAATGCATGAAATCAAATCATTTTACGAGAGTTTTTGCAACAAATTTGAATATAATCTTACTTTTAAATATGTATTGAATTAAGATTATTTCTGTGAAATTTGATCGCAATTGCTAATGAGTTGCGTTTTATACAGCACCATTATAAATACCTTAATCACAAAAACAGAAAACTTTTTTGTCTAGGTCAGGTTTCCTGTAGCATTTTATATTCCAACTAAGGTGGCAAGTATTTTTGTGTTCATTAATTACGACAAAATGCATATGCCATAAAAATATACAAATAACACAAACGTTATTGATTGTCGTATTTAAACCCTTGAAAAACCAGTGCTACAAAATATCTGAATTTGACAGGACTTGAAATATTTTAACTTCTTTGATAAAGAGGAATTATTTCTGAGATTTAAGAACACGTCAATGGGGTTTTTTACCAATCCATGCGAATAAAATGCGTTGAATTTCTTGAAATATCTACAATCATGTCAACCAAATGTCCTCTAGATATTAAAATCTGCATTAAGTTTTCCAAAGAAAAAATTAAACAGTGCAAACCTAGTTAATGATGTTCCTCATGAATAATGTTACATTTGGTTCAACGATAAAAGCTCGAATAAATACAGAAATACAGTATTTACCCAGCGAGATGCAGCTTTTGGGATCTAATATTAGAACATGGTTACGTCATCAAAACCCGGGTCATTTAAACACAACTTTCAAAACGGTGAAATACGTTTAATTAAACACAGAACTTCGTTGAATTTGTCATTTGTGACTTAGTAAGGCATATATAACACCATTTCCAATACATCTGGATATTAATGAAGGGCAATTAATGCAATCTGTCATGTTTCACCTTCGATTCTAGGGTTTTCCGTACATCCGTGCGCATGCTCCAAGCTCATAACTACCATCGTAAAACACTGACCAACCGGTCAGAGGATTCCGTTGATTTACAGCTAAAAGAAATGAAATTTTAGAAAATGAATGTCACGGATCGTGGTTAGAAGACATCTATTTTAAAAAAAAAATAATTTTTCAAAATTAAAAAAAATTAAGAAAATTGAAAAACTTAATGCACCTTTATTATATTTTGTTTAGAGAAATTAGATTTTCTTAAAACAACTTCCGTGTAATTTGTTAAGGAGTGATTAAATACAATTAAAAAAGATAGAGGTTTGAAGAACCTGTAAATGGCGTTTATATAAGAGTAGTTTTCAATGTAAACTTTATTATATGTTATTTATAGTAACCAGTAAGAAATTGTGTTAAGTATATAACTTATTTCAATTAAATATAACTTAACATATAAAAATGTATAAAATTAGCTTTGAGTTCAGATCAAGTATTTTGTTTCTTGCTTCCCTTCCGTGACCATGACATTTTCTTTGCCAAAACGTATGTGGACAAAATAATAAATTCTATCAATTCAGATAAAGTTAAAAGACTTGCTCCAAGAAATATTCCCATCTGACCACCGATTACACCTGCAATAAATAAATATTTCAATTAGACTTACATTTAATACAACCAATAACTTGATACCGAAAGACTCAAAGCCTCTCCTATGATTGAAAAGAACTTCATTTTTGGAAAAATTAGTTTTGGTATAAGTAGCATTCTCCGATATACTATCTAAATTTATAAGAAATACCTGCTAAATTCTGATGTGCCAGATGTGCACATTTCGGAAAATCATTCATCATCAGTGTCACTAGGGGCCGAAAAGTTTGATAGCTTAAAAAAACTTAAACCAAGCTCCTTAATAAGAAATTCAAATTAGAATTTCTTACAAAAAAAAAATGTTGTTAGAAGCTTTATCAGCTTGGACAACAACATACCTGTTATGTATGTCCGTAAGAATTTCAGAAATCTCAGGTTCCCTGAGCACTAACGAAGGTTTAGAGCCTTTAAGTGTTAAAACGTTTTATGGCCGTCATCATAACACTGTTGATAAGTATGTAGTCACCGTATCAAAACTTATACTGGATGTATTTGACTTACGATAGTTCTTTGTTCCTTTCATTCTCAAAATTGACTTGCACGTGACGGGTGTAGCTAGCTAGACAGAAGATTCTTACCCTTTCGGAGCACCAGACCTTAATTCCTTGATGGAAGTTCACGTGTATAAATAAATTTGACAGCTTTTCTAGTTTTTACTTTGTTTTGGGGATTTTGATTTGGACAAGGACTGGTATGTTTGTGTTTTATTTAATCAACCTCTTTGATTCACGCATAGCTAAGCAACTTTCGAAAACTTATATCTCTCTCATGTTTATCAGGAAATGGAAGAAAACGAAGAATCGGACGTTAATAATATCCAGGACCTTCCGCACAACAGGCATATTTTTAATAAAATTGTTACATTAGATAAGTGGATTCATGTCTTGAAATGCAAGTCAACTTTGTGTGCTCCAAGTTACAAATGACTTCATATATATATTTAATCTCAAAGATCTTTCTATATATACATTTTTAGAATCATTTTCTTTTTGATGATGTGTAACGGTAAGAATCTATTTTCATAGGTCAAAAGGTTAATTCATTTTTATTCAAAGTTCGATCAAAGATGTATATTTAAAGAACAAAGTATTTTTGCATTATATTTGTAAAGATATGAAGGGAAATATATGTCGACTCACCTTTTACAAATAATGCCTGATTTTTTATAAAGTTGAACCGACCTATTTAAGCCTTTGGGTTTTTTAATTTGCCAAACGAAATATTTTAAATATAATTTATTTATAACAGGATAAATCTGAAAATTATAACATGAAACATGTTTGAAAATTAAAATGGATTTCAACTAAACCCATAAATACCGGTTGTCTGTTTGTTTGGTTGCATTTTATTTTACGTCTAATAAGTCGAGATATTAATTATTTTTAAGGTTTAAGGATCTGTTTCGTACTAGTGTGCACTTATTTTGGCCTTAAAATTACCAGTATACCCTGCTGAAATGACACAGATGATAACCGACTTATTCAAGCCATACCCCTGGGAAATGCCCTTTTTACTTGCGGTTTAAAGGTTGAGTCAACAACATTGACAGGCTCAAGTTATAAATGTTGACGCGTTTACCATGAGCTCAAGGAATCCATCAATGTTTTTCTTGGTTGTTGGTTGTTTTGCGTTGAGTTTGACCTCAATGAAGTGTACAATATAACATAATATATGACGGCCCGTATTATCATTTTTTCTTGTAATGGATTTTTTCTTCCAAATCTCAAGAATTTCATCATATACAGACCTTTTTGTAATTTATATAATTAATTAATACGTAATATATTTTGAAAGGTTGAAGTAAACAATTTAATTACTTTATTATCTTGTTTTTTATCCTATTATTTTGATTTTTCTCCAGTTTTCTGCCTCCATACATGTATCTACAAAATGTCATATAACATCAAAATAAGCGTTGACGATTGGGAGCAACGGATTAAGTTCTACTACAAATACTTTTGATCAGAAAAAGCGTTTAAAATATAGTCCATAGTGTAATCCTAATACCTGTAAAACTGGATTTTTTTCTATATGACAACCTACCAACTAACATTTCTGGAGTATATTCAGGTATTTGCTGTATGCTCAAATAGCTCAATGTATCAAAAAATATTCTGACTTCAACCCAGTCGGTTCTGTAAATACAAAATAATCTAAATGAAAACTAGGCCATAATCATTTCTTTCTTTAGTTTGGTCTAATTTCATTTTTTTCTTCGGGGGCCTCGATAGCAAATAATATGTACAACATTGTGTGTTAAATTCTTTTCTGACTAACGTGTTTTCTTTGCTTCAGCATCCATAAACAAACAGCCCGATGTATTTTGAAGATTTCTGTCTGGGTAGTTAAACTATATCACTATACTAGACTTATTTATATTTAGCTATAATACACAGATAAAACATAAGTGGAACCCCTTATAAACAGGACATTGTCAGAATTTTGTCATCAAGGTATAAAACAAATACCAGTTAAATTTTGGTATCCACTAAACAAACGACATGATCTTACATTGATTAGAGAAAAATGTGGATAAGCTGCAATCAAAGATGCTCAATGAAAATTTAAAACTCGATATTTTCCGTTTGAATATTTTAATTTTGGCTTCTATTTTTACTTGTTTTAAAGAGTATATATTAAACGTTCGCTGAATGATAAATTACTTCAAGTCTGCTCAGCTAAGTCTGCTCTTTTTCGTTGATTTTGTATTCAATGAGGAATTAAAGTTCGAACCAAACAAATTTTCATTCGACAAATGATACCAATTTTACAAAAAGGCAAGAACACAGATAGAAATAATTGACTTTGGATAGGGAAAAAATAAAGAATATTGTTACCCCTGACATGTCCTGATTTTGAATTTCTATTAAAACAATACATTCAAAATCAGAACATGACAGGGGTATTAAATTTCTTTTCTTTTCTTTTTTTTTCTATCCAAGTCAATTATATATATGTGTGTGTCCTTATGCTTGTGTGATGTGCTAATTTAAATTTGAATGCATACTCAAATCAAAATTAGCTTATGACGCCCCGTATAAGTAACTTTCGGTTCAATGAGATTTTTTTAAATGTTTATGAAAAAAGAATTTAAAGTTATCACTTGACTGTTGTGCTTTTTTGGATCACGTGATTGAGGAAATGTTTTTGTACATTTCTATCTACCTGTGGTTCGTGAGTCCCATTTCATTTAGTATATTGGTGTAAACAGTAGCTGGAAAATAAGTACTGGATACTGCTGCATCGTACTTTGTAAACTCGCATTCTAGTTTACATTTACACTGAGCTTGTAGTGTAGCATTACTGGCAAACTGAGCTGTAAAATATAGATTTCAAATTTCGTTGTTTTATTAGATATCAAACTTAAAATGACAAAGGGTTATATGCTAAATACAATACAATAAAATGTGTGAAAAAGAATTCATTTACGATTTATAAATGTAAGACAGCTTCTCCTACTTTACGAGTTAATAAAGACAATTAGTCACAACATTGCATGCATTTTGATAGCCCATAAAGACGTGTACAATTTGTTAAGAATCCTACTCTAAGGAAGAATTGTCGTATATAACATTGAAATTACGGTCATTCTCACTGGACAAAAATTGTAAAAATAAATTACAGCAACCAACAAGAATTTGTGACAGGTTATTGGTCAAAACGTATTCTGGTAAATTTCGAATTTGCAAAAAAGTGCTTATGTCTTTATTGAAAATCTACTGCCCCTCCAAATGTGTCTTTATGACGCAACACAGCGTAAATCTCGAATATATAAACATTTCAGCATGGCACAAAGCGGTACTTGAAAAGTAAAAAAATCTAGTCTCCTTGTCAATCTTACAGACTTATTGTAGTAACAATGTTAGTATATAGCAATGTGGTGTGTAACATCTTCAATATCTGTTGAATTATACAGTGTATACATCTCTCAAAAATGAAACTTATAAACAGTGGATCTGTGAGATCTGCACTACTTACCAGAATTATTCAAATAACAAAGGTGATAGACTGCTAAAGAACAAATAGTCTCATTACCTTCAAGAAAAAAAAGCATAATCGAATTAGTTTGATCTAAAACTATAGTAACTGTAGATGATTGTAGTAAGAGTGGAGAAGTTAGTGGAGAAGCTTCAGTTTCCAAAAAATCGAGTAATGAAGATTGTTTAATAAGATCAATCTTATATGAATGATGTACGCTATGACGTTATGGCTATATATATATATATATATATATATATATATATATATATATATATATATATATATATATATATATATATATATATCTTCCTTATAAGTCACACACATACACACACACACACACACACACATAGTTCACAGTTATTTTTTTTTTGTACAAAAGATATATACTTCAAATAAATGAATAAATAAATAATAATTAATAGACAAGAATGAATTAATCTAACACGACAAATTAAAAATTCAATTGTTTTGTATTATTCACTAGCTCTTCCATGCCCACTGGCAATCATCAAGTGAGTTTTTTTTTCAAACTTGTAGACACAGATTATATCAAATGCCTCAACAAATAAACATTTTTCATCAAAAAATCAAATCCCACATTTTATTCAGGACAGGGATAATTTAACACGAGCAATTTACGAGTAAATCGTAATAAAGCAATGTAATTTTTAAATGCTCGTCTTATTAAACTAAATTATATATAACACGTGATATACCACGGAAATCCGATGTATATCAAAATCTATTTTTAGAATTCGGAATTCCCCTTTCTCAACCCCAACAGTAAATAATATGGCGGAATTGTTGCATTATTATTATTATTAAAGCAATGATAACCTTTTCAATCCAAGTGCCACACCTGTTAAAATTATACAAAACCAATACGGGAACTAAACCTGCGTCGCCCGAACATTTTCACCACAGGTGCGTATATCTGATATTAAGCAATAGTGTATCTTTAGTAGTTTATAATGTAAGAAATAAGTTTTTGTGATTATTTCAACCAGCAACAGCTGTGAGACACAAGTATCAGCTATTTTATAAAATGTTCTCCCAAGCAATATGTAGTGACTCTGTACAAAACATATTATGTACCAACACACCATGTAATGATTATATCCCACCAATTTGGTGTTAAAAATAGTTTTGAAGCATAAAACTAAACTTTAACATCTGCATCAAGCGCTTCATGGTTGCCATTTTGTTGTGAGAATATATTGAAAGTAAGGAAGAGAATAGTAGCCACATGAACATTTCACAAAAACAGTCTAAATAGCATTTTTGGGTTGGATGAGTTTCACAACTGTTGTAAATAAATAACACAAATACCAGTTAAATTTTGATGTGCCAGATGTGCACATTTCGGAAATTCATTCCTCATCAGTGACACTAAGAACGAAAAGTTAGATAGATACAAAAACATAAGCCAAACAGTTTAAAATTATTGAATCTAAAGTTCCAAAAGTATATAGATCCAAATTAGCAAAAAGGCAGGGTAGTTAGTGTAAACACTTGATAAAACATTCATATGTTAACAATGTGAATAATTTTATTAATTTCAAATGACAATATGTGAGTATACAAAGAATATATAATGTGGAAATTACAAAAATCAAGCTTTTTGTAGAGATTACTTTCTCAATTTATTAAATGACAACTGACACATAAAAAATTTAATGGTTGTCAATCCAAAGTAAGTTCATTTATAATGTATTTCAGCATGCGTTATATTTTACATATTGCCTGTTTTTACCTCAATGATAATGTTATATGATGATCTTGAATGTCATGATGTTAAGGTTACAAACTACTATTTTTAACTTCCATACTTTGACAAAATGATTCTAACTACACATTCTTTCCTTATGTGAGTATCATGACAGCATATACAGCTGCATTATCAAACTTTTAACATATGTATCTTTTGTATAACACAAACTATGCACTAGTCATATGCTTTATCTATAAAAATGACAAAAAAATGTCACCAAAATGGGAGGTGCATATCACTGATGTGTGCAAAACAACTGGGTGAAATTTTATTTAATTTAGATAAAGTTTTTAGGAATTATGGATTACACATTCTATGCACCTTTCAAATGGTTTTCTGTGAAAAATGACAAAAGCCCACAAGCAATAAATTTACCCAAAAAAAAAATAATAAAAGAAAAAAAAAAGAGGAAAAAAATCAAATGTCACCAAATTAGTAGGTGCACATCACTGATGTGTGCAAAACAAGTGGGTGAAATTTTATTTAATTTGATAAAAGTTCATGAGAGTTATATATTACACAATCTTTGCACCCTTCATATGTTTTTCTGTGTGGAAAATGACAAAGTTCCACAAGCAATAATTTTACAAAAAGAAAAAAAAAGAAAAAAAAACATCAAATATCTACAAACTAGGAGGTACACATCACTGATGTGTGAAAAAACAACTGGGTAAAATTTTAATTAATTTGGATGAAGTTTATAGGAGTTATGAATTAAATAAACCATGCACAGTTGAGGTGTGACGCACAGACTGACAGACGGAGTCGAGCCACTACTAGACCTGCTTTCATCTCTGGCTACAGAGGTAATATTAAAACAATAATCATGGAATTTTTAGTGGTTGTATATGGTGTGACATTGACCCGAAAAATAAATATTTACCGAGGCGACACACACACACACACATATATATACTTCACATAGAAATAAAACTATAAATTTGGAGGTGTTAGAGTGCAATGTATATCAATAATAGCACACTAACTATGTTCTGGTCCGAGGTCTCCCGAATCCATTTTTTCATTTTTTTATATTGCACACTTTGTCACGTGACATTGTCGTGTGAAACTTGGCTGAATAGAATATTTTTCCAAAAAATATCATATCAATATGTAAGAGCTAATGTAATATTTGTTTATTTTGAGACAAAGCTGATATTTTTAGATGAAGCAAAAGAAATATATTTTGCTATGTAATAAAAGAGTGTGCAAATATGAGTCAATTCGGGACAGTATTTCACAATATCAGTTTAATAACCTTATAATATTTACAGTCATGCAAGTAATATTACATAATTAAGCTAGACTTAGTTGATGAGTTGAATCGTAGAACTCGGCCATGTTATTGTAATGATCTTTCCAAATCAATATCAATTAAAATTATTAAATGAATGTTAGAAAATAGATGAATTGAACTAACACTGCATTTTAAACAATTTAAATGAAATGTTCTGTGGTAAATTCAATAATTGAATAAAGGATTTTACATCTATCAATAATGTAACATTAAAAAAAAAGAAAAAATTAGGTACTTTGGTATGAGAAATTAAATTAACGAGCTAAAACGTGCATTGACACCTAACTCTGACGTATATCCTTTGTCATTGACATCTGATTATATAATACTAAACGTGAGTGATATGCCGGCGCATGCTTGCAGAAGGCCCTAGCTACAGCATAACTTAAAAACACGTGTTTTTAATTATTTAATTGTGAATCTTTTCATCTTTTGTCGCTAGTTCATATCTAAATTTAAAACAAAACTTACGGACTTGTATATTTCTAAATCCTTTTCAATTTGTATTTTAATTATCAATTACTTTCACTAACTAAATGAAGCAAAATCCGAAAATTTATTTTACTTTTCTTCCTAAAACAAGACTTTACATCAATTCGCTAGTCACAAATTATGCCGTAAATCTCTGTCTAATGATTTTGTTATATGTAGTTCTATAATTGTCAAAATTGCCATTTTGAATTATAAACTTAAGGTAAGCAGAGTAACTCCTTTCCAAATCCCGTTCCAACGCGCCACACAATAAAAACTAATCGCTTATAAATACTATAGTATATTATATATTTTAGTGTTTGCAGCTTAAACCTGTCTCCTTCATACACAGAAGTCGATAAATGTGGGAAAAATTTAGTTAAAGGAGTACAGTGAAACTAATCACGTTTAATCCAATTTGGATTTTTTCACTTATATTATTTCTCTCTTATCTCACTTATCTATATTTTCTAAGGTTGAGGAAACCGGAATGACACATTACTGTGATAAGTAAACCGATTTTCGATCAAGGATTAACACAATTGGTACTGGAACTTGGCAATTAGAGCAGATGTCATACGTAACCCGACGATTTAGACCACTGGCTCACCGAGGCCTTTAGTAGAACTTATTAAAAAAATAAATAGCAATGATTTCGAATGTTTATATATTTACCGTGATCCAAAAACGATCGACATCCACACTTACTAACTATGAAATCTCGTTTACATTCACGAACACACCCATAACGACTGTAGACTTGTTGGTACTTCAAGGGATTTACAAAGTCACTTCCTTTAGTATCAATGCAGTATTCATTGGCTGTAGCTTTGTACGGTGCTGGTAGGTATTTATACTGAAAAATAGAAAAAATGATTAAAGGATGAATATTGTTAACTTGTAAAAATAACTGGAAAAAGTCATGTACATGTTGCTATTCTCATAACAATAGTTTAAACAATGTATATTGAATAAAGTGTAATCACACTCTTACATAAACCAGTCTCCTAAGTAATAGTTACATTACACTAATTCCGTATGGAATAGAAAATGAAGAACATGTATGAGTAATTGATTCAAATAAATAAATAAATAAATAAATGAATAAATAAATAAATAAATAAATAAATAAATAAATAAATGTGCAGTTTAGAATTTAAAAAAAATCAAAATCCTTTTCACATATTGAATGTCGCTTAGGTAAACAAATAATTTGTTCAAAGACATACAAGCCTTACTAGTTTGGTTGTAATTTTCCCGAACGAATCAAGCTCGTAGGTCGATTTTTTTCCGTTTGTTTTAGAAAATAAAAACAGAATATTAAATTTATAAACAATTAAATCTTTTTTATTACTTCCCGATGAGAATTTTTAAAGTTTTTTCAAGTTTTTTTTTAATAATTTTTTTTATCAAGTACGACCCTATAAAAGTATTCAATAAATCACCAGTGCCAAAAGTATTTTACTTAACCATATTTCCCCAGTTGCATTCTATTTCTGAGGAAGCTTATAAAACACATTTTTAATTTGCTTTTTTATACTTTAATCTTAGAAATTTTCACTCTTATCTGTAAAAATAACACTTTAATCTGAAATATTGACACCTTAATGCGTATTTATACCATTTTTCTATGTAAAACTGACATCGTATTTGTCAATTTAACTCTATAACCTGTAAATTTTAAAAATTAATCTGTCAATTCTACATTTAAATCAATATGTAAACAGACACAAATTTTCAATAAAACAGTAAAAGTTTTGTTGCAACAGCATACTAATCTCAACTTTATCATGTTCGCAATATAATTTTATTTATTTATTATTTCATAATAAAATCAATAACGGTTTCTAGTCTATCGAGCAGTACAAATTTTAAATTATTGAAGAATTAAATTTAAATTTTTCAAAATCTTGATATATTATTATTCATTGAAGAATTAAATTAAAATTTTTCAAAATCTTGATTTATAATTATTCATTGATTTAAAATTATTATAATATAAATTGTTCATTACGTCATGCATAGTGCGTCATTAAGTTCAATCATTCATTATACGACTTTAAAGAAAATTATTTATTCGTTTTGGCATTAAATAATACTTCAAAGTTTATTCTCAAATTTCAAACAATTACATGTTTTGTACGGATAATGGTTAAATCCTAAATACATGGTGTGCTTTTATACCGTTTAATTAAAAAATTTAAATAAAATTCTTATATTTTTAGAGAGTTTTAAATTAACGTGGTGTTTTGTTACTTAATGAATGTTTGACGATTGTAAAACCGTGTTTAATAACATCATTAAAATGAATCCTTTCAGAGAACAATACTAAACGAAAATAGAACAACATGTTATAAATACAATATCAATGTACTCTCTTGCACTTCCGATAAAAAATAGCAACTGTATTTTTTTACCTGGATCTATCAACGACATGTAGCAAAGCCATATACCTAACCAAGAATGGTTATATCATTTACAGTTTATAAGCCAAATTTTAATTCAATATATTGGCGTTTTTATGCACAGAAATAGCTTTACAATATGAACGTTCTCGAGAACAGACCACTTTCCTTTTAATTAATTCCCCTTTATATATTTACTTGCCTTTGATGTACAGGTATGTGACATTAAATGTGTGTGTCAAAATTTAACAATTGCATGAAATTTAATTGTTTGATACAATATTTAGGCACATCCTATCACAGAGAAAACAAATCAAAAATAAACACAGTGATAAATATACATTTTTGTTATTATAGGTGCAAGTTAACAATTGAATATTTATTTTTGATAGTTTGAAAATAAAAAAGAGAGAAGGCGAGCTTTTTAAAAACTATTTTTACTATAAAAAAAGTATAGTCTTGTGTTTTTTTTTTAATAATTTTAACCGCAGTCTGTGTGCATTCCAATTCCTGTTAGGATGCTTCTTGGTATTGTTCAAATTGAAATATTCTAGATTTTGTCCTTCATATGAGTTGTGCTCCACGTATATGTTGGACACTTTTTTTTTTCGATAGAGATAAAACTTCTTAATTCCTTAAGATATGCAAATATCTTTGTTTCTATATAATGTTCATATGATATAATCAAACATTGAGATCGACTGCAGTAACAGTTTAAGGTATTATTTAAAACACAGCTTATACTCTAATTGTATCTCTATTTTGTGTTATTTATTTATTTATTCATTTATTTATTTATTATTTATTTATTTATTTATTATTCCTATTATTACTCGTTGCTATTTTTAAATAAACCTATCTAGGCTTGTTGCGTTACCAATCGCTTCGTCTTTGCGATGTTGAATAGTTGGTGGGATATTTAGTTGTTCTTGCAAAAAGCGAAAAGTATATATATATTTATATATAAATCCAAAGTTCTTCAAATCTTGTATACAGATAAAATATATATGAATAAAAAATAATAACAGGAAAAGTTCAAAATTACATTTTCGCAAGTACTTTCATGAGTGCGTGTCGCAACCTTTAGGCGAATGATGTATTATAATAACATTACATAGCAAGGTTACTATGACGTCACATAATTAAAATGGGAGATAATAATACAATTGGAGTTAATTAAAATGTTCCATTCAATTTAAGTTTAAAAACCTCAATAAAGTGCTGTATATATAGACCTACCTGTGCCATCTTGACCGAGATATAAGTCGCCTGTCCTGGTGACGATACAATGGCTTTGTTTACAACATCTGGCTCTTCGGATGGATCATGAAGAACAACCTGTAGAAATATTAAAATATTTATATCCAATGTCCCTTTTTAAGAACTTTTAAATACCATTGCTCGTTAAACGTAGTGAAGCCTTCGATTCATGCTTCATTTTTTTTATCTTGTCTAGTCTTGTTTGTAATCAAGTGGAATATTGTTTATCTTGCCTTGCTCTAGCTGTTTTTTCTTATTCATTTGATGTTTTTTAAATTTTTCAGGCGCTACGCACAAGAAACAACATCTTTCCAAATCTTCTGATGCTTAACATACCTTGTAGAGCATTATTCACTGCTATTGCGTACTCTAAAACGGTTTCGGTCTTGTCGGCAGATGTTAAGAAAACATTTACGTTTTTTTATTTTATCGTTTATTGTCTCGCTTAAATTTCAGTGATAGGATGAATACTTTAACTTGTGAAAATAATAATAATAATAATAATAATAATTAAAAAATAAACCACACACACTTAGTGTCGTGTTTTAAACTTCGCTTAGTAGATAAACATCTCTAATTAAACTGTAAACGGCAAAATTGTAGACAACCTTTTTGTGACATGTTATTTAAAACTCATTTATACTCTCTCTCTCTCTCTCTCTCTCTCTCTCTCTCTCTCTCTCTCTCTCTCTCTCTCTCTCTCTCATTTTGTACCGTAATTTATAATTTTTTGTTATTTAAATGCTTTGTTTTCTTTATTTATTTAAATATAACTTTTGTGTTCAGTTTTAACTGTATAATGTTTTTAAAATTAACATAAAAATATTCCCTTATTTCAGTTGAGTGTACACTCATTTGAGTGAACGATTGTGAAACTGGGACCCTATCTCTCCTTTAAAAGTTTTGTTTTTCCATGACGTATAACATAAAACCACAAAAAAATCGACTTTGAAAATTATAAGCAACAAACCTTTATACCGGCTGCTAAATCCTGATTATAGACGTACTGATCCTGGTTAATGTGAATATAAAATGTCGGGGCAGAATTACTTCCGGTTAAACTCGTTTTCATATTACCATGTCTTTTACCGTATTCATAACTGTTATATGTGTAACAAAGCCCAGCTTCTGTAATATAGGGTGTTAACCTTTCCCTGCAAGGCGCATTGGTGTTGGATTCTATGCAGTACAGAAACATGTCATCAATGGTAAGCGAAATATTTTGGAGCCAACTTTCATCTAAGGGTTTGTTGTAGTCGGCATACATTGGGTTTGAATAGTCAAGAGGAGTAACAAAGGACGCCATTCTACTGATAGTAAGGAAATAATAATCTAAAACGGCGTCTCCGTTCAAAGCTGACTTTTTGTAGGGTGATACATTACAAATTGTTACTGCTGGGTAAGGTAATTCATCAACAAACTCAAAGTTTATATTTGACATGGTTGGATATTTCACATATGCTGCAAATAATGTCCATAGACTGTAAGCCATAAAACTTCCCATTCCAATCACAGCGATCAGCCATATAATCCTGAAAATGAAGGTTTTAAAAAGACGATTTATGTTGAAATATGAGATGACATAACCGGTTATTCATATGAATTAAATAATTTAAAAATTTTAGCATTGTATATAAACATATATTTTAAAAACTTTTCCCTGCAATACACAATCGTTTTTTTTTTCTGACTATCATATGTAAATTGTGTGTCACAAGTATAGGTATCGCATGATAAGCACCGGAGTTTTGGTGCCCGAGGAGACTTAAGTACGTGCGTACGAATTGAAGAGGCCCCAGAGTTTAGGTTCTCTCGAGAGTCACTCCAGTGGAATCCCTTTGCTAATACAGCAGATCCTTATTCCGGGATGTTTGTCAGTTCGTCGGCCAAAAGTCTGTGGTTTCTGTGGTTATTCGGGTTTCATGTACCACAATCTTTATACTCAATTTCTTAATACAAACGAATGTATCGATAGCTTAAACAACCACTATTTAAACTGCTCTGTCTTTAAAAAAGTTATTTGAATTCTGAAAGAATTATAATACTAAAAAATGTAATATTTAAAATAGTTGCTATTTTCGCTTTATAAATAAGTAAAATGAATAAATAAATAAAGTAACGGTTAATAAATTAATAACTCGGGTAAAATTATGTTCCGTATTATGAACCTAAAAATTTTATAGGTCCATGTTGTAATTTTTGTTTGTTTTTATTATCATTATTATTATTATTTTTTTTAAATCCTAGAGATAAGTTTCAGTTACTTACCGCCGTAGTTTATACTGCTGATGTTGGTTTACATGTTTTATCCCGTGCATTGAAGTGTCCTCCATAAAGTCACGCCATAATTTTCTAATGTCTTGATCGTCTGGGTTAGGCTGCTGTAACTCTTCGTCATTTTTTTCTAAGTCCTTTTTTATTTCTGTGTTTGAAAACATGTTTGTTTTTGTATACATATCATCGATAACCTTTACTGCAAATGGATCAACATTCGTTGGCTTTGCGTTTGTTTTTGTACTTCCTATTTTTGTAACTGTATGTTTCATTTTGCTTTTTACATTTTTCAGTCCCGTGTCATCAAATGTCTGCCTTCCAAATGGTTTCACTTCTATTTTCTTCATTTTCAATTTTAGATTTTATCTGTTACGATTAGTTCGTGTCCTCAACCTCGAACTACTTCTCATTAATGCTCTGCTAGAACATCATTATATATATTCATCTTCTTTAATTGGCCAATAGTGTAAACTTTTGTCTATCATAAACATTCACATTTTCGAATGTTTTGTGTAGCTTAATCGCAATATGAATTAGACCGCAGTGAATTAAGTACATTGTTCACAAACTTTCCAGTTTCAAGCACTAGATTACACTTAATACATACATTATTGTTTTAATAATCAATTAAGCCGGTAATTATTAATAGAATGACTTTTTAGATAAATATTGACATTCTGAAAAATTAATATGGTTTTCTTCATTCAGAAGTTTTAATTAGTGTATTTGTTTGCCTGTCAGTGTATTAAAGTAAACCCGAGTCCTACTGGGAGAACCTAGTATTTCGATTTATTCGTCAAAGTTCGTGTTGCATATTAAATATTTACTTACCGTGGTTGGTTGATTTCAAGAAAATTGGAATAATCGATTCTTGAAAACCATTAGCTTTAAATCGAAATACATGCATTTGCTAAATTTATAATGATATTCATACCTATTCTTTAATTATTCTATTTGATATCACAATAAAGACCGAAAAGAAGTTTAATATTTAATAGTCCTTGGGTGTTCCGAAATTACCTATTGTTGGTCATTTGTAATTAACACTAAATTAACCGACAAAACAGACCTGGCAAAAATTAATCAACACTCTTAGCAAACTCAATTCCGATAGAGCTAAAAAAAAAAAGGTCAAAGAAGTCGTTTTAAATGTCTTTCGGACGTTCTCTCAGGAGGATTCTCTGTCAATATTATGTAGGGAGTTCATATAACTTTTTTACTATAAGATTTTTTTCGCGGACCAAATATGATAAATCATGAAAAAATCGGCAAAAAAACCGCATAACTGTCAAACTAGTTTTTTTAGCTCACCTGGCCAAAGGCCATGGTGAGCTTTTGCTATCACTTGGCGTCCGTCGTCGTCCGTCGTCCGTCCGTAAACTTTTTACATTTTGACTATCTCCTCTGAAACCAATTTGAAGCAAACTTTACAGGAATGATGTATAGATGGTCCTTTACTAAGTTTGTCGAAATTTCCCGCATCCACCAAAAAAACATGGCTGCCAGCGCAGGACATATGTTAACATTGGACCCTATGGGAAAAAGCATATATTGGCTATCTCCTCTGAAACTACTGAAGCCAATTGAATCAAACTTTGCAGGAATGATGTATGGATGGTCCTTTACTTAGATTGCCGAAAGTTCCCGCAACCACCAAAAAACATGGCTGCCAGCACAGGACATAATTTAACATTGGATCCTATGGGAAAAAGCATATATTGGCTATCTCCTCTGAAACTACTGAGGCCAATTGAATCAAACTTTGCAGGAATGATGTATGGATGGTCTTTTACTCAGATTGCCAAAATTTTCCGGATCCACCAAAAACATGGCTGCCAGCACAGGACATAGTGTAACATTGGACCATATGGGAAAAGCATATATTTGGTATCTCCTCTGCAACTACTGAAGCATATTGAATCAAACTTTGCAGGAATGATGTATGGATGGTCCTTTACTAAGATTGCCGAAATTTCCCGCATCCACCAAAACACATGGCTGCCAGTGCAGGACATAGTTTAACATTGGACCCTATGGGAAAAGCATATATTTGCTATCTCCTCTACAACTACTGAAGCCAATTGAACAAAACTTTACAGCAATGATGTATGGATGGTCCTTTACTAAGATTACTAAAATTTTTGGATTCATTAAAAAACATGGCTGCCAGCGCAGGACATATGTTAACATTAGACCCTATGGGAAAAGCATATATTGGCCATCTCCTCTGAAGGTACTGAAGCAAATTGAATGAAACTTAGCAGGAATGATGTATGGATGGTCCTTTACTAAGATTGCGAAAGTTCCCGCATCCACCTAAAAACATGGCTGCCAGCACAGGACATAGTTTAACATTGAACCCTATGGGAAAAAGCATATATTGGCTATCTCCTCTGAAACTACTGAAGCCAATTGAATCAAACTTTGCAGGAATGATGTATGGATGTTCCTTTACTAAGATTGCCGAAATTTTCCGAATCTACTAAAAAACATGGCTGCCAGCGCAGGACATAGTTTAACATTGGACCCTATGGGAAAAAGCATATATTGGCTATCTCCTCTGAAACTACTGAAGCCAATTCAGTCAAACTTTAAAGCAATGATGTATGGATGGTCTTTACTAAGATTGCCGAAATTTCCCGGATCCACTAAAAAACATGGCTGCCAGCACAGGACATATGTTAACATTGGACCCTATGGGAAAAGCATATATTGGCCATCTCCTCTGCCAATACTGAAGCAAATTGAATCAAACTTAGCAGGAATGATGTATGGATGGTTCTTTCCATAGATTGTCGAAAAAAATTTTGAATTTTCGAAAAAACTTGGACACCAGCATAGGATATTGTTTAACATTGGACCCTATGGGATAAGCATATTTTGACTATCTCCTCTGAAACTACTGAAGCCAATTGAATCAAACTTTGCAGGAATGATGTATGGATGGTCCTTTACTAAGATTGCGAAAGTTTCCGCATCCACCTAAAAACATGGCTGCCAGCACAGGACATAGTTTAACATTGAACCCTATGGGAAAAAGCATATATTGGCTATTTTCTCTGAAACTACTGAAGCCAATTGAATCAAACTTTGCAGGAATGATGTATGGATGGTCCTTTACTAAGATTGCCGAAATTTTCCGAATCTACCAAAAAACATGGCTGCCAGCGCAGGACATAGTTTAACATTGGACCCTATGGGACAAAGCATATATTGGCTATCTCCTCTGAAACTACTGAAGCCAATTCAGTCAAACTTTACAGGAATGATGTATGGATGGTCCTTTACAAAGATTGCCAAAATTTTCCGGATCCACCAAAAAACATGGCTGCCAGCACAGGACATAATTTAACATTGGACGCTATGGGAAAAGCATATATTGGCTATCTCCTCTGCAAATACTGAAGCATATTGAATCAAACTTTGCAGGAATGATGTATGGATGGTCCTTTACTTAGATTACTGAAATTTTCCGGATTCATTAAAAAACATGGCTTCCAGTGCAGGACATATTTTAACATCGGACCCTATGGGAAAAGCATGTATTGGCTATCTCCTCTGAAGCTAATTAAGCAAATTGAATCAAACTTTACGGGAATGATGTATGGATGGTCTTTACTAAGATTGCCGACATTTCCCGGATCCACTAAAACATGGCTGCCAGCGCAGGACATATGTTAACATTGGACCCTATGGGAAAAGCATATATTGGCCATCTCCTCTGAAGGCATTGATACAAATTGAATCAAACTTAGCAGGAATGATGTATGGATGGTCCTTTCCATAGATTGCCGAAAAGTTTTTTTTGAATTTGCCAAAAAACTTGGACACCAGCATAGGA
The DNA here is from genome assembly GCA_029721355.1 of Tegillarca granosa. Lineage (NCBI taxonomy): Eukaryota > Metazoa > Mollusca > Bivalvia > Arcoida > Arcidae > Tegillarca > Tegillarca granosa. Next base: position 17,037,638 of record CM056601.1, read on the forward strand.
TATTGTTTAACATTGGACCCTATGGGATAAGCATATTTTGACTATCTCCTCTGAAGCTACTGGTTTAAATTAAACTAAACTTTACAGGAATGATTTAAACATCTTCTACTAAGATTACCTGGCCCAGGTGAGCGATACAGGCTCAGCCTTCTGAGCCTCTGGTTTTATCTTAGATTGGTTGAATTTTAGGAAAACGGGGTATTCAAAAAAAACAAGATGGACTCCAGGCAAAACTTGAATGGGATAGCTTCATATTCTTCGATTCCAATTTTGAAAGGCAATGAGAAAAAAATCATACTAATTGAAAGTCCGTAATCAGTCTGAAAAAAATGGGCCGTAGGATAATGAAATTTACCTTTGTTTGTCATTTTTGGAAATAATCATTCATCAAAAGCTGTACATGTTAGAAGCAATAAACATATACTGTTACCATTTTTTATTTTCATAAATTAAAGTCACTGGGGCTTTAGACTATACCTTGAAACATTTAATGATTACAATGGACACTGTGGCATATTAAATAATCAACCTTCACTTCTCATTTTTAAAACTTCATCGTAAATATAAAGTCTGCAGTTTTACACTTAGCTGGCAAAATCTTAATGAAAGTGAAATGGTCTTAAATCTTTCACATTTGTTGGGGTTTTACAGAAAACATTAACAAAATCCTGTTTGATAACGTAATTTTTTCACAACCTGTTACATATATCAGAAAATGTGAACTTGGTAATATGGTAGAAGTAATTTTTCATTTTGATAACGACAAAAACTTACCCTTATATAAAAGCATACATTCTAAACGACATCAAGGGAAGTTACACTGTTCAACTTGAAAATATAACCGATCAGTAATAATAACTGTAAAAAAAAAAAAAAAAAAAAAAAAAAAAAAAAAAAAAAAAAAAAAAAAAAAATTATATTACCCCGTCAAGTCTACAACTTTATACCATTATTAAAGTATTGTTCTGATTAAATAATTATTAACTGTTATTTCATTTATTTTTTTCGTTTTAAATGGTGAAAATATTTCGAATTTACCGTTTTTATCGTTTAATTTAGCAAAAAAAAATATAAATAAATAAATAATAATAATAATAATAATAATAATAATAATAATAATAACAATAATACAATGCTAAACGATTTTTCGCCAGTTGTTGAAGCATCATACACAAGATTTGATAATTTCAAGATTTTATGAATTAAGCCTTTAAGACATTATATTACTTTAGATCAAAAAAAAAAAAAAAAAAAAACAAAAAAAAAAAAAAAAAACATATTGATCTTTTTGTTTACCTCTGGTCCCACTGACCATTACCTGAGACACCCACGGTTCTCCGGTGTAATTTGAATGAGGATAGCGACAATTTATGATAAACTGTGTATAAGCATACCAGAATATGCCTAAAAGATGTCCAAATTATAAAGTAGATCGATTTCATTCATAATAAATCGTGCATACAAATTAAAATATTGATCTTTCAGGAAGAACACTGTGAATAAAATATTAAGGATTTCAAAACCAAAAAAACGGTTGGACAAATTCCGGAAATCGTAATTTGTTCTTTAAGGAGTAAAATTTACTAAAATGTTTTTTTTTTTATCAAACATTTGGTTTTTAGAGTATACAAATACTCTTTGTAAGTTTTATTTTTAATAGGCATTTAAAAATAGGAGGGGAAGGGAGATGATCATTTTCCTATTTTGAAAACAAGAACCCAAGCATATGCCTTTTTTTTTTTTTTTTTAAAAAAAAAAAAAAATTCATTTTGAAGAATATGGATCAAACTTCCTTTGTTTTTTTACGTATTTTACAGGATTTATTAAAGAATGAGTCTCAAAAAGCCGAGCGATCCGCCTATAGGAAAAATGCCAAGAAACACGGGGACACATGTGGGAGACCTCAATATCCAACATGAACTTAAGGCCAAATGCAAATTCATTTTAGCCTAACGTGCCCATATAAACATAACGTAATAAAGGCATCTCAAAATTGTTACTATGAAAAAAAAATGAAAATGTGTCATTATTAGTTTTCTCACTATTATTACCTGTTATTCTGAAGAGCAAAATTCACAATAAATGATTTTCGCCTGTGAACTAATGCAGCGCCTATACTGCAATGATAATACACGTAGTTCCGTGTTTCATGCTTTATAATGTTGCTTTGTATACCTTAAACTTGTATAAGAAACGCACGTGTATTGACCAGTGGCCTGATCATTGATCATAACGTTGTTAGATATATTCGACATGTTTTGGAACTATTTTAATAATATGCTCAGATGAGCAGTGTATAATTTAATTGGCTTATTTGTTAATGAAGCACTTACACTGCGTTTTAATAAGTAAAATATTGTAAAAATGAAAAATAAAATACTATTAAATATATAAAAACCAAATAAAAACAGACGACATATAAGACTTGATCCAAAGACTTTGAGGTTATCATTCCCTACGTTATACCACACAGCTAGCGTAGAAGATAATATGGAAATTGTTTGCTAGCTAATATCAAGTATGTATATTGTTTGGGGCGATTAAGGGGTAAAGTGTTTTACCTTTATCATCCCCAAATTTCAATGTTAGCGCATCCCTCTCCATCAACCAAACTTTGCAAAACAGAAGATAAAATATAGGAGTTTTAGTAGTCAAAATGTCTTTGATTGAGAGGAATGCGCTCTATGTGTATTAATTGAAAAACACGGTTATTTCTATCAATTTTTTTCTTATTTGTATGGAAGTATACGGAATGCAGTATTCTGAAATGTATGTTTAAACACATAATGTAATGTTTTATCATACTTATAATATTGTAAAACCGTTTTGTTTTGGTACTCTCTTTTTGATGTTTACAGTGAAAATATTATTGTGACAAATTTTAAATCATGAATTCTATAGTCGGATGCCTCCGCTTATTGAGAATCATCCTTTTGATTTTTGTGGTAAATTGTCAACGACAATAAAGACACTTTTGAACTCTCTGTTATAATAATATACGCTTTTATAATAAAAATGCTATGTATATCACTTCATTGCATTTCTTTTATTTAAATATTGATTAAAACCATAAAAATATAAAATGTTTTAATAACATCTAGTCATTATTGAACTCATAACAAACATAAATTGTAGAAATATTTAGAAAAGTGGGGTAAGTTGAACGTGCTCAACTGAAAAAAAGAAAACCCAAGCATATATATGCTTTTACTTTATTAAACAAAGATAATTCTAAATAGTGTGTGTGCAAATTTTTAGAAAATCCTTGCTCGGGATTTTTTTGGTCTGGTTCCGGGAACTAGCTCATGGGCCTTAACGCTCACCTGACCAATATTGTTTGCAAAGTGCAATAGACAATATATTAAGAACAGAAACTTGAAAAATTTTCTCAAATTAAGAACTCATCAAAACATAATCAGAAATATATCCACTAACATTTCATTTATAAGTTGCTTATATAATATGCATGAAGTAACTGTGGTGCAATGAATAATTTCCAAATCATTAATCAATTTCAGTATACTAATGCAGCTATGTCCTGGACCTTTGAACATATATGACCTCGAACCATTTATGATTGTCATGTCAATACCTACAATATTCCTATATACACGCCTATGCATGAAATCAATAGCTTTCAAGATAATTAATAATTTTAGTATTCCTATGTTGATATGACCTTGACCTCTGAACATATAACCTTGAACCATATATCAAAATGATCACCATGTTAATACCTACAATATTCTAATATACATGCCTATACAAAAAGTTAATAGTTTTTAAGATAATTAATAATTTTAGTATTCCTATGTTGATATTACCTTGACCTTTGAACATATAACCTTGACCCATATATCAAAATGATTGCCATGTCAATACCTACAATTTTCTAATATACATGCCTATACAAAATGTTAATATTTTTCAAGTTAATTAGCATTTTAAGTCATCTTCTGCAGCTGTGACCTTGACCTTTCCACCAATGACCTTGACCCATATATCAAAATGATCATCATGTCAATACCTAAAATATTCTAATATACATGCCTATACAGAAAGTTAACATTTTTCAAGATAATTAACAATTTAAGTCTTCTTTTGCAGCTGTGACTTGAACTTTCAGCATATGACCTTGATCCATATATCAAAATGATTGTCATGTCAATACTTACAATATTCTAATATACATGCCTATACACAAACTTTATAGTTTTCAAAATAATTAGCAATTTAAGTCTTCTTTTGCAGCTGTGACCTTGAACTTTCAATATATGACCTTGATCCATATATCAAAATGATTGTCATGTCAATACTTACAATATTCTAATATACATGCCTATACAAAAAGGTAATAGTTTTCAAGATAATTAGCAATTTAAGTCTTCTTTTGAAGCTGTGACCTTGAACATTAAATATATGACCTTGACCCATATATCAAAATGATCGTTGTCGCAATATCTACAATATTCTAATATACATGCCTATACAAAAAGTTAATAGTTTTCAAGATAATTAGCAATTTAAGTCTTCTTTTGCAGCTGTGACCTTGAACTTTAAATATATGACCTAGAACCATATATCAAAATGATTGTTGTCACAATATCTACAATATTCTAATATACATTCCTATACAAAAAGTTAATAGTTTTTAAGATAATTAGCAATGTAAGTCTTTTTTTGCAGCTGTGACCTTGACCTTTGAACATATGACCTTGAACCATATATCAAAATGATCGTCATGTCAATACCTGCAATATTCTAATATACATGCCTATACAAAAGTTAATAGTTTTCAAGATATAGTGACAAATATATAATTTTTAACAATTTCCCCACTCAGTGCCTTACAATTTCCCCATTTTGAGCCCCGTGGCTACTATTTGTGCAAATCTGAAAATAGATGACCTAAGGATGTTATAAATGAAATTACTAAGTTATATATCTTGTAGATTCAGAGGAGAAGATTTTAAATTTTTTCACTATTTCCTCCCTTATGGGGCCCCAAGAAGACATAGCTCCTTAATTTGTGCAAATCTGAAAGAGCTTCACCCAGGCATGATGGTTACCAAGTTTCATTAAATTTGGCCCAGTGGTTTGGAGTAAGAAGATTAAAATGTAAAAAGTTTACGCACGACGCATGACGGACGACGCACGACGGAAGACGATGGATAGCAATAGCTCATCTGAGCTTTCAGCTCAGGTGAGCTCAAAATATCTGAAACATTTAAAACCAGATTTTAAATGCGCTAAGTTGATAAATAAAACTAGAACAACAATTTGATACTAGTAATTAAAAAATAAATTTTAAATATTTTATATTATTTAGGGGACATTTTTAATCCATATTTTGAATAAACAACATTATCAACGATATAACATCATTATTATTATTAGTAGTAGTAGTAATATTAGCACTAGTACAAGTAGAAGTAGTAATAGTATTGTTGAAGCTTCAGTAATCATGTACCATCGGTAATATTCAAGTTCAATAAGAAACAATTAACTGCATGATCATGAGCTAACGAGGAATCAAGTGGTCAAAATAGCTTACAAGTGGCCGAAAACCTGTCAAAGAACCGCTTTGTGTTGAAAAATAACAGCACCGTTAATTTCACTCTCTAGTTTCAAACCCTTCTCAAGCATAGTTCTTTCGGTAAAGTTCAGTCGTTCAGTTTTCTGAAATCTTGAAAGATAATTCGTTTTGTTAAATTCCCTTCTGAATATTGACTTTCAGAATCCCTGTGGACACCAAAAAATGTGATTAAAAAGAAACAAACATTTTATATTTTAAACTATTGGTTTTTTTCTGTAGTTTACACAGACTATTAAAAATTATATGTCAAAATAAATAAAATAAAATATGGACAGACAGACAGATTGACATTGTACACAAAGCTTTGTAATAATTTAAATGTGTCACATTATTTGACACGAGGCATTTACTACATATAGCGCTGCCTAAATATTACAGCTTTTAGTGTTTATTTTTTGTTACATATAACAGACCATTGACTAAGAATAAAGCAGAAAGTTTTACTACATTTAACGTGTTCTTACTACATCTGACTTTGTTACTAGATAAGCGTTGCTACTACATATAGCGTAGTTAGAGCGCGGTCTCTCCTGCGAGCGTTATCATCGTGTCACGTTAGCAAGAATAGTCCAATAACGAATATTTAAAAAAAGAAATAAAACGTCTTTGGTTGTACAGAAAACTTAAAAAAACCTAAATTAAATTTATTATTACAACCCACCCCCTCCAATTATCAACCTAGTTTTTTATCATTGCTGTGTTCGAAAACATCAATTGTCATTTCGTCTCCAAAAAGTTTCTTAATTTTTCCTCTTTGTAATCGCATGATTCTAAATAAACTTTCATTGTAAAAGGAGTATTGTTTTGAACATGTTTTTTTCAATGTCAGTATTTAAAACAAAAACTATTACATAAACATTTTCGGGTCAATACTGATGTAATTAGTTTTTAGATGTGTGAAACAAACGAAGCTTTTTAACTTGCTTTTTTTTTTTAACTTATATTGCAATTTTTTGCTTGTTATTCTTTGGCATCAAAGTGTTAAGTATCAGACTAATGAATTTACTATTATACCAAATAAACTTTGTTTCTAACTACTGAAGCACATAATGATCATTGTAAGAGTTATGAGTATGTAATTGTACGCCGTTCTCCGGCAAAACTGAACTAATTGATAAATGTATTGATTTGTAGTTTCTGATATTGTCATCATCTTAAATTTCTAATGAATTGTAAGTTTAATGATGCAAAAATTACTAATTCAGCTCACATAGTTCTAAATTTATCTTTATACTGAAATCTAGTATAGATGTTATTAAATGTGAAATTCATAACTTCAAAAACCTTACAAACACAAGTAACATCGCGCTTCTTATAAAATGTTTTAATACTTAGCCTAGTATGTATCATATACAATTTAAAACTTAAATGTTAGTAGAGAAACATATACAAACTGAGGTCTTTAAAATAAAGGGGGAATAAAAATGTTATACGCCTCAGTCAAAATTATTTTATTTATGTCGAGGTTAATTTGGAGAAGATGGATGGAACTTAGGTACTCGTAATTGGCAAACGTACTGACAAATGAATTTATCGAACCCGTGTAATTGATTATATTCAATTTTTTATCACAGTTCTGACAGGTATGATATACCCAAGGATGATTGTGTTATTACTGAATCACGGATTTAAGTCCGTACAAAGCATTCGAAGGACTCTGCCCAAGTCAGATATCACCTCCGCTATCGGTGTGCATGGTTATACTAACCTGGGCACGTGCAACGTTATGTACACCGAGGCACGATAGCACCGATGTATTCGCACGTTGCATTAGCCTAAGTTTGCGAAGTTGATTTCCGACTTACACTATACAATAATAAATAGTTTCAAAATCTCTTTAAAAAAAGTTCAGTTGACCGCCTTTTTTTAAAAACTATTTTTCATTTAATAACAAATCGGTATTTTGATTGGCTGTTGATTGAATGAAAGCTGTTTTCGTGTGCAAATTAGACGTATAACTGCAGTGACATTTGGTAAGATGAAGGACACTGAATACGACTCCGATACAATACTAAGCCAAGCCTTAGATATTTTTCAAGATTATTTTGAAGATGGGGATATCTTTATTACGCAAAATACATTTTTGGCGGTTCCAGACGAGGGAAAAAATCGATCTTAGAAGCCCACACAGATGCGGTAGATATTTCAAACATGCTTAGTGTTGGCAGTTCCTCGGATATAGGAGCTCAAACAGGCCCAATAGATATGTCAACCATTATTAGCATATTCCAAAAATTACTTCTGCATTCCTAATCTTTTTTATTAACTAAAAAGTAAGATTACATGGAGGAGGATTGACTGCACCCACCCATTGTCATTTTTTTTAATTTAAATGAGTGCATTGTTATTTCTTGTTTCTCAAAAATAAATGTGGCTTTCTCTTTTGTTAAAATTGTTTTGTAAAAAGCGAGCTTTTATTTTGGATTGGCAACTGTTTTTTTTTTTCCATTTGATAGTGTTTAACCAAGATCGCTTTCGAATATGTAAACTTGTCCACTATAAAAGAAATGGCTCTTTCCGAATGTTCCTTAAAATACTTTAAGCAAAAACAAATGGGCAGTAAATGTATGTGACAAATGGAAAGAGAGGACCTTAATGAAATGATCGTAGGAACTGCCACAGTTAATTGAATTACTACAATCAAAGGATGATTTACTGTTAATGGACAATTTCGAATTCAATTTTGCTTTTTTTTCTTGCTTTGAAAAAGAAAAGAAAACTGGGAAGAGTATCCCCTTGATACAATATTTCCTTCGCAAATGCCTTGCAAAGGCACCTGATACTGAACCTGATAGTGAAGTGTCTTTTTTCAACACAATAACTTAAGTGTCCTAAAAATTGTACTGACAATATAATACAAAAATACAAAGACTGGTTTAAGGTTAAATAAAAAACAAGCCCAGCCGAAAACAAAGGAAACAGAGGAATACTCAAAGAAAAATATTTTTCTGGGAGTCGACTCTCTCGAAATGCTTTTTAACGCTATCTTCTGGGTTATAGGGATTTATGTTGGACTTCACAGCGGATACAAACATCAAAATCTAGGCAGGGATAAGTTTAAGGTTTGTAAAGATTTAGACGGCAGACGCTAAATTTTACTGAAACGGTTTCTAAAAGAAATCTTAGAGGCCTAAAACACAGATGCGTAAATCCATATTCAGCCAAAGCCTATGAATTTGTCCAGAATCCCCGCAAGATACCCCGTGAAGATTTATAAAAATATGCGCCCAAAATTTACTTGTGGTCAAAACCTGAAAATTTTATTTTAATCCTATTGGTACAAATAAGGTGGATGAGCCATAGTTTACGCAAGTGGTGGTTTTTCACAATTAACTGCCACAGTAGTTAAAACTATAATGCAAAATGCAGGATTCGAGGATTATTATATCAACTTTTCTCCACGCGTAACAAAAGCCACAAGGTTGTTCAATGAAAAAAAATCGGATCAGATTATCAAGACCCACACTGGACACCGTAGCAAGGTGAATATGGCGTATAAACGACCAAGTGCCGACCAGGAAAAAGACGTTTCAGAAGCCCTTCGGTCCAAAAAAATTAAGATCGAAAAAGTAGACCTAGATAAAGTTCTTCCTCCTCCTGTTCCTTTGTTCCCGCATCTGTAACAATCTATGGTTCATCCGGGTTTAAAATAAATGTTTGCATTAATAAAGAATAATAAGCACAATGGAATGGTTACTGAAATAAATTCAGTTTCATGAAGAAAAGATTTTTGAGGCAGTATTTGATTTTTGTTTTGTTTAAATACTGTTTTAGTGCAAAAAATTACCTCGACTTTTTTTTTTTTTTTTTTTTTTTTTTTTTCTTTGAAAGTTTGGGAGGTATGTCTAAAATACATTATAATCGTAATTAAATCAATTAAACAAGGGTTTAACAACATTTATCTATATGATTTTCATAATTTGGATATAAGCTACGACAATGCACTAAAACAATTATGTTCCAAGGTAGATAACCGAATACTAACCTGTACACGTGCATATAAACCAGGTTCGCATAGTACTTAGTTATTTACCTGTGCCCGTGTTCTGTAACGAGTGATATCAATTTGGTTTGAACAAAAGAAATATGGTGCAACACGCATTATTTTCCCCTTCCTCCCGCCCATACAGTAGTTTAATTCACATCATACTAATTTTTTTCAAATGATTTTGTTTTTTAGTCTAGAATGGAATTTTTTAAAATTGAATATGTATTGTACGAAAGTGAATTAAACGAAATATTTCACTCTCAGAGCGCTTCTCATCCTATTTAGTGTTTAATTTTTATTTAAAAATGACTGATGTTCGCTTAAGTGTGAACGAATAAGAACATTAAAATTTGTACATTCGGATCTGCCCGATTGGCAGTAAAACATTTTGACCCAAAAGGGCTTCTCATCAACCGATGGATTATTTTGCAATAAAATAATGGGCGCTGCAAATAAACAACTATCAAAAGTATCAATAAAGTACTCTATAAACGAAATAAGAATAAAGATCTCTTTACAAATAGCATGGTTACTTTTGAAAATTTATAAATGCATTATGTCCGAAAAAATAAACCGATAGTATAAAAATTTTAATTAGCTGTTTTTATTAAAACTTTATCGATTATTGAAGGCTTGAAACAACAACATTCAGTTTATCTTCTTAACTTCCAAAGTATGATAAAGTCGCACGAGTTAATCCGATGAACAAAAAATAAATAGTGCTTAGTAGATATCAACTGAGTATGACTTTTTAATGTTTTATAGATTTCCAGGTCTTATAAATTGTAGTTTGTTTTGTCTAAGAATATATATATATATAGTTTTAAATCTTTTACTGACATTTTTATGACTGTTGTACTAGATACTGTAAATGCCGTATAAATTCAAGTGCTATGGATTGTCTAGTCACTAATGTTTAAGATCATTATGTGCCATTTTGAAGGCATTGTCATGACTGATTTGATTAACAGATACAGTTAAACTAGTATTGATTCAGATTTCGATATTTTTGTTACTCGGTCTGCTGAGCTCAATTTTAGTTTTTAAATCAAAGAAGTAGGTCTTAGACCGCTAAAAATAAAGTTTCTGATATATTTCCAGTCATATTCCGTGGATTCATATCACTATGATAACGTTACTTACAGCTGTTTGACGCTTATGATGGCGTCTCCTGAACTGCATTGACCGCTGTTTTGGAAAAGAAAACTTCAGAAAATATCTACCAAGTTTACTGCAAATTACGACGCTAAAAAGATTATGCTAAGGAACTATCTAATTTTGACGTGTTATATTTTTCTTTTTTAACATTTCTAATCAAAAATCACATGATATAACACAGTGGGCATAAGATTTTTACGATGGTGAATATTTCATCTCTTTTTCTAAATATGGTTTGTTTCACTCAAACAAAAGAAGACATTTACAAAATAAACAAAAACACTCATAATTGATGGTGCAACTAACTCATACAGCGCAGCCATATCAGCGATGCCTTAAAACGGCACTACTCTCTCCAGATTTCTATAAAACATAGTGTACTTAAAATATCACAATCACTCGCAATCCTCTTCATTAATTTAAAGTATTCAAAGTATTAGATATTAAATAAAAAATTGCAAATATTATATCTAGATATTTTGCCAGCGAATTTACTTTTACGTTTCAGTCCTTTGCCGTATCTGACTTTTATCTTTCATCTTTTTATAGTTTGAAATACCAGCATATGCAACAGCCGTAGCACCACCGGATCTCAATGAATCTAAACCAAAACTGTTTTTATTTTAACCCATTAATTTTAATTTTTCTAACAATAGCAACTTGATATTGTACCAGAATTTTTGAGTTTGTAAATTTCTGATGCTTTACAAAAAGACACACGTCTAAATATAAAAAAATATCACCTAAAATATCTGAACATTTTGTAAATTATCTAATAAAATATTTAAGGGCACGTAATATTATTTGTTCTGGAAAAAATAATCCAGTCATCCTCTCTATATGAAACAGCCTTGATTCTTTCATTAAAAACTGCAATATAAATCATTAATTACTATATCACAAGCCTTTATATTTTACAAGTTCATTAAATCTCATAAATTCTCCATAACCTAACAAACACATTCTTACCATGCGTTACTAAGAAAGATGTGATTTTTTAAATAATCTCTCCTCCAATATCTGTAGTTGTCTACTCTTTCTTCTGGCTCCTTTGTCATGTACCAATTTTGTGCCGATTTTGAATGCATTATTTTGAAAGATATTTAAAATCAGCACATGTCACCTTCCTTAACCATGAAAAAAATCACAACGTAAAGCATTAACAGCATGTTCTCTGTTTGAAATATTACACGATTGTTACATTAAATAAATATTATAAAGCATAAATAATTATCTAGTGTTAGTAAAATTGAATGCTATCATATTGTAAACACTATTTACACCGCAAGTCAAATGCATATTTATTAGCCATCAATCTATTATCAGCCTTTGCAGCTTGAATAGACTCTTGTAATTTGCGTTGTAGCTGGAGAAGTCATTCATCAGTAGATAAAGGATATTGAATAAAAATGTCCAAAATTGATCAAATCTGAAAAATGTACATTAAAATATGGATAATAGTGACAATAGTATATGCAGCACAAATTGATTAAAATCAACACGTGACAAGTCCCGGTTAACAAATAGCCAGGTGGTTATACAGATCTGTAACCACTTTATTACTCGAGTGAGTATTACTCTTAATTGTCAAGTTCCAAAGGACAAATTATCTATTCTTGGCCAAAGTGGGAATACATATCATAAAACATTTTATATCCACCCAACAATATCCAATTTTCTGAAACCTTACAGTTGTTACTTTCTGAAAACGGTTAAATGTCTGTTGCCCAAACAATACATCAATAGAAACTCAAGTATTCTTATTTCATGTAATTTTAATTCCGAACTAATCACAGCCATAATAATGAGTTACATGGCTCCTAGGAATATTTTCCGGCTTCATTTGGTTTGTTTTTCCAAATTTGAATCCAAAACACATTTATTGAAGTCGACATCAGTTCCCCAACCACCATCTATCTGGATGATACCATCGAATTTAAATATAAAAACAGTTTTCTAAAATTCATCTACTGCAACCATTCTAATCTTGGAGTGAATTATTTTATTCTTTCCAGAATGAAATGTAAATGAACTTCCTGTAGGTCTAAAATAAACGTCTTCCCTAGACTTTTGAACAAAAACGCCTCTTGGATTAACCATAAACGGTTCATCAAAACCTTCAGTAACACAATCATTGTCTACAAGTTTATTAATTGATTTTGTTACAAATGTTGACTTCTGAAAGACAGTTATATTTCTGTTTTTAAATGTAGAAGCCGATGTACTTATGAATGGTATAACAAATCCACTTTTATTTGCCCTACTACTTTTTTCATTACTCATAATTTTTTTAAAACTGTTTTTACAATTAAATAGAAACATCATTTTTCTGTTAATATTCATAAGATTTAGAATTTGCAATAAAAATTTCAAAAAGCAATTTTTTAAAACTTATCTTTAATTTCTTGTAAGTGTGGGTGACTCTGTTTTCAATTGACTGGTTTTATTTATGTGGGGTATTTTTTCAATGCTTTGTTGGTAACAGACAAAAAGGAAGTTGCTGAATTTGCTGTGATTGTTGGTCCTCAAACAGAAAGAAAATTACGGTAAAGTACATAATTCGGATTAAGAGTGATGACAATCGGTGTCTTTGTAGTATGGTCTTCTCGAGACTTTGTTTCCTTCCTATTTTGTTTTCTATATTGCCACTTTTAACGAAGTGTTTTTAATTCTTTAAAGCGCATTTCTTTTCATTTTTACTAGTCCTTATAAAAATCGTCTGAAAGATATTCTTACTTTGTATCCCAACCTACAGGGGATTTTCAGCTATTTTAAATACATTTATTTTTCTGATACACTTAATGCTAAATATCTTTTAACTTTTTTAAAACCCTGTCATAATCATTAAAATTCACAGTTCTATTAATTTTAGAAATATTCCAATAAATTTCTTCATTAAATTCGTACTATATTTTGTTGCTAGACAATATAAAAAGTAGTAGTATTTACATCAATGTTTTGAAAAAAAATCGGATTTTGTAATAGAATAATTTCTTCTTAAAAGAAACAAGCTTTTAATCTAAGTAAGACTTTAAAATCATTAAAACATTAAAATATTCATAAGACGTAACTCTATGTCGGCTCCGAGATTTTCTTTTGTGTCCATTATAAGAATCTTTAGATGGTTTTCTGTGTCTGTTAGATGATTTCCTCCTACTTTTTGAAACTTGGCCTCTAATATTGGAATCTGAATCACTCATTTTCAAAAGCAGCTCTAGAAATATATATATATATATATATATATATATATATATATATATGAAAAGTAAAATGTTTATTCTTTTGTAATAACATGTTATACACGGTTGTGTTCATACCGGAAGGAATAGCCTTAATTACATATAAAGTGGAATGTGAAATATGATCTTTCGTTCGCTTTTTCCTATATTTTACAACTCACCTTAGCAGCAACATTTAATAAAAATGGAAAAACTTGTATTATAACCGATGCTGTGTATGTCTTATTTTTTTTATTAAAATTGTTAGCTGTAAAAAACGAAAATTATACTGCTTTTAATAAAGACTGGAATAGTAAGTGTTATGAGTCCTCCATCAAACAATAAGTTGACTTTCGGAAATATTTTTTCGCTTGCTTCTTTGTTAACACATAACGGGAAAGCCTTTGTATGATTAAAATAAATAACCTTGAAGCGACACGTTAAATAACCTTATATATGTAAAATAAAACAAACAAACCAGTCCGTGTCCACACCACAATCCCAAAAACAAAGTAAAAACTTTGCAAACTGGCAAAATATGTTATACACGTGAACTTCTATCAATGAAGTGAGGCCGGGTGTCTCAAAAGGGTAAGCACCTCCTGTCTCGCTAGCTTCACCCGTCACATGCAAGTCAATTTTGAGTATGAAAGGAACAAAGAACTATGGTAAGTCAAATATATCCAGTATAAATAGGGATACAGTGACTACATACTTATCAACAATATTGTGATGACGGCCATAAAACTTTTTAAGGACCCTGATTAGCCTAGGCTTGCAATATCCTTGTGTCAACAATTTAATTGTAAGTAATTTGCTTCGTTGCAGAAAGTCCCCATAGTGGGAACAAGCTCTACCGTACCGTATTAACTGTGAAACATATACACCATACGCAGGAGAAGCAGGGATATTACTGCAAAGAAACGGAAAGTTGACAATAGAAAAATTGAAGTCATCACGTTTGTCGTATAGCTTCAGATGTAACCTTTCATGGGTGTCATAATTGAGGTATAAGTCCAAATATGAAGCAGAACATGGAAAAGTAATTTTTGCCAAGCATTATATTTACGTTTTCTCCTAATATACTGCCTAGATTGGAGACAGAAAAATGTCTGTTGTTGCAGAAAAAATATTCATGGGGTTGTATGCATGTCGTATGGAGAACATACAGTAATACATCACGTTATATGGACATATCAGATAGATGATTGCACTATTTTAATTAAATATTCTTATTAAATCTGTAGTAGATTCTGAACTATTTATAACACATGACTATCTCTATTATTAACTTTAATAATCTTTTCAATGAAAAAAAAAGTAATAACTGCCATACCTGATTTATAATACTATTTCATTTTTGTCCTTAAAATTTACATCTCATCGCAAGAATTGGATTCCACTTGGGCAGATGAAAAAAAAAAAAAAAAAAAAAAAAAAAAAAAAAAAAAAAAAAACCATTACCTACCAGTACATTTCCTAAATGCCGAATGTATTTATCGGTTACTCTTGTTCATCAACCAATCTAGAACGATTCTATAAAAAGAAAGAACATACAAACGTTTGCTAAATTTATATGCGGGATATTTTTTTATCACATTTTTTTATCTTAATAACATAAATCGGATAACAGGAACTGACAAAAACCAAACCAACCAATACCATGACACACACCGCGACTTGGATAAAAATGCTATTAGATTGAATGGTATGGATTTAAATAAATACGTTGTACGACCGCCCGATAAATGCTATGTATTACTTTTGTACATAAATGTTCAAAACATCTTCGATTCCTTATTGACTTTAAAGTTTTTTGTAAGCTTAAACCTTTCCATCCGCAATACCAAAATCTACTTATTAACTTTAAAGTTTTCTTGTAAGCTTTAACCTTTCAATCCACTATACCAGAATCGACGGAAGTAGACATTCATCATGTAGACTTGTAAATAGACTGATGGCACAGTAATCACTGAAATAAAAACGTTAAACATACAGAATCATCATTCACGACGCAACAATTCATCGTCTCCGATTTTATATCTTCAATACATACTAGACAGTAATTAATAAAGTAACGAAAAAATAATGGCAGAAGTAATCCTTTTTTCAAATGAGATATCGAAACATGGATATATTTGTAACGAGTTTGTTAAAAATATATGCACTGTTCAACCATTTGTTTAATGAAGTGTCTCTGTAAGCGGATATTATTTTGCCCAATTTTTTCGAATTTGAAAAAAAATGCTCTACTATAACAATATATTTGTTTTAGTCAAAGTGTCATTTGGGTTATAAAAAATGTCGTATTTTTGTATCAAAATATGGAAACGTTCTGCCGATAAGGACGTAAAGAAAAAAACACAACTGTCCTTATCATTGCATGACTGTCAATTAATCACCCCGACCGTTGCTGAAGTTATGATTTCCAACTTATTACGTTTGAGACGTCTAAAACGGACCTTGTTAAAAGTACTAATGTCTTCTATCTACATGCAAAACTATGCGAATAGCTTGTTTGAGGTCTTTGTTCCAAATATTTTTTTTGACTGAAACAAAAAAGTGACTTGGCGTGGAGAATATAGATAAAAAAATTGACTGATATTTCGGATGAAACCTTACAAAAACTTATGTTTCGTAAAAAAGTAGGTGTAACACTCATAAGAACCCTAATTGTAAATTGTCATGAACATTTAAAAAAAATAAATATTGAACAAATGAATTAATTCTTCCTTAGCTGGATTTGGAATTATTATAATTTTGCAACTTTAGATTTAGTAGTTTAGTAACTGTTTGGCTAATGTGTTTGTCTATCAAACGTTTTGGCCTTTGGTGTCTCTGATGAGGAATAATTTTCCGAAATGTGCATTTATGGCAATTTAAAATTTAACAGGTACTTTTGTTATATATTTACTAACCCTGAGCAGATACCGCTGCTGGTGGAGTAAAACTTCCACAGGGTATCCATAACTTATTAGGCAGAACTTTGTGCTGTCAGAATATTTACATGTAGCGAAATTTGCAGCCGTCTTAGTTTTTGAAATTATTTAAATCTAAGGTTTGTTCCCTCATGCAAAGTATCTCTTATCTGGATTTGAATTAATATAATTTGGCAACCTTAGATTTATAACTTTTTAACTGATTGACTTATGTTTTTTATCTATTAAATTTTCGGCACCTAGTGTCACCGATGACGAATGATTTTCCAATAATTGCATATATATATATATATATATATATATATATATATATATATATATATATATATATATATATATAACGAGAGAGAGAGAGAATATATATAGCACATCAAAGTTTAACAGGTATGTTTGTTGTATATCATGTACATAATTCTAAATCTGAAATTTTATTGATGTCAAAATTAAAAACAATTATCATTTAGAAAATATATAACAGTTCATTTTACATTGTGATGGATAATTTTTTTTATATCCGTTTGCTGTTTATGGCAGCATAATTTCTCAACCAGCAGTTGATATACCATTGAGCATAAGTGTAAACATTTGCTTGTATTTTTTCATTCAATCAAAATAGAATTCCCTCGAAACCTGTAAATAGGGAGAGAACACTGTCGCTAAATCATAGAACTGGTTATCACTACGGGGTCTACAACAAAGCACACTGCTTACAAGAATATATTCATAACTTCTGTTTTGAAAGTTTTCGTGTTTAACTGAAATAGCCAGTTTTCAAAATCTTTGCTTGATTTAAAATTGCGATTACACATGGACTAGTGTGTTGGTCTGTTTTTGACACAAAACAAAAATAGTAACTTTATAGGTGAAAGATATTTAAACTGTAATATAAAGACGTTAACCAATTAAAAGTCGTTATAGTTATATGTTCATCCATATCAACGCTATATATTTAAGCAGATAGATTTCGTTAAATAATAATATTCAAATTACAATAATAAGCTTTTTTTAATCATTTGGAACATACACACAAATCCCTGACGACACAGCAGTGCTGTTCAATCAAATACACTATAAAAGCAAATTTACTATTTAATTTAAATTACAAAGATTATGATGTTTTCGATTATTTATCTTTCGTTACTGAATCTTCAGCATATGTACAAACATCGGTTATTTAAAGTGGAAGTTTTTTATTTTAAGATAGGTTTAACAAACTTCGAACAAAGTCGAACAAAACCAACAATTTTTGTGACATTATGCAATTTTTTAATTCTAGACACATAAAATGTGCTTAACGTATGATTTTCGATTATTTTAAAAGCAAAACTTTGCACGAGACACTTGATTTAATCAACAACATTTTAGAATATTTGAAATAAAAAACAATATGACTTGACATTATTATACATATATTTATATTGTAGATATATAACACAGATACCATTTAAATTCTGATGTGCCAGATGTGCACATTTCGGAAATTCATTCCTCATCAGTGACACTAAGACCGAAAAGTTTGATAAATTGATAGATAAAAAACATCAGCCAAACAGTTGAAAATGATGAAACTAAATTTCTAAAAATTATATAAATCCAAATCCAGCTAAAGAATGCTTTACACGAGCGAACAAAACTTTGTTTAAAATAAATTTCAAATTTTAGACGGCTGAAAATTTTGCTAACTGTTTCATTTTCTGACAGCACAAAGTACTGCCTACTGAGTTATGGATATCAGTAGTAGTTCCCCTCAAGGTGATCTTTGTTTTCAACTTATTACAGTTTTCTACTGCACATAGGCATTGTATGTTTACACATAAGAACTCCCCGAGACAATTTGACAATTATTATTTTATTGGATTAAATTTAATACATTTAAGCAACTCTATTGGATGATAAGTTTATATTGTCTTTGTTATTTTTTTCATTACGTAACTTTATCATTTTGTCATACTGTGACCTGGTTGCAGTGGTCGGGAACTGTCTTTTTAATTTGGAAACAATGAACAAATATACATGAATATTTGTATAAATTCTTACGATCACATGTCACCACATACTAGTAAAGTGCAACAAAAGGTATTTTATATTGTAAAAGAAATATTTTCGAAATTTAACAAAATGACAAATAAATCTCTAAATTTTAATTTTATTTATTTTTACGTTTCTGTAAAAACGAAAATATATTATTTGCAAATCTTTTCCATTTTTGATTACGTTGCTTTTTAGATTGGTACTTTTAAAGAAGTTGCAAAAATGTAAAAAACATTTGAAAATTTGCTGAAAATAAGAAACTTTGACATGTTTTTGTATAACCGTATTGAACATCAACCGATAAATATAAACCAATAGAGCAAATTAACTGTTTTCATACAAATGGAGATAAAATTCGCATCAAATATTCAAAGATCGACATTGCAAGAAATAACTACAATAATGGATTTCAGTATTCAATTGTCTTTAGTACCGTAAAGAAATTAAAAAGTGATTAACATCTATCGAATAATGTAATTCAATTATTAGAAGCCACAACGAGATCAAAACCAGACAACAAAGACATATATTGTGGTCAGAGTATTTAAAGATTTAACAAAAACTATTATAAATCTTTAGAAATTTATAAAAAAATAAGAACAATGTATAAGATCTAGGTTAATACATAGATATATCAATCTTTGTTTTAGGCATATAAGGATGTTTTATAAATAGTGTCCAGAGAATAATGACCATGGAGCTAGAAATTTTGGAGTAGGATTTGAACCTAGAATAAACTGAATTTGAAGTGCTGGTGATAACTTATGATAGTTGTGTTAATATTTTCTTTTAATTTAAAAACAACAATTTAGTACAATGCGTTTTGTCCCAAATTAACCACTGTACATACCGTTATCTCAATACACATCTAGGTTAACAGTCACAGAGCAGCCATGCTGAGGATAGTGCAATACGCGATTTTTTACAATAAGTTTCTATTTCATGTTTGTCAAATCAATATCTGACCACGTATTGTTGAACAGTGGATAAAAATTATATCCAAAGCTTCAATTTTTAAATTCAGTTTTCAGTTTTAATAACCGTGTTTTCTAATTTAAAAATGAGTATCAAGCAACTTCTATGCAATATGGCGCTAAATAATAGAATCCTTATTTGCACTATATGTAACAAGTTGCCACGCTAGAATTATTTGGACGGTACGACATAAAATTACTAAGTAAACGTCAATGCAATTGATTGATGTACTTTATAATTTGAAAAATATTAAGGTTATATGATATTTGGTACAAATGAAAAATACATAAACACGAATGCAATTAAAGTATAACATTGTAACAAAAATAATTGGTTAGCTTCAATTCTATCTCTCAGTTGAGCGATCATTAACTGTTCGGAAAAATCAATTCCATCTTGATAAGAATGTTTAAAATATTTTTTGCATGTTATTCTAAACAACAATTTTCTTGTAAATGATGCAAATCTCAGTCATTTGTATTGATCTGATTGTTGTGTTAAGTAGTTACACAAAAAAACTTACCCTAGCAAAATCTGTCCCTTGGAATTGCAATTAAGTTTTTAATAAGAACATCTTCTATTTTGTAAGTAATCCGGCCTATACATTATTATTGTTTTAATATAAACCGCTTTGTTCTTTTTTTTATTTTTCTGAAGGAACTTGAATTTGAGTTACTGGTTTATGTCACATCACTGAGCCATACCACATTTCATTCGACAGCATTAGACGAAAGGTTGCTTCGTACTTGCCCATTAAAATTGTGGCGTAACTGTTTAGAAAAATCTATTCTATGTTGATCATTATGTTTGATATATTTTTTGCATGTAATTTTTAAATAACATTTTTCTTGTACATGTTGCAAATCTCAGTCATTTATATATTCATCTGTAATGTTGTGTTATTTATTACAGAGAAAAAGAAGATGCACGAAAACATGAAATTTATTTCCTTCAATGTTTCTGTCACGTTGTCATAGAATTCAATATTTAGTTTTATTTAGCAAATCTCTCATTTGTTTCACATCACTGAGCCATACCACATTTCATTCGACAGCATTAGACGAAAGGTTGCTTCGTACTTGCCCATTAAAATTGTGGCGTAACTGTTTAGAAAAATCTATTCTATGTTGATCATTATGTTTGATATATTTTTTGCATGTAATTTTTAAATAACATTTTTCTTGTACATGATGCAAATCTCAGTCATTTATATATTCATCTGTAATGTTGTGTTATTTATTACAGAGAAAAAGAAGATGCACGAAAACATGAAATTTATTTCCTTCAATGTTTCTGTCACGTTGTCATAGAATTCAATATTTAGTTTTATTTAGCAAATCTCTCATTTGTTTCTTCTTAACATTTAAACACTTATTTTGCACGAAATTAAACTACAAATTCAAAACTTATATTTTTGCATTTCATTTCTTCGCTTTACTCAATATTTTTCCCAAAAACAACGTTATATTTATATTCTTTTCAATAGTTATTATAAGTGGAAACTTACCCAAGCGAAATCTATCTTTTTAATTTCCAATAAAGTTTTTAATTAGTACATCTTTAATTTTGAAAATAATCTGTTTTGCGCTTAATCAATGTTTAAATATAAAGCGATGTGTTCTCATTTTAATATTGCTAAAGGAATCTTTTAGTTTGAGTTATTGGTTTTTGACACATAACGCATATCATATTTCATACAATAGGATTGACATAAAAGGTTGATTCGTACTTACCCCATGAAAATTGTGGCGGAAACCAATGTTGGTGAACTTGTGTAGAAGAATCAACATCATGTTTTTTTTCTTTTTTCTCCCCCACCCCAAGTGGTTTTTACCTATAAAAACAATGAGATAGATCATCTTTAGTTGATTTTACTGGAAGCCGCAGCTGCTTGTTATTTTTTCAGACTTATTAGTGACCTTATAATCTAATCTATTTATCTTACTCCAACTTGACTCACAATCTATATTATTCCACAAAACAATTTTAAAGTTAGTGATTAATCTGGGAATAATCTGAAAAAAAATCTACTTTCAAAAAAAAATTCATCAAGGTATTATTTTTATCCTTATTGAGTGGCGAGATAAACATTTTCATGTCCTAATATTATAAGTTTCTAAATCAAAATTCAATGTTAATAACAAAGTCACACGATAACTTAACAACAGTTATCGCAAAATTCGACGTAATCAGTCAACCAACGACTAAATAATCTAAAAAAGTTTCTGTTACAGAAATGGATTCCGAACCTGATTAATTTGAGGCAAAATGACAAGGTCGCGCACTTTACACTTTGGCCATCACCTCTTTTAAAATTGGATATTGTTATTTTTAGAGTTAATTAAATATTGGTTATCATTAATCTTTATCAAAAATATTTCTATTTTTAACGTGAATTCTTTACCCTTTAATTAAAAAATTCAGGAATTGCCTGCAGTTTTATTATAACATACAGGAAGGTTTTAAGACAAAAGCAATTATTATTCTCATTTCATTTTGATGCTTATATTTTTGCTACAATCCATTTTCTTGTAAGGCTTCGAACTGCGTAAACCCTTAATGTTAGATCTTAAATAAAACTATTTATAGTTATGATAAATATTAAAACTAATTTTTTTTAATTTTATTTATTTATTAATTTTTGTGTATGTATCTCTAATTTATGTTCAAGTTTGAAGTCTTTATACTATACCACGACTCTGTTACGTAGTTAAATGTCATGAATTGATCTAATTACATACGCGTGGTTTACCTTGATTTATAATGCTACACAAATTCATGTATAGACGTGCCAAAATTCCCTAATGGGAGAACTTCAAAGTTTGACCTTTAAGACCATATATTTTTGTATTTAAATGTTGTTTCAAATTTGCGAAGTTTTTTATTCAAGTTTATTAGTCCTGGAATTATAGAGTAGGCAGGTAATATCGTCTTTTATATTAGAAGCGAAGTAGGATTTAAAAATAATCGTCGAGAAGCGATATGATCTTTAAGCCAGTGAGGTACCTTAAATTATTTAGCCCCCCCCCCCGGGTAACCGCGTGAAATGGCACAGGGATAAAATTAGAAACTATAATAAGTCTCAAACAAGATACACTTTTAATCAAAAGAAAATAGTACAACGCAATAAACTAAATATAAATAGCTCGAAATTGTTAACTTTGAAGAGTAATACATTGCGTACGTGATTATTTGAACTTCATCTAATTAATTTATAGTCTAGCTACACATCATCAATCATTTAGGAGATAAAAAGTTTTGGACTTCATTTTACACATGCTATTGTCAAGAACAATGTATTAAACAATGTAAACAATGTTAAAAAAAAACTATTTAATTACAATAACTGAGTAAATAACTTTTGTTTTATGACGTTCCTGATCTGTTGACAATTCAAAAAACAAGTGGATGTCAATAATTGGATGATAGTCACAAAAAGTTTGTTATAATGCCTTGATCACTTGTTCTGTAGACATCAAGTCTTCCAATTTTTTTACTTTAATTTTTTTTAATTTTAAATTAAGCGTATAACTGTGTCATTTTATATTTATATTATATTATATTATATTATATTATATTATATTATATTATATTATATTATATTTATTATATTATATTATATTATATTATATTATATTATTATATTATATTATATTATATTATATTATATTATATTATATTATATTATATTATATTATATTATATTATATTTATTATATTGTATTGTATTGTATTGTATTATATTATATTATATTATATTATATTATATTATATTATATTATATTATATTATATTATTATATTATATTATATTATATTATTTATATTATTATATTATTATATATTATATTATATTATATTATATTATATTATATTATATTATATATATTATATTATATTATATTATATTATATTACATTACATTACATTACATTACTATTATATTATATTATATTATATTATTTTATATTAATTAGATAATGGATGACCTTAATTTGCAAGCGAGCTGTATAATGTTTCCAACATAACTGTTTAATTGTCACCTTACACTTCCTTGTTTTCGATTTGATCGCGAATAAGCATAGATGTGATTGTAAGATTTTTTTGCAGCTTGTTTAGGCATTATTAAGGTACTTTAACTTGTTCTTACGTTTAAGTACTGTCTATTTTAGCAATAATGTACCTTAAATTAATACCAATTCAAATTAATATATTTGCCTCTGACGTTGAGTAAATCTCTTGAAGACATTTTTCTTTACACTCAAAAGTGGTAAATTTTTTTATGAATTGTAGAAAGGGTCTACAGGTTCACATTGTATGCAATGTTTTTTTTGTTCGGCATTTTCGGGCAAAACTTTTGGGAACATGTAATAATTAAGTGTTTGGTGCATAGCTTCAAACAGGTCATAAATAAAACTCAAAGACTTTATTTTAAGTTTCATGATGTTTGATAGATCATTTGGTATTCATCATTGAAAAAGATAACTTTGTTAACGATGTCTAGTAATCATTCAGTATTAAGCGCCGGGATGGTTACCCTTGTTAACGATGTCTGATAAATTATTCGGTATTATTCTCCGAAGAGGTTACCCTTTGTAATTGATGCCTGATATATCATTCCTTATTAATCGCCGATAGGGTGGTAAACCTTGTAATCAGGTCTGATAAAACATTCATTATTATGATATGAGATGTTATCCACTTTATGTCTGATAAATTATTTGGTATTATGCAACGTGGTTGTTACCTTGTTATCGAAGTCAGATAAATCATTGGTATTATGCGCAAAGGTGGTTTACCTTTTTACCGATGTATGATAAATCATTTTATTTTGCGCCGATATGGTTACCCTTATTAACGGTCTCTGATAAATCATTCAGCATGACATTAATCGCCTAGAAAAAAATCCTTGCAAACTAAATTTGATACGTCATTCGGCATTAATGCCCTTAATACCCTTGTTAACAATGTCTGATAAATCATCCGGCATTAATTGCAGAATTACAGAGGTAGTTACCCGTGTTAACGATGTCTGATAAATCATTCGGCAATAATCGGAGAGGTGGTTACTCTTGGTAATGATGTCAGATCAATCATTTTGCTTTAATCGCCAAAATGGTTACCCGTTTTAACGATGTCTGATAATTAATTCGGCATTTATCACCCAAATGATAACCTTTGTAAACGGTGTTTGATAACTCATTCGGAATTAATCGCATAAGTACCCTTGCTTACGATGTCTGATAAATGATTCGGCATAAATCGCCTTAGTACCCTTGCTGACAATGTCGGATAAATGATTCGGCATTAATCGCCTTTGTAACCTCACTAACAATATCTGATAAAAGATTTGGTATAAATCGCTGAAGTGGTTACCCTTTTTAACGATGTCTCATAAATAATTTGATATCAATCAGAAGGTAGTTATGCTTTCTACAAATTCTTTATGTTTAAAAATCATTACCAGATGGGCGATACTTCAAGGGGGTATCAAAGAAAAGAAAGAAAGCAAGTTGACAATTAATGAAACTACTTATGATTTTTGTGCAATAAAACAAACATACCAGTCCTTGTCCATATCACAATCCAAAAAAACAAAGTAAAAACTTTGCAAACTGGCAAAATATGTTATACACGTGAACTTGCATCAAGGAAGTGAGGCCGGGTGCTCCGGAAGAGTAAGCACCTCCTGTCTAGCTAGCTACACCCGTCACGTGCAAGTCATTTTTGAGAATGAAAGGAACAAGAACTATGGTAAGTCAAATATATCCAGAGTAAGTTGGGATATAGTGACTACATACTTTTCAACGATATTGTGATGACGGCCATAAAACGTTTTAAGGGCCCTGATTAGCCTAGGCTTGTAATATCCTTGTGTCAACAATTTAATTGTAGGTAATTTGCTTCGTTGCAGAAAGTCCTTATAGTGGGAACAAGCTCTACCGTACCGTATTAACTGTGAAACATATACACCATACGCAGGAGAAGCAGGAATATTACTGCAAAGAAACGGAAAGTTGACAATAGAAAAATTGAAGTCATCACGTTTGTCGTACAGCTTCAGATGTAACCTTTCGTGGATGTCATAATTGAGGTATTAGTTCAAATATGAAGCAGAACATGGTCTTTTATTTCAAGCTCACTTGGATAGATGACATTCACATAATCTCCAAATTTGTGATTATTTAGAGATAGAACGTCATCTATATATCTGTATGTGAAGTTGAAATTATACGAATTTTCACTATTAGAAATTGAAAACCAGAAAAAGTAAGTAAGTTTGACAGTAGATCAATCAACTTAAGGCAAAAATCATATGTAAACAAACGGCTTTCAATATCTCTCTTGTTTTTATTCAAATCATTTGAAAAAGATAAAGATTATCTGTATATTAATTGTATAGATTGTTATTAAACCTAGTTTTATTAGCTCATCTGAGCTGAAAGCTCAGATGAGCTATTGCGATGGTTCACCGTCCGTCTTCTGTCGTGCGTCGTCCGTCGTGCGTTAACTTTTAACATTTTAATCATCTCCTCTAAAACTAACAAACCAAATTTGATGAAACTTGGTTATTATGATGCCTTGGTGAAGGCCTTTCAGATTTACACAAATGAAGGAGTTATGACCCCTCTGGGCCCCATAAAGGGGGAAACAGTGAAAAACTTTAAAAATCTTCTCCTCTGAATGTATAAGAGATATACCTTAGTTATTTCATCTACAACATTCTTAGGTTATCTAATTTTAGATTTGCACAAAATGGAATCTATGGGGCTTAAAATGGGGAAATTGTAAGGCACTGAGTGCGGAAATTGCTAAAAATTATATATCTATCACTATATCTTGAAAACTATTAACTTTTTGTATAGGCATATATACTAGAATGTTGTAGGTATTGATATGACGATCATTTTGATATATGGTTCAAGGTCATATGTTCAAAGGTCAAGGTCATAGTTACATAAGATAATTGACATTGTTAATTATCTTGAAAACTATCAACTTTTTTTATAGGCATATATATTAGAATGTTGTAAGTATTGATATGACGATCATTTTGAAATACAATTTAGGGTCATAGAGTCAAAGTTCAAGGTCATAGCTACATAAGACAACTTAAATTGTTAATTGTCTTGAAAACTATAAACATTTTGTATAGGCATGTATATTAAAATATTGTAGGTATTGATATGACGAACATTTTATATATTGATCAAGGTCATATGTTTAAAGGTCAAGGTCATAGCTACATAAGACAACTGAATTGTTAATTATCTTGAAATCTATCAACTTTTTGTATAGGCATGTATATCAGAATGTTGTAGGTATTTATATGACGATCATTTTGAAATACAGTTTAAGGTCATAAGGTAAATAGTCAAGGTCATAGCTACATAAGATAACTCTAATTGTTTATTATCTTGAAAACTATTAACTTTTTGTATAGGCATGTATATTAGAATATTGTAGCTATTGAACATTTTGATATATGGTTCAAGGTCATATGTTAAAAGGTCAAGGTCATAGCTACAAAATAGAACTGAAATTGTCAATTATCTTGAAAACTATTAACTTTTCGTATAGGCATGTATATCAGAATATTGTAGCTATTGATACGACGATCTTTTTGATATATGGTTCAAGGTTATATTTTTAAAGGTCAAGGTCATAGCTACAAAATACAACTTAAATTGTCAATTATCTTGAAAACTATTAACTTTTTGTATAGGCATGAATATTAGAATATTGTAGCTATTGATATGACGATCTTTTTGATATATGGTTCAAGGTTATATTTTCAAAGGTCAAGGTCATAGCTACAAAATACAACTTAAATTGTCAATTATCTTGAAAACTATAAACTTTTTGTATAGGAATCTATTTATTGTACTATAGTTAGAATATTGTAGGTTTTTATACCGCGATCATTTTGATATATAAAAAATGTTATATGTTCAAATGTCAAGGTCATAGCTGCATAAGACAACTGAAATTGGTAAATTATCTTGAAAACTTTTAACTTTTTGTAAAGGCATTATATTAGAATATTGTAGGTATTGATCTGACATTCATTTTTATATATGGTTCAAGGTCATACATTCAAAGGTCAAGGACATAGTAAACTGAAATTGGTAATGATTTGGAAATTATTCATTGTATTATAGGTATTACATGCACATTAGCTATTTATAATTGAATCTTGACTAGATATTTCTGATTACGTTTTGTGAGAAAATTGCGAAAACTTGGAAAGTGTTTTGAGTTTTTATTTTGCTAATGATTTTGACCATATTCCCAGGTGAGCATTGTTTTTTTTTATTTTCTGAATTTTTTGACTTACAATGGTGCATGAAAGAGATTTTATGAATTTTTACTATTTAGTGAATTATTTTTTTTTTTTGAAATTCATGTAATACTGATATGTAGATATAGCTTAAACCTTAAACTTAATTAATGTGTCAAATTTGTAAATTCTTTAATCCGGATCTAAAAATTGCTCATGTGAGCTTTTGTTATGGATAGGCACTCTGCCATCCATCCATCCATACATCCATCAAAAGACTCCTTCTCAGACACTACTTGTCACATTTCATTCATATTAGTCAATAACACCTTTAGACCATTGCCATTCTCATTTGTGTTTCTGGTCGCTTTGGCTACCAAAAGTAGGTCACAGTGACCTATGTAGCTAAAAACCAAAACAATAAACATAATGTTATCTGAAACCACCTCTATTTAGGCAACATCTTATGACTTAATTAGGTATTATCAAGACATACCAGTTACATTTAAACTCAGGTGAGCAAATAAGGGCCATCTTGGGCCTCTTGTGTTTGTTCTGATTAAAACCGCATTATTCTCCTTTTACAAAAAGGATTGTTGACAATACATTATTGCCGTCATGTCCAAACGCATCCCGCCATTTTTGTTAAAAATTTTGCAATAATTTTATCTCGAGTAACCATGTTTATACATTTCAATAACTGGAAATCAGGCATATTTGAAACTTTCGGCGTTGTCAACTGTGTGGACTTGGTGGAGGCGAGTGGTAATGCCTATCGCTGATTGGCTAACAATGGTTATCAATCTGTGGTGACCTTTGACCCGTTCAAAAGATATCTACTTACCGCACTTGAACTTTGGTGTAATCTGTGTAAATCACAAAAAGGATAAACTTTGAGCATTGTTCTAGTTCTTTACATAATTTAGAAACAAAAAGTAAAATATCGTTTCTTTTTGAATGTCTTAAATTTTTATGTGCAATATCATATCTGAAGCGGTTTTTGAACGCTAGCAGAAATTTGTTATCAATTTGTACTTCAGTTTTTTGCGTGTTAAAAAACAAAATTCCAGTATAACCCATATATTAGCCCGAAAATCACTGGATCGCATCTTGTTCCTTCAAGTATAAAATGTTTGGAAAAATCGTTCATTCAATTTCTTTCGCCCCAAAGATGCTACCTATATGCTGCTCGTTAGTTAAATTCAGTGGTGTTAATCAATTCATTTTTCACAAATTGTTCCAGATGAGTTCGGAATCTTCCTAGCAAAATTTTCAGCCGTCTTAAGTTATGAAATTCATTTAAAACTAGATTTGTTCCTTCATGACAAAACATTTCATAGCTGGATTTGGACTCATATAATTTGGGAAGTTTAGATTCATTAATTTTTCAACTGTTTGGCTTATGTTTTTATCCATCAAACGTTTCGGCCCGTAGTGTCACTGATGAGGAATGAATTTTCGAAATGTGCACATATGGCACATTAAAATTTGTGTTTTATATTAACTCATTGTGGTATAATGTTAAAGGGGGGTATGCATGTTTGAAGGCATACTCTTTTGGTGAGTTAGCACCATTAAAGTCATCCTGAGTTAACGCTAGTACAGACACAGAATTTAAATCAGAAAAAACGCATCCCGTACATCCACTAGCATGTTCACAGATTGATCTTTAAGCTTTAAGCTGAAATGCGTAAATTTATATAAATAAGATTTAAACCAATTAACCAACCTATTCCTGGTTTAGACAGGTTGTCTTTGTCTATTGAGTCTGTGGTCGTATTATTGTATACTTCATAAACTAGCTGGTTTGTCGTTTTTCTTCAGTATTTTCCATTAGGTTAAAGGTTTATAAGTATAGATCTTTAAGAATAACGGTCAATCTGTTTGGAATTCATGGTGAATATACTATATTTCTTAATTTTCTGCTCTCTCTGGCTATCAAATCCGATCCATCCGTAGTTCTCGTCATAATGCATCGGTTTGATATATGTCCTGTATAAGTATGTTACTACTAGGAAAAACTACTCTGTAATGACGAGGGAAAGCTTACACATTCAACTCTTTTAAACTCACTGCCAGCCAATCATAAAGGCTTTAAGCTAGAAGAAATATAAATAACTTTTAAGAAAAGAAAAAAAAATATACATGTATATATTTAGCAAATTAAGAAAAAATTAATGTTCGTTTACAATGGAAAAGCTAAAATTACAAGACTGAAAAACTGACATGGGATAATCACCAAATAAATGAATAAATTAATCAAAATTAAAAAAAATAAATTTTTAAAAAACCCTACCCAGAAATTCTGTTTGTATTATGTGTACTAAAACTGTTTACAGTGGGCAAATTTTGTTCTTAACGGCAAGATAAAATTACAACACCGAAACTTTCTTCGTAAAAGGGTAAATTAAAATGTTATAATAATAATGATAATAATAATATTAATATAATAGGAAGAAAAAGAAGCAGAAGAATAAGTAACAGAAGAAGAAGCCATGATACAGAACTTTTTAAAGTAATTCCTATTAGAATCACGTCACCCGCCCACGTGTTTTATGGAGATCATCTATCGGATATGTTTTGTGTTAAAATACATTTCTTACATGCCGTGTCAATTCTTAATAACCAATTTATTATTTTGATGTGACCCATGAAACATATTAACGATCGATAATTTTTTCCCTGTATTAAAGAATCAGTATGCTGCTGTTACTATATCTTATAACACTGTAGCTGAAATGGAATATCTTGTTAGCATCGTCAGAGACAAGATAGATTAAACGCTCAACGGTTTTGGAAAACATCATCTTAGAGCTTCATCTTACGGAATGTCAAACACGCATCTCATACCAAATGTCTAAACGAGTCAACAATATTTATTCCAATATTTTCGCATGCCAGTTATTATGTGGAATTTAATTTCCATTAGGATTATAAAATCTTGTATTGATGATATTTTGTTTATATACTGGAATTATTCTTTTGACACTGATCAATGGATTTAATTAATCGCAAGTCTCATATAAAATTGCTATGATTATTAATGACTTTTTGTTAGATTTTTTTTAGTGTGAACATAACATTCTTTATACTTCATCAGGAAATAAAGGCAACGAAAGAAACCCTTTAAAAGAATTCCACATGTGTAAAATGATAGATTTATCAGAAACAAATTACATGTTTGATTGAAGAAAATAATTAAAATTGTAACGTAAATATATCTTGCTTTGTTAATTAAATCGTAAAAAGAAACAAACAGCGTGTATTAATAATAAACGACATTGGATACAACAAACTATAATTTTATAAAACATTAGTTAGCACAAATGGAACTGACAAATACTCAACATTGATTAAAATAACATAACAATTAGTCAGAAGAAAATGAAATGAAGACCTAGAAATTTAGGAAATGAGCTTAAAGAAAACAAATGACGACTGAAGAATCTGAAGTAGGGATAATGACTAAAAAGTCTGATAAAGCTCCTTATCTTATAATGAATGCTGTTATGATTACAAGTTTATTTGGAAGTGTTATTAATTCTACTATACTTGGGATATCAGCTGCAAAAGGTAAGATTCCGCTTTTATAGCTATTTATAAAACTTCGTTTTAATATACATGCATGCTTCATTGTATTTTATTTTGAAAACATCTTGTTACAATATATACATTTAAACAAAAACATAACCCGAATGTATACTTGTATTTAAGGTTAAATTTCAACTATTTTCATTTTCCTTTCTACTTTACTATAAAAAAGAAAATTGAAAAAAAGCGAAAACTCGAATTTGTGAAGTCAAGAAAAGCAAAAGTTTTAAATACTTAAAATTAAAGCATTTCCAAACGTAGACGACAAAAATATATGATGAACGAAATTAGGAGGTTGACAATGGATCGAAGCCTGGCCTAGGGTTTAAAAATGCTAAAGACAGAGTCAGGAAGGCAAAACACAAACTTATGAGAGCAACAGTAAGTTAAATTTGCCTAGTTTAAACAGTATTTTGATCACCCAATTCAATGCATTTCGGCCCAGAAAAAGGCTATTGTAATTTGAAAGTAAGCAAACTAAAAATGAAATAATGTTTGAAATGCACACCACAGTCATACCAAATTGGAAATGTTACATAATGTATTGTTTGTTGTGTTTTTCATTCCTAGATAAATTTAACATTTATCTACCGGACAAAAAGACAAAAGAAACATTAATTTATCGGATGTTGGTCTTGTTTGACCTGTGTTTACAATTACTGGCCATTCAGAACAACGCCTGTTCGCCATCGTGGTTTATATGACTTATAATTGATTCATTTAAAATTGAATATTTAGTTACAAAATACGATATTTATTATTTTATCAATACAACGAGATCTATGATAAGCCATATCCGAATGATCTGTCATATCTAACTTCTATGAATTGTTGACGTTTTATGATTCTAAGAAGAGATCACAAGAGACATGTAACTGAAGTGTATCGCCCTCAGAACATAATCGAAAGTATTTGCAGGGAGTGCTTGGCTCTCCCATTTTATCAAAAGGATAAAAAAACGGTATTCATTTTGCAGTTATTTGTTTGATATGTCAGTTGGAGTCAATCAACAAATTAATTTAACCTATTATGTTTGATACCGTTATCAGTAAGGAGTCAGGTAATAATGTTTTACGCTTCAGTTAAGATTCTTTCACTTACAGTACAGGCCTGTCGAAAGTTTAACACTTAAGTGCGAATTAGTGCCGACTCGGCAGCTCGTCTTGGCCCCTCGGCAGTTATGTCTTTGCCAACAGTAATCTACAGCTCGGTACCTTTTCGGCAGCTACTGTCTATCGTTCGGCAGTTTTTCGGCCACTTTTCGACTGCTCAGCACTTTCGGCTGGAGTGAATCAAGAGTAAAGAGATCAGTAGGACAATTAGTAGAGAAGATAACATTCATCAACAGTGTCAGTGAACAAGTTTCTGTTAGAATCACTATCTAATTATGCGACTTTCTTCTAAATCAAAACGTTTGATGACAGGTGTGGGAGTCTGGCTTATCTAGGGGACAAAGTGTCTAAATTAAACTCCGTTTGTTTGAAATTCTTTTGCCTTGGTAACGAGAAGGTGTTGAAAGTCGTGTATTGAAACCAGGTATGTGATTATGACAGGAGATTAACATATTCGGATTATGACACGTGATGTTTAACTGTATAGGTACTTTTAATGACTAAACCAATACTGATGGAAGTAGTAGTCCAGTTTTTTGTTTTTAAAATCTCGCTACATAATGGAATATTAAAGATTTATGAAATTCTGGAAATAAACACATATGTATCTTCTCCGCCGTCCATTTATTTAATTGTTTTTATTTATTTATTTATTTATTTATTTATTCCTCAAAATTTCTTATTCTTTTTTATTTATTTTTTTTTTATTTGATTTGCACTTAAGTCCTCAAATGAATGATATATGATATATTTCATTATTACTATATATACAATTAATCTCTCTCAGATGTAAATTGCTCGGCCACTCGTTAGCTAGTGGCCGAGACTAGGCTACCAAAAGGCCAAATGATCTGCCGAGCCGTGGACAGTTCAAAATGCCGAGGAGCCGAATGAGTTGCCGAGACTCGGCTACCAATTAGCCGAGTCGTGTATTGCTCCATTTGCCGAGGGGCTGAGAGTTGACAACTTTTCGGCCACTAGTTGTCCACAGCTCGGCTTCTCGGCAGCCTAGTCTCGGCACATTTTCGTCAGCTTAGTGTTAAACTTTCGACAGGCCTGTACTGTATATCGAGGTGGAGAAAAACGTGGTTTCCGAGTAAACCACCCACCTTTGGCAAGCGAACTGACAAACTTCTCACACTGCGACATATAATATCTAATTCAAATTTAGAAATTTTGGTAAAGTAACTTAATTTTAAACTCTTTAAAACCAGGAAAAAATAAGAAAATAAGAAACAACAATGTATTTCAACAGGCTTATCGAATTTTATCCATTATCAATAATTGTTAATATAAATTAATAAATAAATAATAAATTGAAATGAAAATTAAAAATTAAAAGAATTAATAAAAATAAATTAAATGAGATAACTGTCGAAAACAGTTTCAATATTCTATCGGTATAAACCACCTAATATAAGAAAGATATCTATCAAAGTCAAAGAAGATGTCAAACACAGACATACCGTAAATCATGATCACAGTCTCAAAAGCAAACTTTGAAAACTGGCTAATAAGGATAAACACGTAAACGTCTACCAGAAAAAGTAAGCATCTTCTGTGTAGAAAGCTACACCCGCCACGTGGGTGAGAATAAAAAAAGTGAGAATAGAAGAAATAAACAAGAATTAGTGGGATACAACGAGTTTACACTTTTCAACAGTATTGTGACGATGGCCATTGTCTTTGTAAATGCGTTGATAAGCATAGGCTTGCAATTTCCTGAGTCAACACATTTTGTTGGCAATCTTTTTTTGTTGTAGAAATTTCCCATAGTGGGAACAATTCATTTCTAATCAGTATATTTTGTTGTATTAATTTCCGATAGTGGGAACAAACTCTATCATACCGCATCAAACAATACGCGTGTGAAAAACAGGAATATCGATGCAAAAAAAAAAAAAAAAAAAAAAAAAAAAAAAAAAAAAAAGCAAAATGTGCAGTAGAAAAATTAAAAATTATTTTCATCACGTTTGTTATATAGCTTCAAATGTCGCTTTCCGTTGGTGTCATAACTGAGATATAAATAAATATATATAAAGATATAAATTCAAATATGAACCAGAACATAGACGAGTAGTTATATATTTTAATCCAAGCAAACTAAGATAGATGGTATTCACATTTTCCAAAAGTTTGAGACTATTAAAAGATAGAATGATATTTGTATTATTCTCTGTTTGTAGAGCTAAGTAATATATTGAAATTGTTGTGTCAAGTTCTGCTCATATAAATAAACAAGTAGGCAAGCAATTGGCATGTTGTTATGCCGATTGTTTGTTGGGAAATAGTAATGCTATACATAACAAAAGTGTTGTTTATCAACAAGCTAAAATTTTGTTACTAATGTTTTTGTAACTGTTTTGTTTGTAGTCTATATGTTGTTTGAGAAAAAAGTATTTATATCTTGGCTTACCGTTTTGTGAAAACAATGACAAAAGAATGACATTTTACAAACGTCATTTTAAGCCTAAGCCTTTATTTATATCACACCACCAACTCTGATCATGATTATTGCCGCATTTAAAAACTAGTAAAACAATAAAAGATGGAAACAAAACCAAATTTATGTTTATTACTGTTACATACATAGCGATATGCACATTTAATTTTTTATTTAAAATATGGACTGTATCTTTAATAAGGATAATGCCAGGCTAACGGCACTGAATTTCCCAGATCTCTTTCAAAAGCTGGCCGAACTTGGTTTAAATACCCTGCGCAAAGATGCATCACACATACCAGTTTTGATTTAAACATCAAACAGACCTATATTTCTCCATTTCATAAACTAATATGCCTGTTTTGACCAGTATTATATCTGACAACAAGAATCTTTTATCAAACGACTGTATATATGCTCAACATTTTTCAACAAATTCAAATTTAATTATATCAATAAGACTTAAAAACTGCTGGAACTTTGGAAAGACGTCTTAGTTTACAAATACAATCTTCCGATTCTTTCATTTTATTTGGTTGTACACCGCCGGTCTAGATTCATTTAACCTTTTTAAACAATCGAACTAATGTATTTAAGCCTGAAGTAGGTGAGTTATATTATCAAAAAGTAAATGATCTAATATCAGTTCTTCGGGAATAATAAATAGTTCTTAGTCGGTCTTGAATACTTAATTAAACTTAACGGCCATGAAATACTGAACGTTTGAAATACCTTTAAGCTCATATTTAACACACTTTTTATGCCAACAGTGCGCCTCTAGCAATTTGTTTAACAATTATATGTTATTATGTAGAAAATAAGACTTACAAGGAGAATGATTGTGTCCTATGGGCATTAGTGTTATTTGTCAAAAGAAAAAAATCCTTTGTGTATAGGAAATGTGGGTGTTTGTTATGGCATTCTTGAAAAGATACATTTAACCTTTTAATATCAAGTTTACAGTAATATACATATACAAAAGACGATTAAAACTAATTTTTTTTAATCTGATCAAATTTCTGTTATTTCTTTTTAACACCCACGTTCTTACGTTATTATGTAAACATGTCAAACAGGACCTGTATTGCTCACTTGGAACTCTCTGTATTTTATAAAATAAATTAACAAGAGAAGGCCCATTGGACCCCCTTTTACTTACCTAGAACACGTGTTTTATATGGGTATTTATTTATTTATTTATAATTCTATAATAATTGTGTCTATCTTTTAATTATTCTGGATATAATGTACAAGACGACTGTAGATTCTACAAGAACACCATCCATCAAACTTTTAGGCTGTGTAACTTCTGAAAACATTCACATTATTTTTTCCATATTTTAAAATACAGTAATCCAATAGTTAACAAACTTATGTAGCAGAACTTTTCTGAAATTTTTCAAAATATTTCTCAGTAAAGTAAAAATTTGTTTGTTTTTTTTTTTCTTAATTGCGTTCAGTATTAAAACGATAAATTTTTCTCGTAATTTACAAATCGCAGCTTTATAAAGAAATAACGTACATGTCATTATCTTTAATGGACTTCCATTTTTGAAAGATCAAATTGTTAAAAAAAACGTAAAAATCATAACAGTGTTACTAAAAACACATAATTTGCATGCCACATAACACTGCGAAAGAATGTACAAAAGTCTTTTGAAATAGACCATTACTTTCAGATGAAAGTTTTTAAATAATTAAAATTCACCTTATTTGCATAATTCCTACATGCAGCACAAACGAAACAATTAACGAGAAAAAAAGCATGTTATTTCTATATTCATACTTCATTGTATTCGATACTTGTATAGATAAATCTAATTTATAGGAACTGCATTTCATTTTGAACTTCTAACGAACAATCCTGTTACGAACTGTGACCTTCTTTATCAAATTAAGATCATAGTTTAAAGTTTCTTTCTGATTTTGAAAGCTTTTCAAAATCTAGGCTATGATAGTACCTAATTTGCAAATTGCAAAAATATAGAGCACATAGTAATTATATCGAAACTCCGTAAAATGCATTGAATACCCCACGATTTATTTCTTTCTTAAAATTTAAAATTTCAACACAATCGAAACTTTTATTCATATACCAATTATTCTTTAATGGAAGGTTTTTGCAGTCATCTTGGATTTTAGACGGACATGTCGGATACAAATATATGTCTTGTAACAATTCAATGACCTTCCATATAAAGTCTTTATTAAATTTTTACAATATCTTATTTTTAGAGCAATGGATTTTAAAACATTTATGCTTAAACTATGCTTGATTTTATTATAAAAATATAAAATAAATGTTATACGGAAAACTAAAATATGTTAAATTCCCATAATTCTATTTTCTTAATTAAAAACCTTATAAAAATGTGTAATTAATATATTTAAATAGACATT
Organism: Tegillarca granosa; assembly: GCA_029721355.1. Lineage (NCBI taxonomy): Eukaryota > Metazoa > Mollusca > Bivalvia > Arcoida > Arcidae > Tegillarca > Tegillarca granosa. Next base: position 17,075,369 of record CM056601.1, read on the forward strand.
TATAAGGTTTTGCTTTTAGTAAGAACGGTCATGCAAGATTACATACACAAGTACATGTTAAATATATATAACTCAAATCTTTACCACTAGGAAATTTTTAAAACGAGTTTCGTTTCAATTAATTTTCCTGGTTTTCAGATTGGAATAAAAAAAAACACTCGCGCACTTTCGAAGAACACGTATCCGCAAAGGTTGTTAGAATAAAATACAAAAAAATAAATTATAAAAATAAAATAAAATAAAATAAAATAAAATAAAATAAAATAAAATAAAATAAAATAAATAAAATAAAATAAAATAAAATAAAATAAAATAAAATAAAATAAAATAAAATAAAATAAAATAAAATAAAATAAGAATTGAGCTTTCAAAGATCCTGCGGTCAGAAAATTAGCAAAGTCCACAAAATCTGAAAGAGAGCGAACCAAAAAAAAAAAATTTTTTTTTAAATAGATATTCTCTAAACACGATCCAGCTGCATTAAGTTTTTTAATTTTCTGAATTTTTTTGATTTTCTAAAAATATGTTGTTTTTTTTGAAAATAGATATTCTCTAACCACGATCCGTGAGATTCATTTTCTTAAATTTCGTTTCTTTTAGCTGTAAATAAACGGAATCATCTGACCGGTTGGTCAATGTTTAACGATGGTAATTATGAGCTTGGAGCATGCGCACGGATGTACGGAAAACCCATGAATTGAAGGTAAACATGACAAATTGCATTAATTGCCCTTAATTAATATCTAAATGTATTTGAAATGGTGTAATGTATCCCTTACTAAGTCACAAATGACAAATTCAACGAAGTTCTGTGTTTAATTTATCGTATTTCACCGTTTTTAAAGTTGTGTTTAAATGACCCGGGTTTTGATGACGTATCCATGTTCTAATATTAGATCCCAAATGCTGCATCTCGCTGGGTAATTACTGTAATTTCTGTATTTATTCGAGCTTTAATCGTTGAACCAAATGTAACATTGTTCATTAGGAACATCATTTATTAGATTAGCACCGTTTTAATTTTTTCTTTGAAAAACTTAATGCAGCTTTAGGTTTCTTGTCTTGTTTGCATTGTATCATACACATTTGATCAGAGAGCCTTCAAGATTTTTCCTCTTTTATATTGTATAAAGTTTGTAACAACGGGGTCCAACAGCATTTCGTAATATTGTGAATCTTGACTTTGGGGTGTTTTTGTTTGGTTTCCTAAAAAATTAAAGTTGAAGAATTGAATACGTTTTAGCTATCTCTATTCTACGGTGTCTGTATTTGGAGTCAATGCTCCTAAAATAACAACATGTGGTTATACAATCATTCTCTTACAACACACATACATTCATACAAAATCATAGTGACAAGACTGGTTGCACAACATGATTGAAATGGACATGAATTACAATAGGACCTAGAAAAAAAAGTTTTAAATTAACGTTTTCCAAAATTGGTTAAGGAATAATAAAAATAATAATAGTAATAAAATACAAAATAATTTTTGTAAATATTCAAAAGAATATTTAACTAAGTTGGGGGGAAATTAACTCAAAATGTGGTGCAACAGTCAACAGTAAACCTGACACAGAATATAAACAACATTAATTAAATTTCAATAAACATCACTCTCTCTCTCTCTCTCTCTCTCTCTCTCTCTCTCTCTCTCTCTCTCTCTCAATACAATTGATAATAAAAATTAAGTGCTAAAGTGCACTAGGAAAAGATAAGCAGACAAAAACTACAATACATAAAAAAAAACCATTAAAACTACAATATTTAAGAGAATTTACTTGGGAAATCCTTGACCTAGGGAGATTATGAATAATAATAAATCATTCCCAGATCTGATTGGCTGAGACAAGAAATGGCGTCACATGCCCGGTTTTTGATGAGAAAAATGAATAAAACAACTTAAACTTTAAAATATGAACAATAAAATAAGTACATCATAATGGTGCATCTGACATGTTTGCTTGATTACAAAAAAAAAAAAAAAAAAAAAAAAACTTAAAACATTAAAGGAACAAGAGGTGGAACATGTCAGTGCTGCGGACAACATGCCTGTTGCATGCCAAAACTTAAATCAAGAATAAAAACGTTAAAAATAGATTATCGGGGATTGTTGCATGAGAAGTCATTGAAAACAATCTTAAAGTATTGACATCTAAATGCTTACTGAACGTCAATGCTTGTAAGACTTGAAAAATACAAATCTGGGCATAGTTTACACGACAGTCACATGCTGACTTCATCGGAAGTACTGATATATAAAATCAATGAAGGGATGTAACTCAGTTACATTAGAGACTTTTTAAGGTGGCTCAGGTGGTTAATACTTTTAGAAGTCGAAAAGTATCAAAAACATAAAATAACAGTTTAATACTTGAAAAGTGTAATAGACAGAGTATCAAATAAAAAACCATTAACACAACATTATGAAAATGACCCTTCACACACAAAAATACAAAATAGTGCACACATGACTAAAGTGTAATTAATTTACTTAACTTGTCAATAAAAAAAAATCTTATAATAAGATTTAATTTTAATAGCAAATTTTGAATAAAAATAAATATGTTGTCTGAACGGAATCTTAAGCATCTAAATAAATCTTAGTTGAAAAAAAATAATAATGCTTAAAATTTGAGATGATAAAATTTAAACTTAAGTAAAGTAAATAATATTTGACTAACCTAAAAAATTAAAGTTGAAAAATTGAGTAAGTTTTAGCTATCTTTATTCGCCGGTGTCTGTATTTGGAGTGATCAGACTTGCGAGCGATAGCGTATTTAATTTCCGACTTTTCCGTGAAGTCACGTGACCTTTGTGAAAAATGTGTAAAATGATAATGTTTGATTGGTCACTTATAAAAAAAATCCCTTCTTTGGCCTCAAAATGCCAGTGTGATCATTTTTGGAGATAGCGTCCCCTTAAAGTGTTTCTTACTGTGAAACTAATGCTGGATAAATATTGAGGGAAAATGTTAGATAATTTCGGATAATCTGTTACATAAATTTTCGACTTATTGATAAAAACTTGTATAACATTTATAAAATAATTTCTTAGTTATGAACTAAAAATAATAAACCAAATATAAATGATTTAGAAAACAAGACTTATAAAAATATTTACAATGTATTATTTCATTTAAATGGTTTATTCAAAAAGTATGAATTACAAAAATCATGAAAAAGTGCATGGTTACAATATTCTAATATAAAATATTCGCGCGGAGTTTTTAATTTGATATGGCATCGCAAATTCAACTTAATTTTTCTTGTTTAATCTTGCATGATATGAGTGCATTATTGTAATGCAAAAAATTATCTCAAGGTATACTGTACCAACGCACTATATTCGCGTCACAGCGATTCTGAAATGTTCAGTTATTTCTGTTAGGTATTCACGAAGATTTTGAAGTGAAAAAAAAACGGACAATTGTGAGACGAGACATTAAAACAAAACTACTAAATCTTCAGCCCATTGTAATGAAAGATCTAGAGTGATATACGTGTTAAAATGCTTTCTAGTGTTTTTCATAATACGTACATGCACACTATGAAGGCAATAACGGGAGTATGAAAAAGAAAACTTTATATTGGAGAGTAACAACTTCACTTGGCAACCTTTGTTACAAATTACTAATCATTTTCTTCCTCGTCTAAATTCGATTTTTTACAAATACGATAATGCTAAACGCAAACCATCTTCATTAATAAGGTCAATACTTACCAATATTACGACTTAAATAGATAATAAACTCTGTAGGAATTCTATATCTTTAATCATGTTTGTCGGAAACTCCAATTAGTAGAAACCTTTGAAAGTGAAAACAAAAATAAACAACGTAAAAAAGGGGGAAGATCAAAGGATGGTCAATAAAAAATGTAACTTTTAATAATTAAAAAATATCTGCTCAAATAAAGGTTTATTCAAGAGTAATACATTTCAGAAAATCAATTTTAAAGCAACACACATTTGAAATGGTTACTTTTTCTAGTGGATTAAGCATGCAAGGTAATTAATCAGATTATTTTGATATTGCTGGTATTTTCTTTAATCAAGATTTTCAGTTGAACGTAGGCTTTTCACAAGCGATTTAATGTTTCATTCATCTAGACGACCTAGTTTCTCTTTTAAGGAAAATGTTTTCGGGAAATGTGGTTAGTGATAAGTTTTTTTATTGACCCCAAAATTGCATTTTATGATTGGTTAGGTTATGCGTCCATATAAACACTTCAATTGCTTCGTTGAACAATTTACTTGGTCGTACACACACATATATATATATATATATATATATCCAGTCTAATTGTACTGTTTCTAGAAGTATTTCTGTCGTGTCAGCATTTTATTGCAAGTTTATTGAAGAGTTCAGAAAGGCTGGGGGATAAAGATTATTATTTTATGTTTTTCGCTGTCAATACTTTTTTTTCTTTTTCTAGTTGATTTGTTTGTTGTGAAATCACTGAATCAGTTCAAAAGAATCATGAAAGGACTTTTTTGAGTCCGTTGCCAAAGCATACACTTAACAATCCTAGTGACTCTAATCATTCCTATGGTTGGAATCCCACACGAGAATTTTCTATGTGAGACAGTTTGTAGGTTAGGGATCTGAAAGAGGTTGGTTTGCTCCTGAACTACTGTTTTTCCAACCGCACTAGTACTAACAGTCTCAATATATGTTAGATCATATTAAATAAGACACAAAACAATGTATTCTCTTTACCCGACTCATATTGTAGTAAAATATCGTTTTAGTATAAGCTTGTATCCAGTTGATATTGCTTATGGCGGTTGTGAGTAGCTAGTGCTTACAATTCGGCCTCCCTGGTAAAAAAAACGTGTTTAATTTAATAAATTTTTCATATTTTTTTCGGGTATATGGACCTTTATATGTTTGTATGATCCCGTCATACGTATAATCTCCAAACAAACTTAGCTGTTGCCTTAAAATACTTTTCTCATAAACTTACGTATCTGATGTGATGTCGAAAAACTCAAGAACATGCAAAAGAGTTTGACGATGTCGACTGTTCTGAAAACTAATTATTCTAAATGAATAATTATGATAATATGAAAGGTGCATATATTTTGAATACTTCAGAGAAATTATGGTAAAATATTATGCTCCGAGTGTTAAGTTTTGTGTGGTAAAAATTGTCAACCTTGTCGAGCCGTAAAATGTTTCGTCGTTTCAAAAGGATATTACGTCATGTTTGCTTCATTTTCTGGGTTAGTATTGTAAACCTTCTAAAAATTGAATGTGTATTACTCTTTTGATTAATGTAAGGTAATGCATCATAAAGGAGCTTTTTATTGTATTTCAATAACGATTTTAATAAAATAAATTAATGAATATGTATTTTTGCATTCTTTGACGGACAGTATAATACATGTGATACTCTTTTTGTGATAAATGAACATTGATTTTACAATCAATAGTACATGATAGTTCAGAAGAAATGACTGATTAGAATAAATGGCAATACGAATAAATGTCGATTGTTATAAATTAAATATAGCTTAACTCACTTGGATCGTTATCAGATCCAATCAATTTCCATCACAATTTCTAAGTTTTCATCAGTTGACAGCCATTGACGGTCCAAGGATCAACAACTGTATTTCATTTAGTTATAAAATTTCCTGTTTTTAATAGTATAGACTTTATTCACAATATTATGATCAAATACAGGACACTTTAAACGTATGGTACTATCATAATTCAAATTCAAATAAAATAATATTTCGTTTTAAACTTATGTATGATTTTCGAATAAAACATAATTACATGTTATGGCTCAAAGGAAAAACAATATGCACTGAAAAAGCATATGTCAAGAATTATTTATAAACGAACATGCCAGAACAGGCATGAAACATCACATGTCTACAATAGTAGAATGACGATTGAAAGATGCCATTAAATATTTGCATACTTTATACATTAATGTAACAGAGACAGTTAGCAAAAGGTTAATAAATTTTGGTTTAGTGGGTCAATGACAATAATAATACGGTCAATATTTTCTTCTGATATCCCTGTAAAAAAGGTAATGTTTTCTCCTGAAATCCCTGTAAAAAGGTAATTTTTACTCCTGACATCCCTGTAAAAACGTAATTTTTTCAAATATCCCTGTAAAAAGGTAAATATTTACTCATGATATCCCTGTAAAAAGGTAAATATTTACTCCGATATTCACTTTCAACTTGTTTTAAATTACAACAAACACATAACCGTTGATTTGGTTTTAACCTCGATATTTCGAACTTTTCTATATTCAAATTATGAGTACTGATTCTAAAGGTTGTAAATAGCTTTCAAAGTTGAATATCATCCGCTTTATTGATGAATTTTTCAAACATAAACTCAGATTTATATAAACTGTACGATTCTAGTTTAAGACTATTGCACAGATACTCAAAAATGGTTTAATAATAATGATGGTAGATTTTAGAATTTTTTAACAAGGGAGATAGAAATCATGGTTATAACAACATCCAGCATTTCAAGACTTGATAATAAATTTTTAACATTAAATGCAAAATATAAGTTATCATAACTATTACCCAGATCATCGTTATTTCTCGATTCTTTATATACAATGTATGTGAGAAATTCTCAATCCTCTCCATCTGACAGAAATTTTATCCAGTATTTTAAAATTTCCAGCTTCTGGATAATAGAAAATTGGAAGCGCCCAAACTCTCCTAAAACCGCATAATAAGACTCCGTATTTCTTAACCAAATAAAAAATTATGATAGAGTCTTTCTATGTCATTAGATTTATGGTACCCCCACACTTCTGAACAATATAATAGCAGGAAAAAACAAGACAGTCAAATAGAAAACTTTTTTTCGACATGTATAATGTTATTTTCAAGAAGAACTAACAGACCGTATAAATATTTAACACTTTGATCACAGATAATCATAATAATTTGTCTATCAGCTGCTGCAAGACTATTGCCGATTTCGAAAACAATGCAGTGTTGTCGGCATATAATAACGAGAAAAAATTTTCGTTTCCAATTAAAACTAAATCTTTATAGCTTATCAACAAATAATCATTTAAGTAGTGTATAGAGAACAAAATATTAAAGGTGGTATTGGATCCCCTTGTCTCACTCCACTTGAGACTGAAAAATAATCGAAGTTATTATCATTATATCTAACACAAGATGAAAGATTTTAGTACAATGGTTTTAAAAGATATACAAACTTTAAACTAACCGAGCTTTTCGACAGTTTTGTCTACAATTTGTAATGTAAAATACAATCAAACTTTTTTTTAACTCTAGAAATGCTGTGTAGGCTTTTCGACATTATATATAACGTCAGGAGCGATTGATTGAAGTATAAAAAGCAATCGGGTGTACTTTTATCCGGTCTGAATCCAAACTTACTTAAGTTATTAAGGCTCTCTGACCATTGTGTAAAAAATGATTATTTAGAATATGTGAAAACAGTTTCCCCAAAATACTCGTTAATGTTATTCCTCTGTAGAAATTTGCGTCGTTCAAGTTTCCCTTTTTCAGAAAATGAATTATTACTCCTTTTGTCCATAACAATGGGTAAACTGCAGTATCAAATATAGTGTTAAACAATCTGCAGAAAAAGGCAACCAGAACATCAGTTGTTAAGTTAAATAATTCTCTAATTTAATTATCTACTCCTACAAATTTACCACTTTTCAGTTTACAATTGCATACTTCACTTCCTCCTCTTTAATAACACTGTACTGTCTTAAAAACGATATCTAGCATGTCCTTTTATCTTACTCTACATGTAGCGTGTTCCACAAAAATCAACTCTATTTTCATTGGTCATAATCTGTTATATTTATTCTGAACTTCACAAAATGCTATTTTTTGCTTGACGGCATTCATTATCAAACAAAAGATTTCACCGCCGATTTTCGTTTATTAAATCCGGAAGTTGTAAAGCCTGTATCATACAGTTTAACAGAAAAATTGTCACCTTTTCTTGTATTAGGTTTAATTTGCCCCACATTGTTCAACATATTATGGAAGTAAGGTATTATATCTACAACATTCCTTTTGCAATTGTCCCTAGATTCGACATTATCGTCCCCAGCTAATCTACTTATATATACTTATTGATTGATTTTTTAAAATAATATTCTTCCTATTATCTGTCCGAAGCCCTAAGATATAACGGTACACGAAGGGAGTATTTATTCTGATCGAGAATCCCAAAGTTTAAGATTGACAAAAATTGACATCATTATCATTACAAAATGTTGTTTTACCAATCCTACTTTTAGAACCTAATTTATCATTACATATCAACAAACCGGGTTCTTTGCAAACATTCTAAACTCTTCTGCCTTAATCATTACACTGATTATTCTGAATAGTTCTGTCAGAAATACCTTTCAGTTGGTTAAGTTCTTTTTCATCATTTTCAATATAAACACCATTGCAGACATAACGAATTACATTATCAATATCAATAAAATCTTTGCACCTACCAACCCGAATATTTACGTTCTCTACACATTATAACTTTACATGTATTTTCATATCTACTAATGTCAGTTTCTAAAATGTCAGAATAATCAATATCAGACTGTTTTATAATTTGACCTTAGGGTATATATACACAACATAAAGCATTTTATCCACCAAAGTTTAAGATGGTTTATCTAGCATGACCCATACTATATTATGTATGGTATTATCATAATTCAGTGCAATAAAATTGTAGCCTTTAATGTGCTTAAAGAAACTCAAAAACATTTATTTATTATCTACCACAAAATATTTAAACCAAGAAATTAGAAACTGAAAAACAGTAAATCTTTTTCTTATATTGTGGAAAAACGGAGCAAAATAATATATAAATAGTGCCCTGGCTTGAGGGAAATATGGATAACTATCTCCCGAGCCGACAGGCGAGGGATATAAAGTTCCCAAGGGAGACAGTCCTTCATGTTTCCCTCAACCAATGGCACTATTTACTTTATTATACCGAATACAAAGCCTGTTTAAAATGCGTTAAATTGTATCTGGCAAAGAACTGCAGAAGTTACTGGTCAATAGCTTACGTAATCTGAAGTAGGGTTATTCGGTAGTTTCCGTGATGAACAGTGATGAGTTTCCGTGACTAGCTGTGAACATTCCAATGTTGATAGCTGCTCCAAATTGTTTCATACCACGTGATTAGAAATTGACCAATAATAGTTTAAGAATTTTCCGTGAGGTATAATAATAATAATATTTAACGCCTCTGTCAACGAAATAGCCAAGATTTGTAACCTTATATCGAGATGGTCAGTTCAGGGTCGATGGTGGAAACCGACAGGCACGGAAAACCATTAAACATCGACAAACAAACTGAAAAAAAAACCAAGAATATGATCCAGGTTTGAAAGGTCATTTGATCGGTAAGCGCGCGTATTGGATTGCAAGGTCATTGATATCGTCACACACACACACACACACACACACACACACACACACACACACACACCATGTTATATTTGATAACAGCGTAATTTAAGAATAAATAAATGAATAAATAAATATAATCAAATAAAACAACAGTAACACCATCATCAACATGATTATTATCATCATCAATAGCAGCATCATCAGCAGCAATTTCATCAATAGTTATTTTCTATGTGAAATTAAACGGATTTTAGTGTTTATTTTTACCTTACTTTTAGTAGTTTCATTATAAGCATCTAAACGTCCCCCTAGACTTGAAAATTAAGCAGGATTGATATCAATCCCGCATAATGCAGTCTTGTTTGAAGCTGACATAACAGAATATCTATACACAAGACTTAGGCTGTTTAGTTAGGTATTTATATGAAATTTGAAAGAAAAAAAAAGTTGTAGTTATTAATATGTGAACCGATGAGTCGATTCAAGATTCTTTTTTTCGGGACACAAGAATGCCAGTTAATAACTACTCTCTCTCTCTCTCTCTCTCTCTCTCTCTCTCTCTCTCTCTCTCTCTCTCTCTCTCTCTCTCTCTCTCGTGTTCGTCTCTTTAATTGCATCTCTTTCTTCCTCTCTCTCTGTGGAGAACATGTCGTCTGAGTCATTTTCAACATTTTATTACATGTACACAATTAAAGTTTCATATTAATTTCAGCTCTCTCTCTCTCTCTCTCTCTCTCTCTCTCTCTCTCTCTCTCTCTCTCGTGTTCGTGTCCTCTGAGGCATTTCCACGTTTTAATTGCATGTACACAATACAAGTTACATGCTGAATTCAGTAAAATTGTTGCTATTTAATTTTATATTCATCGGTCTCGATTTCATCATGATAGTAGATGGTTTTTTATTCAGTAGTTAAGTTACAAATAAAGCTGAGAAAAAAAACTGTAGAGAACCAATGAAAAAGCTATATAAAATGAATAAAAAAAATATTCTTAACTTCAAATAATCCAAGTATTTTGAAGGGAGTATAATTGTCATGCGGTTTTCAATTGAAGATGGCATAAAGGCTTCTGGTGACGATGAATTATTGTTACAATTAGACTAATTTAAGGATTAACTATGACATATTTCAATAGAGATCCAAAAGAAATGTATCGAATCTATTGTTGTGTAATCCGCTCGAAGAAAAAACTTTGTTAATAATAATAATAATAATAATAATAATAATAATAATAATAATAATGATAATAATAAAAACAGATTCAAAGGGTTATTATTATTATTATTTTTATTATTAAAGTTGCCTTTTCAAAAAAAAATTCTCGAAAAAAACTCTGTATTTTTTGTAAGTTTGGAAATTTTAATGTGAGTCTTTTTTATTGATTTTTTTTTAAAATTTATTGATTGGTTTATATTTTTTATTTATTTTTATTTATTTTTTTAAAGAAGAACTATAAGTAATTTTGATTTTCTCCGTAATGTACGTTTACACAAGACATCTCGTTGCCTCGTCGAACGGTCATTTCTTTGAACTGACATAAGGTCGAATGAAAACTATGTCGAATGAACTATTCGTCAAATACGATAATTGACAAAAATTTGTCGAAAATAAACTTTGTCGAAAGCATACTTAGGCAATAAAACGACTTCATTCTACGATTTCTTTCTTTTATTAGTGACAGGAAGTACAAAACAAACACAAAATTTGTTTAGCTGTAAAATTGTCAATAAGCGACATTGTAAGATACTTTTTTTTTCTAGATATATACCTAAATCATGAACGGATTTTTGTCCAACTACTTTATGTTGTAATCCTGAGTATTATTCAGAGTACCGTTATATTTTATTTGAAAGTCGAATCATTTTAGAATACCTTTATACTCGGAAAATTTCTAGACCTATTATATAACAATACGATAATACAAGTGGTTGAAAAAATCGACGAAATGTCGAACTAGATAGATAGATTGCCGTATTCTATCAAATATCCGTTCGACTAAATGTCTTTCGATGAAACGTCGTTACCGTAATTTACATGTTTATGATCTATTTCTTATAAATATATTTATATATAAATGTACCTATAAAATTACATTTACAACAAAATTGGATCATTTTATAGCATTATTTAAAATCGAGGGTTTTTTATCTGTGTTTTTATATAAATGGCTTTAATGATTGGGGTTGGATAAGCCGTGAACAATGTAATATAGTTTAGCTAAAACCAAAACAACAATTTTATGCTAAATGCATTTATAAAACAAAACATCAATGTAACGTAACTAATTGACTAACCGGATGAAATCTTGACCTTTTTGGAACTTGAAAATATGAATAATGTTGACGAAGATGTCTGATAGTGAATAAATGACCTTATTTGCAAAAAGCAAAATTTGCTGTAGCAATATACATATTATTTTTGACAACAATGACATTTGGATAATATAATAAATATAAAATATTGTACTATAGAGAAGATGTCAACACACACATTTATGTTTTTGCTAAAAACACTGAAAGACGTTTTTTTCATGGAAATCGCCTCTAATTAACTTGTCTCGAAGGAAACAAATGATGTGTCGTAGGCATTAATTTCCCAATTGCTCTTATAACAAGTTAATAGTATCCACTTACCAGATTTCTTATTTAGTATAGACATATATAATATAGCAGTATATTGTAGATTGACTATTAAGGTTTTCACCAATTAGTTTATTTTGAGAAATGACTGATACATCATGTTCAAGAGAAAATATATAAGCCATATAAATTTTATGTCCCATGGCTGTGTTTTATATTAAATAACATTTAAGAGAGAGAGAGAGAGGGAGAGAGAGAGAGAGAGAGAGAGAGAGAGAGAGAGAGAGAGAGATGAAACATGTTAATGGACATACTATAAATGAAATACACAGCACACTTTTATTTCTTTAAAGGTAGTATCTGACTGCAGTAACTATGGACTTCTATTATATGTTTTTAAACACGCGGGCTTTCTGAATAAAAACGTTCAAAAAGTATTTTATGACGCCATTTTCTACAATTACATCAATGTTTGGGTAACTACAAAGTGATTACCATCAATAATGTAACAAGTAACGAAAATTATTTTGGTTACTCCATAACATTTGTTTCTGTTTTAAATATCAATGCTCCTACTTCTTTATATGGTGGAAACGTCTTCGTGAATCTGATTCAGTTTCACAAAGACGTTTTTCAGATTAGCAACTAGCATATAAAGATGTTTTGCGATCATATAATGATGTTTTACAAACATATTATGGTGTTTGTATATAATATAATGATGTTTTACAAACATACCATTGTGTTTGTATATAATATAATGATGAAATATATCCATACAATAATATAATTGAAAAACCAAATCATATAATGATAAAACCAAATCATATTATGATAAAACCAAATCATAAAATGATAAAACCAAATCATATAATGATGAAGTAAAAAGATATAATGGCGAAATTCAATCATATAATGAACAGACCAAATAATACTATGGTAAAACAATATCATAGAATAATAAAACTGAAATATATAATAGTAAAATCAAACATATAACGATAAAAGCAAATAATATCATGATAAAATGAATTTATAAACCATTTTTGTACCATATAAGACAGCCATGGCGTTCCATAAAATATACATGTGACTGTTTTATATACATCTGAATCGGTTTTCGAATTAATTAGGTTGCTCGTTTTGTATACTTTTGAACCCAGCAAATGGCCCAAAAACATAAGACTTATTGTTTTTTTTTTAAATTTGGCATGTGTTATTGGAATCATTTGAAGATGTGGATATTTTAAAATGAAAATTCCGCACGATTTTTTAAAAGAGTTATGCCTTTGAGTGCCAAATAAGGATATAATGAAGAAAATTCAAAGACTTTTTTTTATTTTCTTTTCGAATTTGATATTGTTCCACAAAAAGATATAATGTTTAACATTTTAAAATGTTTATGTCATAATTTAAATATATTTCACATTTACCCGTTAAATTATGTGCACAAACCGGAAAACCACCCCTTACCAGTGACACAAAATTGTAGTTATGGTTTTTTGCAACAAGTTTCTAGTATGTTGTGTTCAATTTATTTGTGGGTGCAAATTGTTCTACAATTTGTACAGACAGACTTTTTTGCTAGTCTTCTAACAGCTCTTGTTATAATTTATGTTTAATTACATAAATATATGATCTTTACTCTCACCAATAATTGACATTTCAATTAGAATTTTAGCTCCTTTTATTATTCTTGCTTACATTATTAACATTGATGGGAAAATATTGCCTCACTCAGCGGTGCTTCCAAAATAATTGAGTCGCTCGTTTAGTATACTTTCGATCCCGGTAAATGACTCAAATATCATGATCTCTTAAATTTATGTGTTTTTCAATTTAAAACAGTAAGTAAGGGTTTGTCAAAGGAAATGACAGGTACTATGGAATGTAAGAGCGCAGTGGGTAATGAGTGACATTTTATACCGTAAAATGTTAAAAGATTAAACGGTTGTAGTTGTTACAAAATTAGTTTTAGTCTTGATAGATGTTAATATATGTTTGTACAAATATAAGTTTTAAAAAAGGGATTGAAGGGTTTATAAAAAAATCAATTAAAACCTCAGTTTTCTTGCTTGTTTTTAAGGTTGCTTTTTTTTTAACTATAAATCCTACACTTTGGCTAGTTACGATCAACGCTACGGTTTTTATGATGAATGAATTCAGCATAAATAATTTCATCTGTTGTGTTGGATTCTTCACTTTATTTAATGTTTTGCCAAATACACAGCATTTAGCTTTTTATATATAACATTTCTGATGCCGCTAAAGATAATTTATTTTTATTAATGGTAACATGGACAGTCTTGGCATTCATAATTATAACAATAGTTTTGTCACGTATTAGAAACAGTTTTGGTTATCAACATTGTTTTACTTTATAGTATTTCCGTATCAAAAGCAACTGAAGACTTTAAAATGACCTACTGTTTCTGGTCATCTATTGGAATGTCCACTTGTCTATCTGTTTGGAGAAATTGAACGCTTAGAATGAATTATGTAAACCAATAAAAAAAAAACGTTGGTTTAAAGTTAATTGATGTTTATATAATTTATGTTGCTTCGTTGATTTGTTAAACGTCGCATTATCGAACAATTTTTTTCAACGTATTTTATCTGAATGTTTAAACAAGTTTAAAACTTTATAATAATACACAAGGTCTATGACACGATCACCGTAAGATAACAGAAATTAATAACCTTTAGAAAAGCATGAACATGCATATAATTGTGTCACTGAAAGATTAGCCTCTCCTTTTAAGCAAGTGAGCATGTGTAATTGTTGTTTTACACAAAGCAAAACAGATTATGAAGTTAAATCGTATTACTGAAAAATAAAAAATGTAGGAGTCAATAAGAAAGTATTAATTCAAAGAGAACACAATACTCTCCTACCTTTAATATCAAATCTACACTGATATGTTTTAAAACCATGCTTATAGAAATAACTCATTCTAACACAACAAGCTAGGAAAGAAACGTTCTCTCTATTTGCTTCTGAATAGAAAACGTGTACGTATGATATTAAAAGATATTCGTTCTGTTCATAAATTAATAAAAGGTAAACGCATCGCAAAAGGAGTGTTATAATTTATAAAATATTTATTTTCGTGATGTAATTTTCATTTGTAAAAAAATTTATTATTTACAATAATAATATAATAATAGAAACAGCAAAATTATTTCAAGAATGATGGTTTTACATTCGATACTACTTTTATCACATGTTTTCTTTAAATCATAAATAAGAAGAAACATTTACAGACAAAGTATTTTTTTTGATGTTTTTAAACAAATTATTTTTTATTTATTCTTTATTTATTGTTTGTTTTAACGTGCAATGACCTATCAATATCTGTACTAGAAGTAGTCGTATAAAACTAAGTTTAATTACAGTGCTTCAGACAGTTTTGTGCTTCAGGTCACTTTGTGTTATACTCAAGACTGACTTCATTATGCCAATATTAACGAACATCTGCTACCAAGTTTATTAAAGTTTAACTTGATTTTTCTGTCACACGTTCTGTGAAGGTTGTTTTTGCAAACATTTTATACGTGTTTTTATTTTATTTATTTTATTTTATTTTATTTTATTTTATTTTATTTTATTTTATTTTTATCTATTTGATATCTGTTTGTGTGTGTTGTTTAACTTTAAAATGCCAAACATCTCAATATAACTGTATTATGGTGCCGTCAGCTTCATTATGAGTTCAGAAAAATATATTTGTCTCATAAAAATGTAACTTTATACATGAAACTTGCCTTCATGGCTGGCTTCCGTTTGTTCGTTTTCACATATTTAATTTTAGAGATAAGCCAGACGTTTACAAAATTCTCAAAACACTCCATCATTTTTTGGTCTATTTTTCTAGTTGAGTTCTGTTTTGCTTGTCTGTAAATAAAAAATTCTAGAATTATTTTTAAATTTATAAATAAAGCATGTTATAACAAGTCCGTTTTCTATTCTTCTCCGAAAACAAAAAATCGCGAATTAAAATAAATTACCCCACAGACAGATTATAAGCTGCCTTGAGAAAACAGCGAAATTTCTAGACTTTAAATAGATGTTAGTCATGATTATGCTTCATGGAGATAACGTTATACAAATAAGTTCGATGCAATTTAATAATAATAGATGAATTGAAAGGATTTATAAAATCCATTGTTCCAGAGACAAAATGTGTATGGAAAACAAGAACTTTATAAAAACCTTCTCGAATGCCGAATAAAGCTGTTTCCAATCTTTGTTAAAATTATAAGTGTTTCATATGTGTTACACGTTATTTTAATGATGTATTAAATTTTTAACTTTTTTCACTCTCAACAAACCTTTCTCTTTGGTGGATTATAATGTTGAAAAATCATCACTTCTAATAAATTAGCTTTATTTGACTGTTTGTTTGGAAAAAATATACGCTTCGTCGATTTAATATTTCTTTTTAAAGTTTAAAGGGATAAAGGGACAACATTCTGTGATATATTAGTCTCATGAAAGAGATAAATCATGGGCTAATCAAGATTTTTCTCTGCTTATTTTATGTTGATTGTAATGTAAGTTAAAACAGTATTTAAACATACATAAGAAAATTCAGTCAAGTTTGAAATTCCAATTTTTCTGAGTCAAACTGTATTATCAAGAATCAAGGAATCTGAATGAATATGTTTATGAATATCGTTTTATGAAACCAACTACCTACCCAAGGAATATTTTATTATTGAAATCATTTAGAGTTCCCTCTTGCACTTCATTCGCTCTATGTACATTAAACTTGGTCATATGTTACTAATGTCGAAGTAAAACTTCTTTACGAAGTCATGATTGTTAGCGTCAGTGAGTTTGTAATGATCAGTCAAACTCGAATGATATGACGGATGTTTACGAAGCTCTTAACAAAATCCTTAAATTTTCTAACTCGAAACACAGACAGGAAATAAATCTTTTAACTTAGATTTATATGGCTAGTCTGACAGAAAAATAGTATGATTAATTAACATAAATGAAATTCACTTTTACAAGTCAGCTAGTTTCACGCCTGTTAATCAATGCGGGACAAATTTAAACATTCTTAAACAAATGATAGAATGCATTACAAAATAAGATTTTTTTTTATATATTTCCCTCAGTCAAAGGTAACCGTAGGTATAATATAATGCTCAACATTATATGATGTTTGGCCATTAGATCTTGTTGGCAAGTTGATTTCGTTATATCAGACTGTAGTATATCTTCAAACTCTTATAGATTTTAGTCTGCAATACGGCATAGCCAGGGGTCATATTTTTTCCATAAGATGTTGCTGGCAAGTTGATTAAGTTAAACCAGCCTGTACGACATAGCCAGAGAGTCATATTTACCGTTAAAGCTACCTAAAATAAAAAAAGATGCTGACTGAAATGTTGAAGGAAGACAATTTCTTATTGTTTTCACAAAATCGTTGAAAACTTCAACGTATGTGGATGCATAAGAACACAAAAACGTTAACTAATTGACGAGAAAAAAACCTTGATAAACATGTATGTAATATTTTTCTGTTATAAAAATGTTTGTAATATGGGATGTACAAAACAAAACAAAAAAGAAGAGAAAAAAATAGAGTCATTACAGTTGACGATCAAGTAATACAAAATCTGCTCTACACAACAAAGAAGAAAGAAAAGGTATTGTTTCTATAACAAAGGGTATCATTCTGACGTCTTTCGTGAGCTTTAGGAAATTTATATTTATATTCAATTTTTATCATTTTTAAGTTCATATAATTACAAACTTCACGTTTTTTACGATTTAGAGCAATTTCATTGGTCGTTTTCTTGTCTAATGACGTTGGTCTTTTCCAATAACAACGTTTTCTACCGGAACTACTTTCGACCAGTTTCGGGGATAACCCATCTATTAATAGAAGTTATTTTAGAATTGTAAACAAATGGTGATGTCTTCGAGATTGGCAAATATTCTACCTAGAAACATTAAAATCATTTTTTTTTAAGATTAAAATTTTGCAAAAGATTATTCAACTTGACATGTTCTGATATTTTTTCACCAGTATATTCAAGACTATTAAATATTTTTATCTCTATAATCTAGTCGCGGAGAATTCCTTTTGTACACCCCTTAAAATCCAAAGTCAAAATTTTGTTACACACCTACACCAATTTCTAAACGCGTGTTTTCCGAATTCATGCCAAAAATATCAAAATATTGTTATTGTAGTCAGGTATACACTGAACATCGTCCGAGAGCCACAGCCATATCTATGCTGAGTGATGCTGAAATTCAGTTACGCCACATCATGCTTAAGTCAGGCCAAAGAAATGAGGCCTCAGTTTACAGCTATAGTAGGGACTGTTCTGTTCACAGAAGAAACATATCAGTGATACCCTTTTGGATAATATCCAGTCTAATGCACAACCTACCGCTTGTTTTACCTCCACATGTCTCTGATCAGCCATTACAGCTACCACCGGTGTTATCATTAAACGGAATTTCTTTGTCTCACTCCCAACCCATAGTTGGAAAAAATTGGTTTCAACAAAGAAAACATTAATTCCGTTTCATTTGTTGGTTCCAAGGATTTTTTAAACACTGCTCATTCGGTTTTCTTTTGTCATGAGAAACGTCAACCTGTAAATTGACACGCGTGCCTTACAAACGTATGATAGTCGTACGTAGTTGTTGGTAAATGTGTTGTCACGAGACATAATAAAGTACCTTGTTTCTCAAAGGATTTAATTTTAATATTATTTATTTGTTGCCTGAAATTAACAAGGAAATAAATAAAAAGATATCAATTTAAGACATTTTATCGTCTTTTAAAGGTGACTTTTAATGTATTATTACACCGCCACGTCGTAACATCGATTTTCGGAAAATCAACTCATAAGTTCACAAATGTAGGTCAGCTTAAAAACTGTTTAATTTCGGGTTTGGAACTATAAGAATTGAATTTCACTTTTTACGTTGCTACGCTATGCAGTTTCACACAATTTGTAATAATTTTCACGTTGTTACACCCCGATAACAACGCAAAAAGTGAAATTCAATTCTTAAATAATTTTGGAACTTTAGATTCATTGATTTTCAACTGTTTGGCTTTTGATTTTTTTTTAAATAAAATTTTCGACCCCTTATGTCACTGATGAGGAATGATTTTTCGAAATGTGCACATATGGCACATCAAAATTTAATAGGTATATGTGTTCTATATTTACTTATTTCAATTCCAGTGAATAAAGTCCCCGATTCCCCTTATTAGCCATACCGGGTTTTGTTTTTAATTTGCTAAATAACAGTAGTGCTTGCTCTTAGCTTTCTTTGTCTTAAATTCAGTTTATAGAAGGAGAAATCGGAAAAAGCCAAAAGATTTATAACCATTATTGTTAATAATAAATAATAATAATTATAATAAAACAAACAAACAAACAAAACCGAAACAATATTTACTATTTATACAAATTATGTTTATCAAGATAGCAATTCACAAAATTATGTTGTCCTTTTATATGATAATTATGATAATTTTGTTTGATTTTTTATGTAATTAGTTTTTAACAAGCTTGTGATAATAGTTTTGTATTTGTAATAGATTGAAAGTCTCAAAACTTAGAAGAAAAAACTTTCGATTTAAAAACCTGCCTGTGTCTAAAAAGTAAAACCGAGACTGTTAATTTGAGATAAATAATGACATAAATTAGACGAACATTTAATATAATGTTTAATTAAATAGGAACTTGTAATTACAATATATCTGATCACTTCTTACAGAAGTTAAATCTGACCCTTATCTGTATGTTTTGAACTTTATACTCAAGGGCAAACTTAATCTTAAAAATGTTTTTATCAAAAATGAAGATAAACAAGCAAAACATGAAAACTTAGTCATAAAATTCCATCTACGCTGATTTAGCAGCTGCTTCATCTATTGTTGGTATGACGTCTTACTTGTGTTAATACCTACAGGGCCCGTCAGAATAAATATTGATATTTTAATTGAAAAAGTTGGATAGATGAGTGTTATGCATATTAAAGTATTTTTATGTTGTGCTAGTACACATTGGCAATAGATATTTGATATTTTTCGGAAAGGTCAAATGTATGTCTTTTAAAATTAAGATTCGAAAATCTTTAACAATTTTAACAGAGAATGTGGTTTATTAAGAATCTAACCTTCGTCCTGTCATTTTGTGTTAAAATTTTATAGGAGGTTTTAAAAAAGGTGCCCTAATGTAATTTGTCGTTTAAAAATAAAAATTAACCTTATCAAATCTGTTAAATACATTCTTTGAAAAACTGCATACATGAAAGATTATCCCGGCTTTTTACCCTATGTATTAAAAACTCATTAAAGAATATAATGACAAAAGTGACTAAGGTAGGTAATTTGATTTGTTTTTCAGATGTAACATTTCAGTGACGTCATAACATATGTAAGGACATAGTTAACAGTGCTTTTGTCGTAAAAAATCACAATAATAAAACACAAACATACCAGTCCATGTCAAAATCAAAATCCCATAAAACAAATTAACAATCTTTAAAAACTGGCCAATTCAGTTGAACTTCCATCAAGGAATTTGATGTGAGGCCGGATGCTCCGGAAGGGTTAGCGCCACCTGTCTAGCTAGCAACACCGTCACTTGCAAAATCAAATTTGAGAATAAATGTGGGATGTCAAATATATCTAGTATATATTGTGATACTAGTAACTAAATATTTATAAAATTTTTGTGATGATGAGCCGAAAAACTTTTTTCCCTTAATTTTAATTAACTTTGTAGGAAATGATTCGATAAAAACATATACATACAGAGTATGTATGTACAACCTTATATGTATATACTATTTAAACAAAAGTGACTAACGACTTTCATTAAGAGTACCGGCTTCTAAACTGCACTAGATATATAAAATAGGTTATACATACATTATGTATGTAATATGTATGTTTAATAACACTGTTGAAATGTACTATAAACCATTGCTATAAAGGCTTTCAGAGTTTACAAATAATCACATAACCCTGAGATATTGACGATTTAACACTCATTATTGACAGATATAGACGACTGTAGATAATTACAATGTGTTTCGCTAAAGAGTCGTAAAGTATCAAGAATTACTGATTGTCCATTATACTGATTTAATGTCGCAGAAAGTTTATACCGAATCTACTCTGGACATAACAATTTTGGATTTGTTTTCACGTTCAATCTTGTCGTATGACTCAGACAGTATAAATTATCCCTATAGGGAATTCGTTTCGTTTTTTCGCTATAACTCCTAGTAAAAACGAATATTTAATTTTTTGTTTGAATAACAAATGATAATAAAATAATTAATAGATAAATAAATTAATTAATTCATAAATACATTAATAATAATATTAATAATTATGTCCAAAAAAAAAATTGTCATTGTACCTTGGATTTTTTTAAATATAAATATTTCGTATTTTAAGTTTATTGTTTGTATTGCTTACAAAGTATCAATATAGCGCTTGA
Source organism: Tegillarca granosa (assembly GCA_029721355.1). NCBI lineage: Eukaryota > Metazoa > Mollusca > Bivalvia > Arcoida > Arcidae > Tegillarca > Tegillarca granosa. The sequence goes on from CM056601.1 coordinate 17,096,855, forward strand.
TAATCTGACGCGTTCAAAACAAATTACCTATTACAGTTGAGAGATATGACGGATATTAAGAAATCTATCACAACACTCCTTCATATTTCAACACAGATAAAATATTTGCTTTAATTAGTTCGTATATTAGAAAAAAACCTTTTGCCTTAACCAATAGCTCTCAAGTCAATTTATATACACATACTAGTTTTCTGATCAAAAATGTCTATTTGTCATCTTGTTATAGCGTGCAATTGTTAAATTACAACACAATATGTAGCCTTTAGTCATCAAACCTTATAGTGTTGGCTATGTTGGCATTATAAAGGATACTTTACATCCAACCCTTCCTTGTCATTTGTTATCCTTTAGTCAGAATTGTATTTTTAGAGAATATTGTACATGTAATCTAACAAATATGACTTTTGCATAAAAATGGTCTTGACATTTTACAGAGGTATTAATCCATTCTATGTTAAAACAGATACACAGATACATCAAAATTCAAAGATTGTTGTACATGTTTTTGCTTTATTATAAAGGTCAATTCATGTTCAAATGAAACAAAGAGGGGAATAGTTCTTATCATTCCTAAGATATTTAGTGTGTTTTTCTACTATTTCATTAACACAGCGATTAACAAGAGATATGTCCGACTACAAAAGCAGAAAATGGACACAGGAAACAAGATATCGGGGTCAATATATAAAAAGAGATAGACAACGGTTTCAAAAGACTTTATGTGTAAAGGAAATTGGAATAATCAATTAACAGTCTTATTCTGATTTTCAATTATAAAAGAATCTTCATAATCAATATATAGCAGGTTTTACAAAGAAGGATCGAAAGTAAAAAGTATACTTTCGGCCAACTTAACTCGTCAATCAAGGATCTTGGCACCGAAGAGATAGCATCTACGTTTGTACATGATGAATGAAGATCAGCCGACCGACCATAATTATTCTATATAAAACAGGACGTGTGCGACTTGTAAAGATATGGCGATTGGTATGCTGAATGCAAAATAACAAGATTAAATAAAAAGTGATAAAGTCTAATTTGTCGCCGGTAGCCAGCACAGAGCTATCAATTTTAATGGAGACACAGATTGTGTTGTTTGAAAACAAAATTATTTAACAATCATAATGTAAGATACTTCTTTGGTTCTATTCCTTATATTTATTCAAGAAAATGTCTACCGCTCATCTCAGCAGGTAATTTAACAAATCTTGCTTTAGGTAGAAAAGGAATGACGCATTGGTTAGACATATGATCCTTGATTGTAAACACACAGAACTAGTTAAAATAAATTACTCAGAATGCTTGTCGTTTTTATCATTGAATTTTTTGAAGTTTTTGCTATAATGATTTTTATCATTGGAAGCTTATTATTACATCCATCAATCTTTCTCTTTATCAAAAATGTTTTATAGAGATATTAAAACATGATGATTTTGTAAGTAAACCTTTATTTTTCATAAGCGCAAGAGAAATATAAGGCCATGTACTTATGCAATATTTTGGCTTCCATAATTGTCACCAGCTTTAAAATCGGCCTTAGTCTGTAATGATGGAGTTTCTACTTTGGAATTTAGGTTAATTATTTTGAAGTCGGAAGAAACTATATTAAATTTTTTTTCCATGAATTGTTTTTAATTTAACACGATACTTCTATGTAATATTTAGGTACTTCAAACATACAAATCTAGAACTCTCAGTGTTTGTTTATATGAAGAAGCAATATAAAAATAATTTTAAAACATGTCATTCAGTCGAATCTATATAATAGAAGAACCACTAACGTTAAAAAAAGAAGTTGATTCAAACCTAGAAATGATAATCACTTGCATTAAAAACAGAATAAGATGACATTCAAATTTGATTTTATTATTTTAATCAGAAGTATTAGTCCGAAAACATTTTTTACATACATCTATTTATAAATTATATGTCTGAATTCTGTTAAGTAAATAAACAGAAAACCCATGATATTAAGTCTAATACAAATCACCAAACTTCGAGACATTCAGGAGTTTTCATTCGACGTTGGCAACTTAAATACATCAATGACGTATATCACAATCGAATCTGTCAAATGTATATGAAAAAAGCTGATATATACTGATTAAATGTCACCGGAGCTTTACACTGAGTCTACAGTCGGCATACTGTATGAATCATTTATTGATTTAGTTCATCGTTACTTTGGAAATATACTTAACTTATATCTAACAATTACCAGCTTATATTTTCTTTCCAGACTATGCCAAAAATCATTAACTGTTTTAGTAAAATGTATAGAAATTAAAATAAATATCTATACTTGTACGAAATGTTTAGTTGCATTTAATGATACAGTGAACTCATGTATTATAATTTTATAATTTATAAACTTCTTCTTTTAGATTTATTTGTTAAGTTTCGTTTTAATACTACTATATTTTGAACATGTTCATCAGAAACACAAGCAACAAGCAAAAGTTGAAGCTGGTTGTATTTTTATTTTATAATGTATCCGTAAGACATGCACACTTAAGGTTATTTAATTTTAACGTGCCAAATTTTCTTAAATATAGCACATATAGTTTTATATAGTGTCATAGGAACCATTAAATGAACGCTTCACAGAATTAACAGAATTACTTCAAATGAGCTGTATCTTTATACATACATGTAAGTCAATCAAACAATTGTCTGTAAAATATACGATGGTTTCACGTGCATTTTATCTCTGGTTTGGTAAGTACATATTCACTGTAGCAAATTAGGTCAGTTGATCTTCAATTTTAAGATACATAAATTTCAATGATAATTTGTAGGTTGGGCATCATGAAAGTCATCATCTAAGTCTTCAAGTACAAAACATGAAGATTTTATTAACCTTACATATCTCCGACGTCTACTCCAGCTGGTAAAAGTTTGATATAAGTAAAATGAGTCATAAAAGTTCACTGACCTGAGAGTATATTTACGTTAAAACTATATGAATATAGATTGCACAATATGTCAGTAGATTTGATACTGTATTGACAGTTAATCAACATATATTTCTTTGTTCCTGTATATCTGACAGTTCAGCCGGAATATCTCGTAATAAAATACAATCCTTTATATATAATTTTTTTGGGTAATAATATCATGTGTTGAGTCTTGAATGTCCGAGGTTAATTACATTTCTTTTTCACAAGCATTGACATTCAATACATGAATGTTTTTCTTTTATTTCCACAAAAATACGTACCATTTTATTTATTTATGTGAGAAAAATACCTTTTTTATTACTTTGAACCAGAATTTATTGTATCTAGTTAAAATATATTTCTGACATACAGCATTCACAAAATATTTTCAATAGGATTAAAGTATTTGACATGATTGTCTATGTGTTTGTCTTTGCCTGTCCTTACTGTCTCTAATTGGTTTTAATGGAATTTATGGTATGTATGGATGTTGTTTAAAGATTGTAGTTTATTAATACATGCAGCCAAAGGTGAAAATAACTTTATATAGATTAAGGAAATCAACTTGAATTTAGTTTTATGGAATTTAACAAATTTTATACACTGGTAAATCCATCACAAATAAACAAGCGTTTTGATTTTGGAGGTCATAGTTAGGGTTTAAAATCACCGTAACTGTATATGGATTTTAAATTTTCGCATATGTACATTAAATACTCCCTTCAAACAAGTATAACTGATGGAATGTATTAGGAACAAACATATTAAAATTAAACATTTAGGTATAATGTTTGACAAAAATGCCTGTTTCATTTTAATGTGCAATATGTGCAAAATTCGGAGATTTCCTCATCAGTAACACTAGGGACCGAAAATGTTGATTTAAAAAAAATTGATGAATCTAAAGTTAAAATGACGTGAATCGAGCTAAGAAATGCTTTTCATGAGGGAACTAAGAATCCGTTTTTTTCTTTCTTTCTTTCTTTTTTTAAATGTTTTTTACAGTTTTACTTAATATATGTTCTAAGCATTCTAAGAATACATAAAACTGAAATCAGAATTTAAACACAGTAAATATATTTTTTTAGTAAAAATTGATTTTTTTTAAGTTAAATAGATTTATAATTTTCTAATGTTAAGGTGTATTTAATAAAGTTGCTTGTTTTTCTTTTAAATGCAGTTTTCATTTTATCAACATATTAACATATGTTTCATTGACTTTTATTCCATGACATTTTACATAAACACGTCCTACATTATTGCAAATCAAAGTGTCACTGAAACCCATTGAAAATTTAATGTAAACTACTTTGTAATCAGTCACTCTCTTCTTAGTTTTATTTATTATTTTAAGCTTCCTTTCTGCTGGAGATGTACATTAATACACATTAACGTGGAACATAAATTCTAATTATAAGACTCGGCGTATCTGTGTATTTTCAACTTAAACTGACAGGAACCGAGAATCAATCCAATACCTCTAATCAGAAACTGGTGAGCTGAGACAAATGAACTTGTTTTAAATGTTACGTCTTATAAATGTCAACTTATCATATTCTTTCTTCTTGACGGGACAATGAAAGCAAAGACTAATGATTCTGTGTGCTAGCCAACATTTTAAAATTATTTTGATCGTCATATTACCGGTTAGATCAATTGTTTCGGTCCAGGAAAGCGTGGGTTACAATTTCTGAGACGACATCTGAAAACTATTTTATATATAATTTTTGAGGCAAACCATAAAAAACAAAATATCAATCTTCTGTTGTTGAGATGATACACTGTTGGCGTTTATGTATTATCCATTAAAGTTTTCAAATTTGGATAAATCCTCAAATTGTGGCATTTTTAACACCATTTTCAAACTATATTTAATACATGTATACGTCCATAATTTTTTTTTTACACAAAACTAAAACTAAAATATTTTTTTTTTCAGTATTTAAGTGTACCTAATGAAAATATTTTAGTAAAGATAAATAATGTACATTATTTTTTTTAATGCAAACTAAGAGGATTTCATACATTAAAATGTTCGAGTATGCGTGAGATTGCGAGCCTGCATTATGTTCCGTCTTCTTCTAGCGAGTGGCCGAGTGATCCAAAGCGCGCTTACGGGTCACAGTGCCTCTCACTGCTTGGGTTTGAATCCCACTCGGGACAAATCCTAGTGTGGGAAAGTTTGTCAATTCGCTTGCCGAAGGTGGGATGGTTTTCTCCGGGCACTTCCAGTTTCCTCCACCATCCCAGAACAGACCGCCTTGAAATGAGTGAAAGAATCTTGACTGGGGCGTAAAATTCCATTACTCCATCCACTCTTCTAGTGTGCTCTCTGAGTGACTCTTTGTTAAGACGCTAGCTCGTCAAGTCAGTATACCGCAGACAAGCATAATACCCACATCTCATATCCTGGCGATGTTTGAACCAGTGGTTACTCTGACCTCTCAATACCGAAACAGACAAGAGAGCAGTGTCTGAATAATTATAAAGTTTTATGTTTGACCAAGAAGGAATTCGAACCAAGACCGTTCCTGCACTTGATGGTGACGTTCTATCATCAAACTTCCGAGGTGGTGCTGATGCGGAGTTTTATTTACTAGATGGATGTGCAAAACAGCAAAACGTTCGTTTAATTTATGGTTATATACTCAAAATATTTTTATTCTTAATTTATATCTGCATAGTTGTGATAGTTTTTTCAAAGTATTTTTTTAAATTTGAATTTAAATCGTTAATTTTAATATTTTAAATATCGTTTGAGTACCACCAAGGAAAATGTATCCTTGCAATCAGAAACTAACGTTATTTCTATCACGTTTGAGAAGAGCAGATTAAATATGTTAAAGGAGATTTATTATATTTTCTCTATGCACAGTATTATGTTAAAAGGCGATGTTCGTTTTCACTTAAATTAATAAGATATATTTTAAACCATTTGAGTACGCGTTTATCTGCGTTTTAAAACATTTAAACCGATTAACTTAAACAATATGAATGTACAACTCAGGAAAAAACATTAACATTATAAATCATATTACACTCCAGTTGATAGAAAAAGTCTCTTAGGAACTAAAAATGCTTTATAAAAAGTTTAAGTTGACTGTTAAAATTGTGATACAGTTTTTCAGATAGACCTGCTAAAATCGATTTCTAGACTCGCATGATGATCTAAACATTTAACATTTAAACATTAACATCTAACATATAAACTAATTAAATAAATAAATTTTATAACAGATACTTTGACCTATCTGAGAAGAAAAACTTTCATTTTAAAGCTGCTTTGAATACATTTGATAAATGTCAAGCCAGTATTAATACATCTTAAGGCCATACTGTTACTTGGACTATCATTATGTATCATGTCTTAAAAAAAAACATACTTTTTTTTAAAATTTCAAAATTTTTGTACCAAATTTAACTATTTTTGTTTGTTTTCAACCTAAAAAGACGTCTTTGTATTCTTTTTCCAAACGTATATAACGTATTACATAATGTATTACGTATTATAGAACACGAACTTCAAAAAAAAAAAAAAAAAAAAAAAAACAAAAAAAAAAAAAAACCGTCTCGTTGTATAATGCAAAAGCTTTCATGGATTTTTCAGTCTCTCTCAGTCTGTACTTTTTATTTTATTTTACACTTCATCTATCTATATAAATTGAAGTTTTACTTTAATCCTTATTAACCTCTGAGCATAGAATCAGTTATAAGAATGTATGGTTTTAGCGTTTCTGTACATTTTCATATTAAAACGATCAATACGACCGATCTCCTTATAGCTTGTATATAAGTTGATATTTCTTAGCTTGAACTTTATAGTCTATCAGTTTAATCTAACTTTTTTCAAGTGAATAAGTTATAAAATATCGACAAAGTATAAAAATTGTTTCTAACAGATAATCTTAAAATTAAAATTGAGTTCGTGTATTTCTGGTGTTAAATAGAAAAAAAAACTATGATAGTCTAAAGAGCCTACAATATTATAGAATAATTGAACTAATAGTTTAAATTATTGTCCCTAGTTGACTCGAATTTTGCACGAGCTTGCGAAGACCTCGAACAACAGCAAAGTTCTCGTCCAAATATCGATAAATATTGCACACCTACACATTGGAATTAATCGTTTTATTTAACAATTGATTTGTTTTAAAATGATGTTCATGGTCAGTTTGAAGGTAACAACTTTGCAAGCAAACTGAATAACGCGCATTTTAAAACAGTTCAATTGTTATATTTCCGGAAAAAATTTTCAAAAAATTATTCATTGACTTTAAAAATAAAAAATTCCCATCTATAACACATGTACATAGGGGGAGTCCAATAGACGCAACAGCTGGATTTTAGACCTAGAACGACACATTATTAATCCGCACTATTTTCTATGAGGGGTAACAATGGCAGGTTTTGGTTTTAAAAATAATAGTGTTACAAGATATTTGATGGTATTTTCTCGATTTTTCATGAACATAATGTATTTTTAAGAACATTGGATATGAAATAATATAAATAAAAATGAGTATTAACAATAAATGTTTTGTTACTTGTGGACTATATTTGGATCGAAGATCAGATGCACCTGTGGGGCCCCATTTCAATTATGGAAGAATTTGAAAAGAAGTTTGGAGAGGGCTATATGTCGGAAGTGAAATTTGTGAATCTGAAACGGAGGAAACTGTAGCAGAAGAATGATTTTAGTTGCCAAGCATGTGGGTTTCGAATCTGCGTCGGGATATGTGAGCGTAGACAAGGATTTGCGGAGAGATTTTTTTATTTTTGAAATCTCGACATTGTTAGGTTGAGATTCACTCGAACATTATGTGCCGAGCTTCACACTCGGTCTCGATCAAATGTTTGGACAACAAAACAGTAAGGAGTATATTTATTCTCTACGCCTGATGCGGTGCAAATATCTCTCAAAGTTTAGAAAAATATCGTTTTAAGTTAAGCAATGAGTTTTGTAGTACTTTAACCATGTATTATAGTTTTGAGGAGTTGCTATTGTATCCCTTGTATAGTGATTAAAAAGCATGTAGCTGGTTTTTCTTTTTTAGTTTTTCCGATCAACAAACAGCATATGAAACGGACATTTTTCACTGGAAGTGGCATACAACCGTGAATCTAATTCCAATTAAATTTACATCACTTGAAATTTACATCCCGCGAGACACAAAATTAATTGACAAGTTGCACCATTACACATTGTCTCGAAACAATAGGGGATATAGCAGCTTTACCAAGGTAGGAACAAATTTTTATAAGATCCCATTCTCTAAGAATCTTTTTTTTTTTTTTTTTTTTTTTTTTTTTTTTTTTTTTTTTTTTTTTGTAGTTTGATGGTTTTGACAGACTAGTTCTTGTGCACGGCCCTTAAAAAACACTATTTGATCTTTTAAACTCTGTCTCTCACTATGTCAGTATTGCGGATAATATCAGCCAGGTGCCTATATATGTTATTATAATTTTATTTGATTAATTTCTTTGATTTTATTTTGTGTATTTTAACAATTGAACCGTTCTTGTAAAATTTCGTAAATGCGTTTTCAAGCCTGTTTCGAATATAAACAAAAGTGACATGCTTACGACACATGCATGTTTGTTTACTTGTTTACCTAAGGAAATGTAGTCCGGATTGTGTATTGCATTTTATATGTATTCATACTCTGAGTGACAAGGTTTTTGTCGTTCATTGTCAATAATGAACGCATTGGCTCTCAAGCTTGCAGCTATGGGAATTTCACGAGGTAAATGAAAATATTTCTACGTGAAACATACATTTCCATATAAAATATATTTTTGACTTACCATTAAAACATTTTGATTAAGTTAAATGTTCGAAAGCACTTGTTTATAGTGCACATATTATGTTGCAGCCTTTTCCCATTAAAGAAAATTGTCAGTTTTTATACGAAGGTTGAAAGTTTACCCATGCATCCCAGTTTACCTTTTTATCATTCAAAAACCAAATGCCTGGATATAATTTAATGGTCGTAAAACACCATACTCCACTCAACTACACTTGCGACAATTTATCAATTGTGATATTGATATTTCATGTTCCTTGTTAATTAATCCTAAGGTAATACATTGTAAGAACCATCCATATTTTCATATCAATGATTTTAAGATATTTGAACATACTTAGTTGTGGATTTATTAGTTTTTGTCATGCTTTGATCAAAGATTGGGTATAAAGACTGAAGTTGAGATATTAACACTTAAGAAAGGATATAGGCAAGAAGACCATGCTTACTAGAAATCAATACACACAAGTTTAAGACCAAATTGTTTTATATCCGATATGACGATGTATCATGGAAGCGGTTTTTTTGTATATATTTCGAGAGACACGTGTACTATAAAAATTAAATTTTACATGTTATGTGCCACACAATATATATATATATATATATATATATATATATATATATATATATATATATATATATATATATATATATATATATATATATATATATATAAGATGAATGCACTGTAATGAAACAAGTAGACAGGGGAGGTGCTCTTGTTATACAGAAAATTACAAACATAGATATATAAACAAATCAACGATGATTCTTCTTTAAAGAAGCTCAGATAAATATAGACAAATCTACGTTAAAATAAAAAAACTGATAAAAATTTTCTCAGCGACACTTGCAGACAAAAGATGCAGGAAATAAAATCAAATCATTTAAGATTTAATCAAGTAAAAGGTTAAAGGGCTACCAAAAAGTTTCAGATATCAAAAGAAATTCAAGCGCAAATAGAGCACCAAAATGATAACTACGTGTGGATTGATCAACCAGAAGACTTTAAGTTACATGTACAACAAATTATTGTTGGTCGTGCTTGTTCAACATAAATGAAGTTATTTTTATCAATATTTTTCTGAAACCGTAATGCACAAACGTTTCTGGTCACATCCAGAATATTGATTTTCTTACACATGTTCCAAGAAAATGCTGAACTCGTAACCTTTGTTTTTAGTGGTTTATATACCAACAAACCACAGGACTCTGGTAATGAAGCGGTACATTTCAGAATAAAAAACACAGTCAAAAATGTTATCAATAGCCGCGTTATCACCAAATTTTCACTTCAAGCTATCCAATTAGTTCTTAATAATGATAACTTCTGCGCCAAGAACTATCTTCAAACCAAAGGAACAGTTATGAGAACACAAATTGTACTTTGTGGCTGGATTTTCAGAAAAAAAATTTGACGAGAAATCATTTGTTCAAATAGATCAGGAAATAACGAATTTAAATATCATCTGGAGAACGATATCCAGACTAGATTGATTTATCATATGGAACAACGCAGATAAAACTCGACAAACTTCACAGAATACTAACAGCATGTATCCATTTATTAACTTCAAAATCAAAAGTATTTCGAAGAAAATTCCGCTTTTAGATAAACTGGTATGTTAAAAATTAATATATATATATATATATTTATATAAGTATCCAATGATAGACATATAATGTAGTCTACAATAAAGACAAAACAAGCGTCTTCAGAAACTGAACAAATTTAATGCACTAAGAGGGGGAAAAATTGTAGCCACATGGCTTCTAATGCAAAAATGTAGCCATTTCAAGAGTTTTTTTGCCAGATAAAATTCTTGGTTTCCAAACCCTCATTTAATTTCTAGTTTGCAAAAAGTTCACAGAAAAATAGAAAGAAAAAACAAAACAATTTGTTAATGTATAAATTCCTGAAAGAAAGTAGAAAATATTGCCGTTTCGTAGCTAAAATCGTAAAATTAAATCACGGTCAGTAAAACTTTGCCAAAGAGGTGCGTCCTTTTTTTAAACACTTTGTTGATTTTTTTAGGGTGAAATTTTTTTGTCAGAAACAAATGTGGACAATATATCCGGATTTCCCGACTCTTATAGCGTGAAAACTCAGATTTTGCATGTGCCATGATGGCGACTGTCTGACAATGTGTTCCCGCAAAATGTATTTTTGTCAAAAATTTTACTAGGCTTCACTGAGCACAGCAAATATTTAAAGTCCATTTTCTATCTCCAACAATTTATTATCAATGAAAATAATAGAGCGAATTCAATTCCAGTACAAGAATTGAGGGCAACGATTCAACGAACCACAATAGAAAAAATGCATTATGTTCGTACTGATGTTCATTTCTCCATACAGTAATGATGACAATAATTAGTACCAATGTACCTTCAATACCACGAATTCCACGGATGAAAACAGTCATAAAAACAAACATGTCTAAAAAGTGGACAGTAACAAAAAAAAAAAAAATAATAATAATAAAATAAAAAAAAAACTTAAAAATAAACCTACTTCCTATTACAAAATTTGATATGTCAAGTAATAATCATCATTCATTTGAAGTAAGGAATTGTGGTCACTCTCGTTAGGAAATATGTGTATACATACAAACCGTCAGTACCATTAGCGCATTAAACGGCAACACCGTCCTGCTTAATAGGAATTTTAATTGTAAGAGTAGAAACATACATAACATAGTCCCGTGTGAATAATGCTATGAAAATTAGCCAAACTACCACTTAAAAAAGTTTAGGTATTTGTGGATGCAGTCTATTAAATATTTTCTTGTTTAATAAATGTATAGATGGAAGTTAAGAGAGTTTCCCTAAAAACTAAATTGTTAACTTTTGTGATTTTAAATTATCTCCAGTTTTACAGTTATGTTTATTTAAGAATTGAATTTCATTTTTTACGTTGTCATCGGGGTGAAACAACGTGAAAATTATTACAAATTGTGTAAATCTGCGTAGCGTAGCGTGTAATTTACACGTTTTTGCACCCATATAACAACGTAAAAATGAAATTCAATTCTTATAATTAAAAACCCGAATTTTAATAGTTTTTTAAGCTGACCTGCATTTCTGCATTGATGAGCTGATTTTCCGAAAATCGATGTTACAACCTCGCGGCGTAATAATACATTTAATGTCACCTTTAAAACACAATAAAATGCCTTGTAAAAAACTGAAAAAGGTTTTAAATTGATATATTTTTATTCATTTTCTTGTTATTTCAGTCAAGATATAAATGATATTACAATTAAATCCGTTGAGAAAAAAGGTACTATATTATGTCTTGTGTCAACACATTACCAACAAAAACGTACGACTATCATACGTTTGTAGGACATGCGTATCAACTTACATGTTGACGTCTCCCTTAACAAAAGAAAACTGAATGAACAGAGTGTTAAAAAAACCGTGGAACCAAATAATGAAATTGAATTAATGTTTTCTTGATTGAAACCGATGTTTTTATGTGTTGGGAGTGAGACGAAGGGATTGCGTTAAATGATGACACCGGTGGAAGCTGTAATGGCTGATCAGACATGTGAAGGTAAAGCAAGGGGTAAGGGGTTCATTAAACTGGACAATACCCGAGAATGTATCACTGATATGTTTTTTTTCTGAGAATAAAATAGTCCTTACTGCAGCTGTCAACTGAGGCCTCGTTTCTGTGGCCTGACATAAGCAAGATGTGGCGCAACTGAAATTCAGCATTACTCAGCATAGAAATGGCTGTGGCTTTCGGGCGATGTGCAGTGTATATCTGACTACAATTATAATTTTTTGATATTTTTTACATGCATTCGGAAAACATGCCTTTAGAAATTGGTTTAGGTGTGTATAAAAATTTTGACTTTGAATCGACCAATGGAATTGCTCTAAATCGTGTTACAACGTGAAGTTTGTAATTATTATACTGTAACCTCTGAGAAGTGTTGCTTAGTTAGTATTTTTTATGTCCAAACTATTTTGAATTTTTTTCACCTTAAGATGTTTATGGTTCAAGTTTTATTTGCGCATATCTATATTATTTGCAAACCACCAGTATGTATGTAACAGTTGAACGTTATTTGCAAAATGCTATTTAAATCATTCACCCGAAGCATTATGGGTACAAGATATGATAATGAATTTTCCTTGTCTAGGATACACTAACGCACTACAAGATAAGACATTGGCGCAGAACAATAATCGTACATGTAATTGAATATGTAATTGGCAATGTAAACTTATAACATTTGTTGAAAAGACGTTTTTCCAAAGATTTGTTATGTGAAATAATTAAATGCATTTATTTAAATTCGGCCAAAATATTCGTACATAAAATTTGATACTTTAAAAACTCGTACAATCATTTTCAAATTTAATATACAAAGTATCAGTATATATCGGCCCGTTGTGTCACTGATCAGGAATAAATTTCCGAAATGTGCACATATGACACATCAAAATTATAAAGGTATTTGTATGATATATTTACTTAATTCAGAAATCATCATAAAACAAAAACGCTTAACCAGGATATCAAGGATTTTTATGACAACATCACAGAAATGTAAATATTTGAGATTTAAAATTCAATACACTATCCTTAATTGTGTGTATTTTTTTCCATGTTGTTTTTAGCATTGTTAAGTATGTTTTGAACTATTTATTCCCATTTTAATTACAGGAAACTTAACTGAAGCTATACATTACATCAATGATGCAATATCAATGAAATGTATGAAACCATATACATTCATATGTTAAAAGTCTAGACTTTTGACATTCATTTTCGTAATTGCAGAGGATGATCGATAAAGTTTTACATCTAAAAAGTGTGTTTAATTTCTTACTTTGAAGCAATCGATCAAGAAAGCGGCTATATTATTTTCCTTTCTTCTCTTGACACAAAACATAATGAAATAAGTCTTCTTCTTTTACTAGTTTTTATAAATTTCCAGTGAGTGCAACACGAGAACAAATTACTAATATCAAATTGTCACTAACACTACATAACTTATGACAAAATTGTTCACAAAGTGCCAGATAAAAACCATGAAGAATTGTTTGACGCCAGATAAAAAAATGGTGGGATGATTCCCAATAAGCCGAAATAAAAAATTATGATTTAAAACTTTAATTTAATGAAAAAGAACATACGCTTCAAAGAACTCAGTATGCAACAACGGTGTGAGCAAAATATAAATTAACTCTTACGTGATGATGGTAAATAAATTGTATTAATGAGAAAGAATCAATATTTATTTTGTTTCTCAAAAGTCAAACCTGAAGAAAAATATGAGCATCAAAATTCCGAATTGCAAACTTTTGACACATTTCTATCATTATTTAGTATACCATTTACTTTTTTATTTATTTATTATCATTTTTTTCACTAGTGCAGATTTGCAACATACTCATTAATAATTTTAAATTAAAAAAAGGATTACTTAGATTTTTGATAATTATCCTCTTATCAAGAGGAAACATGTTTTTATATAATTTTCTCATACAAGTTGACTATAGAATGGTAATTTTAAGGCTTCGATGTCTAAACAGTATTTGATCACAGACATGTATTTGAAGTTAGATTCCAATCCGAACACACCCAAGTAAGAAAAAACTGTCGATTCGTCATCTAAACAAATAATGCGGAGATTGGTAATAATTAAGTACTTACTAAAACACCAGAACATTAATACCACCTTTTAATAAAACATTAAACCAGTCATAAACAATTTAAAATATTCAAATTAGCTTTGTCTATCAGTTTTTTTCGGAATTTGTTCAACAGACAGAATAATCTTTTTGTTAATATCTTTCAATAATTGCTTTTAGCACATTGATACGTGCTTATTTCTGCTAAGATGTTTTACTGATTTCAAAGCAAATGTAGTTTAACAGTTTCGAATCTTTTGGAGCGCATAGGCCCTCGGTGGCTAAGTGGTCTATAACGACGGCTAACAGGTCACACTGCCTGTTACCGTCTAGGTTCAAATCCTGAAAGTGTAGATTCTAGTGTAAAGTTTCATTTTATAAATTTGTTCTTAAAATTAACGTTTTGGATTCAGTTTCAATATGGTGAATTACAGGGACATTGAACTAAAAGCCCATGCCAGCTAAACATATTTCTTTATCACTTTATCCGACATATTATCCGGTCCTGATGTTGGAATTACAAGAACTCTAATTTCAAACAGTCAATATAACCTCATTATGAATAACTTATTAATTTTAAATTAATCCAGAATGAAAATGTCGGAAATAAGGCACATTTACCTATGCAATAAAACCTATGTTTAAATATCAATTTGAGACTAGGTTAAGTAATTTCCTGAATATAAATCAATATCTAATAAAAGATCGCAACACTTTTTTTAATTGTAACTGTGCTGTTTGAAATGAAGTGTCTGAATAATACATATAATGAAAGAAAGAGATTAAAGCTTGTTAAGCAACCAGCATTTATAAATAAATGTGATGGATAGAACCTCTAAACCTGAAGTATTAAAATTAAGACAATGTATCCAATGAAAATCCAAAAGAAGTAAAGCTTATGATCAACAGAAACAGTGTGTAAAAGCTTATGGTATTTATTATTTATGGTCAACAGACTTGGCATGCATGGATGGTACTGGTTTTCAAAGTCGGGAGTCTTAGATTTGCAATCTGGGTATTACAGTGAAATTGTAATTTGATATAAGATTTTGATCTACAGCTCATTAAATCTCAATTTGAATTGTCTCAACAAGTTTAATACTTTATTTTCCTTTTCTTTATTTCTGATGGCTTGTTTTCATTAACAGTAAAGGATTTTTTAAGTGTATACGTTTTCTCGTAATCCCCTAAATATGCGATTTTCTAAAAATCTATTTATAACCTAATTTAGGCTATTTAGGTTTTTAGATATTCACTCTTCTGTGAAGGGTTAATGATCACTAAGATCAAGACAGACTGCATTTAAAATTTGATCAAGTGCAGGGTAATATATTAAACATAAACACAAAATGCGATTTAGTGACAAAAAACCCAGAATATAAAGATAAATTGAAAATTAAACTTGAACAGGTATTTTTGTATGCTTTCCAAGGACGTTGAGAATGGATGGGTGGGTGGATAAATCAATGTATGACCGATTGTTGTCGGACATTGTCAAGAAGTACTATTGCTGGCTTTCTGAGTCAAAGGTTTTGCTACTTTAGCCTAACCCAAGTCTTGGATATTGTTTAGCACAGTGAAAGGGGAATTTATAGATAAATGACTCGGTCTTTTATTTAAAATACAGCGATTGATTGATTGATTTTTTTTAATTTTAGGACAGTGGGTGATTGGTGAAGTGTGTTGCCAGTTATACGCATTGCTTAGTTTTACTTTAGTATCTGGTGCATTGTGGCTAACAGCATTAGCAGCGGTCGAAAGGTAACACTTTTATTTTATTAGGTAAACTAAGCGTTCGTTGTCCTTGTATTAACGATATTAGGCAACCAACGTTGTGTAATTTTATATCCTACAGATCAACTGGAAGAGCCACTGTGAATGCGTGTGCAGTGATATAATGGAAGAAAATAGTTCTGGATAAGTAATTGCTAGCATACTCTTTCCATCAAACAAAGCAATTCTACACATTTTTTTTCTTCAATTTAAACTGAGACAAGGTAGATAAGGTCCCTTGTAGACTATGTACCGGTAATATCTTACCGATTATTTTAAGAAAACACTAAAAAAAAAAAAAAAAATGAATGCACTTACACAGTGACATTATTCAGATAATTCAGTTGTTATGTCTTGAAGTACGTCTTTCTTGGTGATAAGACAAATTGAGTCAACTTATTAAAATTTTCCGTCAAACAAACTCACTATTCCCTTGTTTCTAAAAATTGAATATTTTGTTTCATTATCACCACATCTTAACTTGTACCATTATTTGCCGTAAGTGTGTGAGTGTTCGTGATAAATCTGACGTGTTTACTTTCAAGCAATCGCCATTGATGTTTGTCAAGAGAAATAACTTTCCTAGTGACTAGATATGTAATATATTCTAGATATACAATTTTACTGACAAGATATAGTCTATATTAGGTCACCACGTGACTACAATTGCTCAGTGAAATTGACAGAAACCAGTGAGAGGTAGAATGTATTATTATATCCTACCCTTGTTCTCGCAGAATATAATATGTATCGACCTTGTTTTTAACATATTAAGTAACCAACACCGTATGGAACGATAAATTTCTACCTTTTAATTTGGACAAAAAATCCACAAACTCTAGTTAAACTATACAGATTTATCAACACAATGTTTAACGAAACTTACTTCAGTCCCAAAGAAACAAGAAATAAACAGCTACTAAAACACAAAAATTCCAGTCCATGTCCAAATCATCTTAGCAATACCAACAGAACAAAGAACGAAAATAAAAAAAGGTATTAACATCCGACTTAGCAATAACCAAAGAACACATAAATTAAAAAAGCAAGGTATAGACATCCGACTTAGCAATACCTAAAAAGCAAACAACAAGAATAAACACTATCAAACGGGATAACATTTAGTAAAGATTCCCTATCAAAATGTTCGTTACAATGACGTAACATGTTATTTGGTGTGACAGAATAAGGTTATTTTGGTACTTTAATAAATAAACCTCACTAACTTAAGAAATTATAATAAAGGAATCTGATTATGTGAATGGTATTTATTTATTAATTTATTTATTTTAATATTTTGTTGATATTCAAAACTAGTGAATAAATAACAGGTATATCCTATTGCTATGGTCTAGTGGTTAATACGACAGGCTAGCGTGTCACTCTGCGGTAGAATCTACCCTGGTGGTAAAAAAGCCTTTAACATTTTGTAAAAATGTTCTACTCTCTAATAAATTGCATGTATTGAATCGTTGTAACTTTCTTTTTGTAGGTGGTACAAGTTGGTTGCGTTTGAAGATTACATGTCCACATTTTCTGAGATAAACACGAAAATCCTGATCAAAGGGGTTCTAATGATGGCTTTCGGGCTTTGTACTGGACCATTGTATGGTTGGGGAGAATATTCTTATTTTAAAGGTAAAACGAATTCAAACTTAAAATAAGATTGATCTCATTTTCTTTTTAAGCTATTTTTTGGGAGATAGCAGGCCGAAAAACACACATTACATGCATACAGGAACTTGTTCTTAAATAAATATTCAGGGATAAATTACCTTGCTGTCGTCGCATAGCTAAAAAAATTCTTATGCGAATGTCAGATTAAATACTTATCGTATAAGATTCTTTTTGGCTTCAGTCAACTAGGTTAATTTATTAATCATGATTAAAGAATGAATTTTCATTTAACATTGTTTGAAAATATTCTTGCTTTTTTTCAAAATCGTTTTATCAGGTCTCATGTATGGACACTTTTACAATCATTTGATATTTTTTGTATTAAAAATGAATACCATGCACACACTGTATTTGCCATATCGAACTGTTCATTTCATTTGATGATATTTTATCAGTCATTTTAAGTTACTTCTCCTAGAAGTGTTTCTGTCTTGTCTAAGAATTATTATATTAAGACGAAAGTGATGTGTTCTTTTAACCTAAAACAATTCTCTCTTGTCTGTATTTTTATATTCATTTTAAAAAGACATTTATATTTTTTTATATTTATGCTTATTATATTCATCTTTTAAAGACAGGGAGATGCTGTAATTTTCTAGAATTGTTCAATGGTTTATTGAACCCCAATTTTACCATTATATAATAACAGATTTGTATATATTTTTAGACTTTTTATTATTGTATTTCTTGTTGTTGTTTGTCATGTTGTCTGATGCACTAATTGGTACTTTTTCTTTATACTGCAAAACAACCTATAACTTTTCACAACAAAAAAGTCGTCTACAATGACAGAAACCTAACGTAGATGGTTCCAACTTAAAAACAAATGCAGTAATTTCAGGTGATGTGTTCTACTATTTTTTAATTAATTTTTCTCTCAACTTTTAGGGCTTATAGAATTAAGTGGGCACGTAATTTTACCCGAAGGAAATAGTTCGAGCGAGATGGTTAATGAAGCTGAAATACCTCTATTATGTCAACGTTTAAAGAATAATTCAGACACAATGGTTATTGATAGACTTACTGACAGTGTGAAAATATATATGGAAAACTCGATGCAATTTCGTGTAAGATCGACAGCTCCTAATTGTGTTCTAGGCGAAATGACAATTGTATTGAGAGCACTTCATTCTGAAGCCTTAAATACCCTGGAGAAACAATATATAAGTGGTACTCTTGAAAGTAACTTACAAAAAGCGGTATCTCTCAACTTTCAAAGCTTACTGTATGGAAGACAGCAAATACAATTTCGTGTTCTTGTGAATGAATCTAAGATGAGTGTGTACAAGACAATATATCTGTCATTTCAAGGTAAAGTTATTATACTATGTTTATTCTACTTTGATGAAGTCGATAATCATATAATCTTAGGTAATGACGTCGTCTTTAAGGAACAGTGTTTCCAAAATCCTACACTCGATTCGTTGCGTCACTTTAAACTTAAACCTTTTCATTTCACTTTTGTGTGGATTGTTGTTCTCTCCATATTTTCCAAACTTATTTCCTTCAATATCGCAGAACTGACGGACACAATTTATATATAAAAGAATTTTGGTTCATTTGGCACATTTTGCACTTTATTCATTTTATTGTGTCACTCTCCATTTACAACGTTACTTTTGTGGACTGAATATTAATTTTTGTATTAGGGTGCTCATTCACCACCTCTTACTATCATAAGTAACCATATTTTAACCTAGCGCATATTATTTATTTTCCATTATGCTCTGTATATGTTTTTCATTGTTTCTGGTTCGTGTGCACTTATATAATCTTTTATTATATACGTAAAAATGCAACTTGTTAGGTTAATTTGTGTCTAATTGCTCGACATAGAATGTAGTTAGATGCATTGTAAACGACGACTAGATTAACGTTTAATACATAGAAGACAAAAACATTTTGGTGTACATTTGAGTTGTGGTTCTTGTGTTTCAAATAATTTCGTTATCTTTTAATCACACATATAATGTCACGGTTTTCTTTTGTTAATTTCAGAGCTGGGAGTATGTACCCTGGATATTTCACCAGTAAATACACATGTGTTATCATCCACTGCATATATTTTTATAACAACAGTGGTTTTGCCATTCATCATTATAATATATTGCGGACTCCATGTGTTATTTCGTTTTCATACCGGGAGTAATAGTCAGTGTTATAACGATTTACGTTATCTGAAAATGATTTACATTTGCGGATTGTTCAGCATTATCATGTGTGTACCTTTTTATGTGATTAATATCCTAAATTCAAATGGCAGCATTGTTTCAACAGTAACGAATTTTTTGTGTACATTTTTATTTTATAATTCATCCTTGTGTGTTTCGGTCCCTTATATTATTTATCGATTTCCAAGGATTACTTTACGCAAAAGTGGATTCCCTTTGCGGACATTTAGTAGTGGTTTGAATGAGATAAGACGCGATTCTAATGAAATTTCAGCAATGAGTGAATATGTTTGATAATCATATACAACAGTTTATCTAAACGGCTGTACAAAATACAGTAGAGCACCACGCCTGAATTACACATTTTTATAGGAATCCCTTAACTTGTAATTGTAAAAGTCTACCATAACATCAAACTTATAAAAGTCTTATTTCATTATCCATATAATGATGCTCCTATCAACCCAATGATACAATGAAATAAAACTACATTATTTACTTCAGTTTGTATTCATTTTACGGTATGAAGTTTTAGAAAATAGTTTGATCAAAATATGTTCCATTTTTAAACAAAAATATAAAATTAAAGAATTGTTCCTAAAAGAATGTTTTTAATAACAAGGCCATTTAATATCTCATGGTTCATTTAACTTTTATTATTTTAGCGCTTAACTAAATGTCCAAAATGAACATTTAACTTAAGATAGAGAATAGCATTCAAAACGCCCTCCCCTTTTACAAAGTCACTAAATTACAAGTACATAAGTACATAATATCACTTTGATACTGTGATCCATCATTTTCCTATGCTTAAAGTATTGATTAAAAGTCCATTTAATATAATTAATTATATATAACTTAACACTATACAATGTATCAATACAACATATCAAAGTACAATAACATTAAATTACAAATTATTTGTTGACAAATCTGAATCTAAAAATGTCTTAAGGCGTTTATCGAATAGGTTGTTTATGATTCAGTATAGCAACATGTTACTTGCAACATATTGTGACTTACTAGCTTGCTGGTCAAGTTAAGACTTGTGCATTAGTTATGTGAACATTTCGTAAATTCAGTATCAGAACGATGGTAAGTTGGACGTATGTCTTAGTCTACGTCCAAAACAAGATTCGATAGCATGAGATTATAAACCACTGATTTTATAATGACCGCAGGTTCCCAATTTCCAATAAGGTCTTTTGAAAAATATTTAAATTCTATTAGATAAAGGACTCTTATTGGATAAACGTCTTTTAACTTAACGGTCAATATGTTTGTCAAAATAAAGATTTGCGATGTTCTTACTAAGTTTTATGCGTTGTTATGCAGTGTTTCACAAGTAGAGTCGTGTTATAGTTTAAGAGTCCAATCTTTAATAATATTTCTAGAAATAGCTAGCTGGTGAAATCAGTATTCAATGAAGAAGTGTTGAATAAGAAACATTTCTTTTTAAAGGAAAACATTGTCTTACGTCTGTCTCTCCTTGACGGTAAAATTGATGCTGGGTGTATTATATGTAAATCATAGTTTTTAAATTTTTTTTATGAATTTCCAAAAAGTAGCACTTGAAATTAAAATTGAAGCCAATTGTTGGATAAAACTGCCAAGTACCATAACTGGAAAACTGACTCTATCTTACATTGCATGGTAACCCAACTAGTTTGACTTTCTCCGGTCATTTTCTAAAACAAAACGAATTACTTTAGAGGTGTCAAATGAACATGGACTGGTATGTTTGTGTTTTGTTGACCATTTTGATTCAATGTAACTGCACATACTCTAGACCATAGCCCACCTACAATTTCTTTCAAATTCAAAGGGTTTTTTTTATTTATTTCACTGCAAAGGACAAGCTTTTCCTAAAATTATATCTTTTTTACAGATTTTATGGTTAAATGACAATAAAACTAACCAGACTGTAACATCAAATGTTAAAACTATTGTTTTACCTTAGTAAAAATAACGTTAAAAATTATTGCGAGTTACTGACGAATATCAGTTTGTGATTCTTCTAGTGTCACCCCCCTTTTTTGTCTCCCACATGTCTGCGCTAAGATTTAAATCACATTGTATAAACATTACTTAGACTTTAAAGTACAACATTCGAAATGGATAAAAAATAATAAATCAGGTATGTTTCCAATAGATAATAAAACAATTAGAATGTCAACAACAAATAACCTTCAGCTTCCCTAATGTATGTTACACTTATTAATCGGAAGTACGTTTCTATTTACATACAAATCAAATGCTGTTTTGATATATATATATGTCTTAGTCATTACTTAAGCATCAACATTTGCATATCGACCACTAGAGTTTTTATTAGCATAGAAATAGGTAGGTTTTTTCCACATCTAATTATAACAATATTGTTTTTATTTTGTTTTTCTTGATTACAATTTAAGAATAAAGAAATACATAGGAAATTACATGAGGAGCGTAAGAATAATTAATTAACATATTCATTTTGTCTTTATTACGTTTGTCTTTTGCCCTTCGTTTCTCTCTAATTGTGAAATGTTGTAGGAATGTTTAAAATGTCTGGCGATCTTAACCTTTACTTAAGGTCATGAATCTTTTATATTTCATTATAAATAAACAAATTAATTAATAAATCAATAAACTAATTACGGAAGGTGCTTACCCATCCGGAGCACCCGGGCAGTTCGCGTGTGTTACTAAATTTGCCAGTTTTTAAAGTTTTTACTTTGGTTCATTTGGACATAGACTGGTATGTTTGTGTTTTATTTGATCATCGAAATATGTTATGTTCCAAGTATGATAAACGTGTTAAAGATTTAAGTCCATTCATATGGATTTAAGTTCTCAAAACAGAAGGGTATAACAATTATCAAGCTTTGGTAGACCTGATTTTAGCACATTTGTAAAGTAACAAGATGTGTTTTACAAGGGTGAAATTTTAATATTTCTTTCTGTTTGCATTTATAAAAATATTATAAAATATCTTAAACCTAGTGTTGAGAAATCTTTTCACAATGAGGTTAACTTATAAGAAATAACTTTAGAGACTTTTCTCCAATATAAACGATGAGAGAGTCAATGTAGTTCTAATATCGATTGTAATTCCTGAATTACACTGAAAACCAACAAGGTTCGACGGCAAAATCGAGATGTCTGTCGCTTCTATATTTTTGTACATGGGTTTAGTTTTGGTTCGAGTAAATTCGATTTATGTAAAAAAAAACCTGTACAAATTTGATGTTCATATTTTATTTTCCCATTTTAAGCAAATGATGCAAATTATTTATAAAATTGAGACAAATTCTAAATTCAAAAGTTGATTTAATCTGAATTGCTAAACATACATTTTAGGAACTTATATCGTAAAGTTTGAAGTATAACCTGACATATTTATAATAAATCGGGTCATATTTCAAACTTAACTGTATTAATTCCAATGCACACACACACACACACACACACACATATTATATATATATATATATATATATATATATATATATATATATATAGATAATAAATACTTAACTCTATTTTGTTTTGATGAAGACATTCAATGAAACGTACCACTACATTATGATTTTAAAGCATCCACCAACATAACTTTTTTTTACAAACCTTATTTATTTAGATAGTGCATTTGCTTATTTTGTTATTTATACAAGACAGGAAATTTAATTCCCCCATAATAAATATCGTATATTTAAGTCTTTTTATTCAAATTGAAATGCTAGGTATACAGTGGTCCTAAAACTTGATGCATTAAAGACGTTATGTGTTTAATAATCTAGTGTATTTACGTTCAAATTCACATTTTCATTGTTATGTATAAATAAGAAGCAAATGCACTTTTTTACTTTTTAATGTCTGCTTTATACCTTGGGATATACAATATGTACATCTGAATAAGTGGTTTTGAAGCTGGCTTTCATAGCATAACATACCCAGTGCTTGCTTTTTGGTTTTTTTTTTTTTAAAAAATGCAATTTTCTTAGCTAACTAAGTTACCAAAAATTTAATGAATACATAATAATCCCACCAATAGTTAGAGGTGTAGTTACAGGAATTCTTTGTTCTAAATAGTTAAATTTACAGCCATCGTGAAATACACACGTTCTCTCTGCTTTCGAATCTAAAGCAAGGAAGAGATTATAATAATTCTGAGTAATGTTTTTGTTAATAAAATTTATTATAATTGGATTCTATGTACAAGCAAAGGTTCCCTCTGTAAGCTATCGAAGCTGTTCATTAAAAGTTTTAAACAAAAATAAAATAGTTTTTATGTTTCTCGAACTGCCAATTTTTTTTCTAGCAAGTGTTAATTCGTATCGCTGTTGATAACTCAGAGAAATTATGTAATTCAGAATATTTTTTTCAAGCTATCATTGTTAACTGACATTATATGCGACAACATTTGACAACCTTATAAGCAAGTTTCCCCCTAATCAAAAATTTATTAATATTTTGTCTGCAATTGGCAGCATCCATTATGGTGGCCTAAATTATTTGTAAATTAATTTTTGTAAATTGTTAATTTATGCATATACTGTCATTATTAGTGTTTTTTATTAATCTTTTTTTAGTTTATGTGATAACTTTTAATTTGCAATGTTAAATATTAGACTACCTTCGCAACCACTCTAACTTATTTATTTCTATCGACACAAATGTAATTAAGATGAACATAATGTGTCCAGAAAAGTGTCTGTTTTACACCTTCAAAGAAGTTATAAGATATGTGCGACTTTTGTTAATCGAAATGATTGCAAGAACAGTTTTAATACATGGAAGTAAAATGAAGTTTTGAATAAACAAACGCTTGATGATAGGAAATAAATGTTGTTTCCAAATTTTAATTATTACCAACACTTCACCAACAACACATGTGATAGTTTTACAGGTACAGTTATAGATTAAATGTTGCATTTTGTTACAAAACGGCTACCAGATCAAAATTGTTGGAATTGAATTTTCCCCTTTAAAACATATTTAAATGAAGCTATTTTACCTTGTTATTTAAATAATGTGGTAAACTAAGTATCAAACAAACAGGATGTGTAGATCTAAAAAATCTGTAAAATTTTCAGGAATCAAGAAAATAAAGTGCGGGAGAGGAAAGTAAAGGGTAAAGGCTAAAGAATAGGTTACAAACTGTTAATCTTACGTGGATAGAGCGGGAAAGGAAAGTAAGAGCTAAAGGCTAAAGAACAGGTTACAAACCGTTAATTTTATGGGGATAGTGCGGGAAAGGAAAGTAAAGGGTAAAGGCTAAAGAACAGGTTACAATCTGTTAATACTGTTAATCTTATGTGGATTTTTAAATTTCACTTGCATTCACTTTATTTATTTATTTATTTATTTATGTTATTTATTTATTTATTTATTTATTTATTTAGTTTGAAAAATGTCGAGCGGCTGAGAAATTTCCATGTTTAAAAACATATTTGCTATTTTTGCACGAGTCAAACCCGTGTAACTCTCCCGTCTTGCGTGTACATCCTCCTTGACTGGGAGTAAATTGTAAAATATTGTGCAATTCCTGTTTAATTTCAAACTAGCGGCAACATAAAAATTCTAATCATTTTACTGTACAAGATATTTGGATTCGGGAGTCAAGGCATGTTTGATTTTGGAAGTGATTTGCCGTCTTTCTGTATCAGCCAAGCATACATTTTTCAAGAAAGAAATATATGCTTTCCCTAGCCACACCAATAAGTTTTAACTGAGCACTAAATATGTTACATAATTGGTCTTTAACATTTATAATAAGTGTTTTTAATACATTGCTATAAGTATGGTAAAAAGACGCAGAATTGTTTTCATCACGAAATGCACGAAACAAAAGGTGCCGCGAAATTGAAAAGATGTACAGTAAATCATCCTTCGCATAAATGATAAAAAACAGGACAGACTCTGTATTCCATATCGGATAATAAAACTTGTATTAAAGCTGCTTTAAGTTGTCCAAAGAAAAAATCAAAACGGTGTTAATCTAATTAATGATGTTCCTAATGAACAATGTTACATTTGGTTCAACGATAAAGGCTCGAATAAACAAGAGATTACAGTAATTACCCAACGAAATGCAGCATTTGGGATCTAATATTAGAACATGGTTACGTCATCAAAACCTGGGTTATTTAAACACAACTTTAAAAGCAGTGAAATACGATAAATTAAACACAGAACTTCGTTGAATTTGTCATTTGTGACTTAGTAAGGAATACATAACACCATTCCAAATACAACTGGATATCAATTAAGGACAATTAATGCAATTTGTCATGTTTCACCTTCGATGCATGGGTTTTTCGGAACATCCAAGCGCATGCTCCATGCTCATAATTCCCATCATTAAACATTGACCAACCAGTCAGAGGATTCCGTTTATTTACAGTTTAAAGAAATGAAATTTTAGAAAATGAATTTCACGGATCTTGGTTAGAGGATATCTATTTTAAAAAAATATATTTTTAGAAAATCAAAAAAAATTCGGAAAATTGAAAAACTTAATGCAGCTTTAATTAAAATGGAATTATAAACCTAAACCAAGTTAGGAAATTAACATACCATATCGCCTGATCTATTTGGAATTCATAATATTTTTTTCTGAGAAAAAAAACAGATAATGAACTAGTTTTTTTTTTTTTTTTTTTTTTTTTTTTTTTTTTTTCAAATGGAATACCTAATGAAAATTTTAAATGAGATTTGAAATACCTAAAGTGATAAACAGTTTGTTTTCTAAAAGTTTCATATTTTACAGTTTAAAATGTTAGAGTTTTTAATAGACAACTTATTTTCTGTGTTTAGCAATATACTTTTCCAATGAATAATCTGTATACCAGTGGGCACAAACTGTGTACCTTTGCTTGCTGATTTGTTTCTTTATTCATAAGTAACAGCATATTTACAGAACTTTCTCAAATCTGCAGAGAAGACAAAGATAAATTATTCAATTTCACATACAGATATATACTGGTCGTACAATTAGTTTGGAGGCCCCCACAGAAAAACCTTAATAACTTTTCATGATTCAATTTATGTTTGAAAATATCTTTATTCATAAAATATTTGCCATCATATATCATATTTAAACATAATAACTCAATATTTTACATGCCTACTCCTAACTTTATAAAAACTCTTGTTGTGGCTTCACCCTCCTCTCAAACAACATTATTGGCGAACGAAAAACATGACCTGGAACATTGTCCTGCTGAAATATGAAGGATTTAGAGGAAAAAATCAAACATTGTGAAACTACATCAATATCATTTATTATATTTTCCTGATAAGATTTAATATTTAGTTTCCCATCAATCTTTTTAAGAATGCCTGGACCATTTCGTGAGATGACACCCCAGACATGTACTTAAGCTGGATGTTTAACTTTAGTCTGAATACATTTTTTGCTGTGTTTATCATGCTTGTAGCGCACACTCTTAACGTTCTACGATTTTTATTTGATTTGAAGATAGATATATCTGAGAAAATTACTTTTTTTTATAAAATTTCATCGATTTATCTAAATGCTCCTTTGCCTACTGAAATCGTTTAGGTTTCTGGTTTTTTGTTATTAACTGTTTTAGCTCCGGAACAAAAATTTTTGAGATCAAATTTACTTAAAATGCATCTTAAAGTTTCTTTTCCAACCCATTTTTCACAGAAATACTCTAAGTTCTGTTAAAGTTACATGACGTTGATTAATATTCTTTTCTCAAAAAGCGTTTTTCACGAATATGTTAATTTCAGTTGCTGTCCTGGACGCTTTCTGTCTTCCACGATTTCAGTTTCTTTGTAATGTACTTCTGTGTATTAACCGTCTATCTTGTATTACAACTTGTCACTGTATATTTTTCCAAGACAATCCAGAAGCACCTTAAATGCACAACCTTAAGCCTTGTTGCATCGCTGATTTTTCTGGTACAAGAGTTGCTGCAAAGAAAAATTTGTTCTCAGGATAGTAAAATTTCATTTTCGGTATCACAAAGTTTTCATAAAACGATCAAAATATAGATTAACATTTGCGTTCGTTTATCTTTCATTTTTCTCTTCTGTTCTTTCTTCTAAAGTTTTAGTTTTCTTGCCATTTTTTTCAATTCGTTTGCTAATGCATTCTCTTTGGGAATTATCAATATCACAATAACGTTTTACCAACAGTACCTTAAGATTAATTATTTCAAAAACAGAAAAATAGAAACAAGAACTATTTCGAGTAGTTTTCAGATGGATCTTATATTTTAGTTATTTTTGTATACTTTAAAATTACTGGGTTTGTTCAATTTTTCATTTCTTGGCATAATTTGACATAAAAAATCCTTATAGATACAAACGTTGCTTTTACGTAATGGATATGTGCAATGCTTTGCTGGATCAAAATGAGACTATGTCTAGAATAATGCATTTAAAATAAAGTAAAGAAATGTAGAAAACACTTCGGGGGGGGGGGGCTCCAAATTAATTGGTTTGACCAGTATAGATCTATCTCTGAATAGTCTAAAATTTGTAGATTATTGAATGCCATCTACCAAACGGGCTTGAAATAAAAGACAAGACGACCTCTTTATGGTGTGCTTCATATTTGGACTTAAACCTTAATTATGACACCCTCGAACGGTTACATCTAAAGCTATATGACAACGAAGCAAACTGCTTACAATTAAACTGTTGACTCAAGGATCTTGCACGCCTAGGCTAACCAAGGCCTTAAGATGCTTTATGCCCGTCATAAGAAAATTATTAATACGAATGAAGTCAATGTATCCAAACTTTTACTGGATATATTTGACTTACCATAGTTTCTTGTTCCATTCATTCTCTAAATTGATTTTGCACGTGACGAATGTAGCTAGCTAGACAGGATGTGCTTATCCTTCCGGGATCGCCCGGCCTCACTTCCTTGATGGCAGTTCACGTGTATAAATAAATTGGTCATTTTTTAAAAGTTTTTACTTGACTTTTCTTTTTTCGGGGGGGGGGGGGGGTTGTCATTTTGGCATGGACTGGTATGTTTGTGTTTTATTATTATTATTAATGTCGTACTACTTTAACAGTTCACATATTTCAGTCCTTTTGTAATTTTTTTAAAACAAGAGTGCCTGAAAAAAATGCAATTATTGCCAACAATTTCAGAACAGGTTTTTCCTAATATCTAACCCATTTACTCTACTGTACACTTTTAAGACATTGTTTGAACAGACGTAGTAAATGTTAATTTTTTCATGTTAAGCTTTTTATATTATATCAAACCAAATGTTACAATACAACGCGGACAGGACAATATCATAAGTAAAATTTAATAAATTAATTTAAAATTATTGATATAATTTTACTAAAAAAGGCAATTAAAAATACATGGCTCTAAGAAATATTCTAAAGCGTTACCTTGACCTTTACTTATACTCGTGATAAATCTTACATTTTTGAACCAAAAGATTATTATTTTAAACCATGTAACCAACTACTATTAAATCACTTATAAAATTCCACTATCGATTCAAGATTATGATAGGCAATTTTTAAAATAATTAGTTGACATTTAACCGCGTTGGGAAGAAGCAATTTTTTTAAACATCTTATTTACTTTTTATGTAACTTTTCGTTGTTCAGAAGCGTTTCATTTATGTATTGAGAATTTAGTTTACATTCATTTATGTGTTTATAGCAAAATTAGTTGGAATGTTTTCCTTGTTGTTATAAGGTGGTTTATCATATAATATTATATATATAATTGTATAAAAAATCAGTTAAATTTTGAAGAACCTTTTAGACATCATATTCGCTGTTGTTAGTCATTGTTTAGAAGCGATTCATTTTTAGATGAAACGCCTTATATACCTTTTAAGTGATTTTAACATAATAATTAGTTTACATAGTTCTCCTTAAAATTTTCAGTGATATAGTAAACATTTATTTACCTTTTAAGTACCATTTAACATATTTAGTTTACGTCGTTAATTATTGTTTAAAAGCGATTTGTTTGTATATTGAACATCTGATTTACTCTTTACTTCTACTTGATTTACTTTTTAAATGATTTCCAAACATAAAAGGTTTTGAATAGGATTTTTTTTAAATTTTTGTTTAAGTATATTAAGATGATTTTTATGGTCTATTTTTGACGACCCCTAAAGCTATAGTTTTTTACAAAATTATTTGTACCTTTTTTCTGTTAGCCATTACAACAAAGGCCAAGAATTCTAGTTTAACAAGAGGCCCAAGGGCCTTAACGTTCACCTGAGGATATGTCCAAAATGGTTTGCAAAGTGCAATAGACAATATATTTAGTACAGAAACATTAAAAGTTTTCTCATGTTAAGAACTGCCAAAAAACTTTTTAAAAAAATCAGAAATATATCCACTCACATTTTATTTATAAATAGCTTTTATAATATGCATGAATGAACTGTAGTGCAATGAATAATTTCCAAATCATTGATCAATTTCAGTATACTTATGCAGCTATGTCCTTGACATTTGAACATATATGACTTCATACGATACATGATTGTCATGTCAATACCTACAATATCCTCATATATATGCCTATACAAAAAGTGAATAGTTTTCAAGATAATTAGCAATTTAAGTCTTCTTTTGCAGCTGTAACCTTGACCTTTCACGTATGACCTTGTATTATATATCAAAATGATCATTGTCACAATATCTACAATATTCTCATATACATGCCTATACAAAAAGTAAATAGTTTTCAAAATAATTAGCAATTTAAGTATTTTTTGCAACTGTGACCTTGACCGTTCATCATATAACATTGAATCATATATATCAAAATGATAGCCATGTCAATACCTACAATATTACAATATACATGGCTATACAGAAAGTTAATAGTTTTCAAGATAATTAGCAATTTAATCTTCTTTTGCAGCTATGACATTGACCTTTCAACATATGACCTTGAACCATATATCAAATTATCGCCATGTCAATACCTACAACATTCTAATATACATGCCTGTACAAAAAGTGAATAGTTTTCAAGATAATTAGCAATTTTAGGCTTCTTTTGCAGCTGTAACCTTGACCTTTCACGTATGACCTTGTATTATATATCAAAATGATCATTGTCACAATACCTACAATATTCTCATATACATGCCTATACAAAAAGTAAATAGTTTTCAAAATAATTAGCAATTTAAGTATTTTTTGCAACTGTGACCTTGACCGTTCATCATATAACATTGAATCATATATATCAAAATGATAGCCATGTCAATACCTACAATATTACAATATACATGGCTATACAGAAAGTTAATAGTTTTCAAGATAATTAGCAATTTAATCTTCTTTTGCAGCTATGACATTGACCTTTCAACATATGACCTTGAACCATATATCAAATTATCGCCATGTCAATACCTACAACATTCTAATATACATGCCTGTACAAAAAGTTAATAGTTTTCAAGATATAGTGACAAATATAAAATTTTTAGCAGTACCCCACTGAGTGCCTTACAACTTCCCGATTTTGAGCCCCAAGTTTTTCACTATTTTCCCCTTTATTTTGAGCCCCAAGGGAACATAACTCCTTCATTTGTGCAAATCTGAAAGGGCTTCACCAAGGCATGATGGTTACCAAGTTTCATTAAATTTGGCCCAGTGGTTTTGGAGGAGAAGATTAAAATGTAAAAGGTTTACGCACGCGCAAGCCGGACGACGCACGACGGTCGAAGATGGATAGCAATAGCTCATCTGCGCTTTCAGCTTAGGTGAGCTAAAAAGCTAGAAAATTAACCAGTTAGACACGCAGGCCAGAGAAGCTATCGCCAACTTTTATTTAGTTGTTAGAGATGTGTTAGTGATTGGATGTGTGTCAATTTATATTTTTTCGTCAGTTTTCATATTTTGAACATGTTTACCTAACACCCTATAATTAAATGGAGTTGTCTGGAATATTTGTCGTTCATAAAGTTAAAATAAGTAAACGTTTTTGATTTATGAAGAGTTACCAATTCATAAGTGGCTAACTGTTAGAATTTTATTCAAAACATTCAAAATCTGACTTCAATTAAATTTGGTGGACTTGTTATTTCTCTCATAAATGTAGTAAACTGAGTTCTCATTTTTAAAAATAAACTAATATATGAATTTCAAATGTCAGAAAAAGCAACTTTAATGCTGTGGAACTGTAGGCTACAGTAAACATTCAATTAGAAGGAAACCTTCGATTATTCAAGATATGATGAAGGTTTTGGATGACATTTATAAAGCATTTTTTACCTTTGTAATCTGAACTTGTGTTTTAGTTTCCTTCATTTGTAGGTAGATGTTTTAATTGTTTGTTGGCTATTATTAAATGAGTCGTTCCTTATGTTATTGTAATGCCT
Source organism: Tegillarca granosa (assembly GCA_029721355.1). NCBI lineage: Eukaryota > Metazoa > Mollusca > Bivalvia > Arcoida > Arcidae > Tegillarca > Tegillarca granosa. Next base: position 17,129,224 of record CM056601.1, read on the forward strand.
TGTCCAATACAAATGATGATTTTATGTAAGTAAAGTGAGTAACCTTTTGTTTACCTTATAGACAGGAATAGCTTTCTTTACGATATCGTTCGCTGTTTTTAGGGCAATTTTGCCGCATCGAATTCCGTTCTGGTAATTACGCAATGAAGTTTCAAGTTCTTACTTTGAGTTTTCTTGGATGATTGAAAAATCAAAAAGTCAAATTTTCAAAATTAATTTTTAAACTTTTTAATTTGATAATGTTGTTCAATAGATAAGACGACTCGCTCATCCAGGCTAAAAAATTTCATACAACCGCTTAATGCATGCCTATTTTTTCCGGCACCCGACGTTTAAAGAGCCACAAAAATAAGTAAATAATTAAATGATGAATAACTACGTTTGAAGTAGGAGTTTCAATCAAATAATAATTTTAACAAAGTCTCAGTTGATCAATTTGAAATATTTTTAAAGCTTTCAGAATTTTAAGAGATATATCACATGCTATAGTAAAACAAGATTATAAAAATGTAAAATTAACTATAATCTTCTATGGTCAAAATGAGTTCAAGTCCTAGTTGGACCTCATTAGACTTTTGGTTCTGATTAATTAATGGGAAAAAGATAATAAAAATCCACATAGTTATTGGCAATTTTAGTGTTTATCTAAACTCGTCAGAGACAGAGACTGGTAGAAATAAAAGTAAAACCATTAGGTGCAATAGATTTTTAAGCTTCCTCGTTGATGTTACATATAAAACACCTTTAAAATACATCCCAATCACTAAATCAACCCAGCATTCCGTTTTTCGAAAAATCTGTTTATGTTGTTTTTTCTCATTCGATACATTTCCTAATGCCAGATTCAGATTAATTTTTGTCCGGTAATATTTTCAGATTAAAGATTTTATTGTGATTAAAAATAGAATATTACTTTTTTATATTTAGTATTTTAATGTTTCTTACAATTGATTAAACAATCCAAAAAACATCATCATATTTTTAATACAATTTTTAATATTTTTATAATTTTCCAGCTTAAAATTAAAATGATTATGTTAAGATGTTTTATACATTATATTGCCTTTACACCTTGATAGGTATTGTATTGTAAGAGAAATGTTGTAATATATTCCGCATTAACTTTGTCCTACATACTATTCTCAGACAAACTATATTACAAAATGTGTAACGCAGAGTTATGTCAAACAAAGATTACCAAAAAATTTTCGCAAGACTATTATTACAATACAAATGTACTTTTCGATAGAAAAATGTAAAAAGTTACAATCGAAGTAGCAGAAAAAACTTGAAAATATTATTGTATAGTATTGTTTTAAAATCATAGTAAAACATATTGTATCAAATGGAAATATTTTGATATGTTAAGTTTCAAAAAGTTTTCCATGTGCATTGCAACCAATTGCAAATGCACTTCTATAAACTACTGTGTAAAACAGATCCTTTAAAATATCAACATTTGTTCTTTTGTCCAACACACGGTATGTCGGTTGATTTCTTTTTAAGTAGAAATCATTTTGAATTATTTTCTTATCAATCTGATTATAGAACTTCCAATAAACCTTTTTAGATTTCTTGTTTTTTAAACATTGAACTTCGTCTGTTTAATGACAGAATTGAATAGAAATGGAATCCTGTCTGAAAAAGAAAGAAAGAAATGTAAAATTTAAACTAATATCTACAGTAGAGCAATTTTTAAACTGAATAAATAAAAATATGAAGCAATTTTCTATACATATTTTTAATAAAATGAAATAAATAAATCGTTTATGTTTGAAAAAAAAATAAAAAGCATGTTTTTGACTGATATTTCATTTGTTTTAGTTTGAAGCATTAATCGAGTTTTCATGTCAGAAGTTACGCGATGTTTAGGAATGACAATTGATACTCTGCATGCTTCATATAGTACTACTCTTAATTTATATGGTAACAATATATAAGGAAATGACGTCTAATGGAATACATATTATGCAGGGTTTTATTAATATATGCAACAAAATTATTTGCCAAAAATTATGTTATAGTCATATAGTAATATAAGAATTAATGTACGTTTTGATATATGAATAATGAATATTACACACCTTTTTTCCGTTTTATGTAAGGTTTACTCCCATTCTCTTTAGAGCAAGCATAGCATTTACAGCTTTCTGAAAACACATAAAAATAGCAAAATTGCTTCTGTTAACAAAGAACATTTAAAATACGTTTTACTATTTTTTAAAAAAAAAGTTAAAAAGATTTTTTGTGAGAAAGTCAACATGTTCTCATTTTCAATGTCATTAAATAAACTCTTGATAATTTTAACGTTTAAGTCGCTGAGTTTGTCAAATTAATATTTAGGATAGCATGTATGTTTTCGCTTAGTCAATGTATCTTATCTATTACACTTTCCAAAAAAAAAATAATTTTTAGAGGTTTTTCGTGAATGTTAAGATTTAAAACTACACCAAGATATACAACTACTCTTTTTGTGTCGATCTCACAAACAGGAACAACCGTACATCAGGTAACAGCATGAGAAAATCATGACAAGGATGTTATGTATGGATAATAAAAGGTTTGTTTACTCTTACTTTATCTATCGAAAAAATATCTATATAGTCCTATAGAGTTTCCTCTTTATTTTGTTTAGATATGAAAAACTGTCAAGTATTATTAACATACTACACGTAATTTTTACCGAAAATATCACAGTGACTGTAAAATATTTACGTACGTTTCAATTAATGAAAGATAACGAAAGAAGCGACATATGATGTTTAACAGATTCTGCAGACTTAATCATCAGAGAGATATCGATTTACTGTTTTCTTGGTTCGGGAAAGAAAGAAAAGATCTGAAAGCCACCCAATAATTTTATTTTTCTAAAATATTTTCTTATCCTGGCGGCTAATCGATATTATGACAGTGACTATTTTCCATGTGCTTATTATAAATTACTTCAATTAAAAAAATAGCACACTGGAAGTCTGTTGTTGATGGTGAAGTATAAAAAAAATTTCAGAGAGAAAAAATAACGAAGATAAAGATGATGTTTTCCCTGTTACTTCGCAACGGGAAATTACTGTACGCTTTAATTATCAAATAATATCTCTGTATAGAGTAAGCCATTGCAACTAAAATTACGGGGGTGTTCATGTTTGAAACAAGTTGAATTGTTGGCTCGTTATGCCAACGACTTGCAACCTTACAAATAACCTCACTTCAAGTGAAACATTTTATATTTTAACATGTGAAATACCCGCGATATTTTCTATTTAAATTAAAAATATTATGGTACTGAAAATGTACTTGGCGAATTTTAGGCTCAAAATGTTATCAATTTTAAACGTTGTTTAAGTTGGTTGTATATTTATGGAAATTTTGCATTACTTCGCTGTCACTAATACAGGAATTCCAGTACCACAGTAGTGTTTACTAATTAGTTTACTAATCATTAATACTGAAATATAATATATTTGCAAATGTTATAATACTGCACGAAAAATGACAATTTATATGCTCCATTGTTCCAATAAAACAGCAAGTTATCTTGTCTATTCAAATTGGATTGAATTTGAAGATAAATTGAACATAAACTACAAATATCTCCAGACTTAATTATTACAAGCAGAGTGCACAAAGATCGTAGAATCAAGTCTCTTGTGTATTTTTTTCGCTGCTTACAATTACAAGACCAAACGATAAAACTCTAAAATTAAAATTATGGGTAAAGTTAATTAGCCAAGGGCACTAACTCTATATAGCTTAATATAGATTGCACAAGAAAAGTAAAGCAGCTAATTTCATTCATAGCTCTCTCTCTCTCTCTCTCTCTCTCTCTCTCTCTCTGTGGGTGTGTGTGTGTGTGTGCATGTGTTTTGGTGTGTAACATTTCTAGTTAAAATTATCTTAGGAAAAGTATGGAATTTGCAATTAAATTAACATTTTTGTACAAAGTTCAAAATGCGGAATTTAACGTGCCACGGTTGAAATAGAACGAATCAGCACATAAAATTGGCAAACTATTATCTGTTGTCCATTACTTAAAAATATGTTAAATCAAAAATCACCCTTAACAATTATACATTTACAACTAAAAAGTTGATAGTATAATACTATGATAATTTTGTATCGCCGACAAAAAAGTTTTAAATGAATATGATTATGTCAGGGTACAAGTAACCTTCTTAATTTTATATTGTAATATCATCTGCACAAAAGTACTGTATTTTTAAAAATCAAACACGATTTATATAAAATTTTAAATTTTGTTCGTGTTTAGTCTTTAAATTAAAAAAACACATGCTACAGATCTCAATAGTCCATTGGCAATGTGGTAGTTTGCCAGTAAATATATAACATTGGCTAATAAAGTACGAGTCTAAGTATACAAAGAAAAAAAAAAATTTACAACTAAATATGACAAAATATAATATTTTTAAAACGAGAAAATTGTGACAATCTCGTTCAATAGTGTATCGTCAGTGGAGCCCAACATTACTACAATCGCGTGATTAAAACGCAATGTATACTTACAAAATGTAATAAATTTATAAAATATTTGCATTGTCAAAATTATTGGAACTCTGTTGGAAACACGCAAACCTATGTATTTACCTGCCATTTTCTTCTATATACAAATCTTCGCAACCTTTTCTTAGATAGAGATCGTTCTAATCCCATACTTTCTCGTTTTACAGATCTCTGAAAATATAGATTATTGACACGGCTCTTTAATTAACGAAGCATATAATCCTTCAGTACAATAACTCATTATTCCGTTTTCAGTTGTAATTCGAATGTCTATTTAATCATAAATCACGAAATCGTAAAAAAGAAAGAAATATAATACTGTACAATGCGATCACAAAGGATGTGACATTCTGAACAAAATCTACGATAGAAGTTTGAAATTAAAGAAACTTTGTAGAAAAATACAAGAAGTCCAATAGCCTCAAAGATTTACATAAATTGCTAGTAGCAGCAACTGACACTTATAGCAAATAGAGGAAGGTAACTCTCATATTTTATTGATTTTATGGGGTTTTTTTTAATATTTGGTTGTAAAAGTAAAGGACAATGTAACATACACGGAGAAAATAGACATGAGAAATCTTATAAAATAAATGGCGTTTAACGCCATATTAAGAATTCTCTTATATTTATAAAATGGCCAGTTCTGTGGTGTTAGAGAAAACCGGAGTACTTGGAAAAAACTTTCGGCAAACAATTCAAAGATACATTGAAAACATATAATATTGACAAACAAAGTTTTCTATTGTGGAGATGAAAAATATACTTTATAATTTAGAATAAATATGATTCGGCATAATGTGTGCCTCAAGTAACAAATTTTATGCAGGAAATCAAAGACAATCCGTCTTCTCATAAGAGACTAGTTTTGATGTTTAAAAGCTAATTAGTGTAGTAAATATAACGGGCAATATCCTGTTATTTTACATGATGCAGCTGAAATACGTAATTAATAAAATATTCTTAATCTTATTTCTGCTTTGGGCAGCTATTGATACAAAAGAAAAACGAAACACATGAATTTATAATGTTTCAGTTATTCAAATTAATATTTACCCGCAACCACCGATGGTCAAGACACTCTTGTGAGGTCATTCTGTGCCTAAAAAACAAAACAAACAAGGAGCTAGCACATGCATATTATTTTTTTTTTTTTTAAAAAAAAAAGGAAAGTATAATTTAGGACCAAACATAAAAAGTAAAAATTCAAAACTTAAAATATTTACATTCGTGCGACCCTAAAGGCTCAACGAATACTTCTCGTTTACTATTGTGCATACCTTGTTTTTATTTTTAATATTTACTTTTTCTACTAAAAACGTTTTTGTAACAATACTGTTTAATTAGTTGTAAAAGTGCTATTCGATCAATTCACTGCCCCAGACAAGCATACCACTTCCCCGATTACATTTACCTGGTAACGGGTGAAACAGTCGATATTCCGCCTTTCTTATTTCAAACGCTAAGTGAGTATGTAGTATCATAATTTTTTTAGGTTTTTTGCTTGACCCGGATGGTGTTCGAAATCCGAACTTTCGCTCTTAAGGCGGATGCTTTACTATTTTTTAAGTCACCAATGTTGTAAGTAGATTTTTAAATTCTAATGCAAATATTTTGTAAGCAGAATTTTGATTGGACCTCGACCGCAGTAAAATCTCTGTTTTACGGTCGGAGTTAAGATGTCACGTGCTATCTAGGTAACGATTACGTAGTGTATTCCAGCGCGCCGATACACGTGCTTTTGTTTACAAAACAAAAATGACGGACTCGATGATTTTGACGATTCCGTATTGCTAAATTTTGTCATAGAAACAGATACTGGATCAATATAAATCTGTTATTCATTTCAAACAATAAAATTATTATATCAATGGAATCAAGTGTATTCTTGATAGAACTATATTTTGGCGTAACGACATCGGTCTACATTAATGATTTAGTGATGCGTCTGTAAACAAAAATAAACTTTGATCAGAGCAGTGGGGATTTCCATCAATTAAACTGATTTTATAGAATATTTTATTTGTTTTGCATACTATAAAGTATAAACTAGTTAGGTCTTAAATGACGTTACGGACAATCACTTTAACAGTTGTGTCTTCTTTACAACTTTTGCAATGTTTTGTAAAGTTGTCTTAATAAAATTAAAAAACTCCTTTTAAACAGTGCTTAAATATGCGCTTTATATAATGTGTTCGTTAAATTTGCAAACTCATATTTCCAAGAAATATTTTTTTTTTAAAAATACAAATTAAACCAGGGATGATAGATTCCAAAGCAACTACTTAAAACAATTTATACGAAGCAAAACATGGATGGTTGATTCAAGAGCAACTACTCAAAACATTTTATACAAAATAAAGCAGAGATTGTGGATTTCAGACGAACTTCCCAAAACAATTTTTACAAATTAAAGCAAGAATAGTGGATTCTTGAGCGACGACCTAAATATACGTATACTTAAGTAAGGTGGTCCAATTTATTTTTTTAGAATCAACAAGACGTAGATATACAAAATCTTGTTAGTGCCATTGTAAAGTAATTTTTTAATCGTACAAACTATTTTAAAAAATTGTACTAACGACTTTCTAAATCATACAGACGATGTTTGAAATGAAAATCGTTTGTACGTTCTAAGAATTCATTTGAACGATTTAAAAAACGTTAGTACTATTTATAAATTGTTTCTTTTACTTTAAAAAATAGAACTAACAAGCTATCGTACCGATATTACAAACTGTTTAACTTTTATTATTAGCTGTGCTACTTTTTTATTTTATTTTATTTTTTAAATATTTTTTAATTTATCAATATGCCTCATCTATTTTGGATCTTAGGAAATAAAAATACATACTTCGGATTTTTTTGTAAAAGGGCTGTAATGAAATTTTTTCCATCTTGTGATACTGTATCGAACTCTTCTGCACTAAAGTCCCATGTTGCTGACGTCACATTTACAAGTGTTTCTGGTTCATTCTCTCCGAGAAATGGTGATAAGCCTGATAGCCTGTAATTATATAATTATATCAAAATTACCTACAGCTTTCAATTCTCTGATAAGAATTGATAATTACATAGATAAAGAATTTGAAAGTAGAGATATATACTATAACATACATCATAATTTCGCAAAGAACGAGTGGAAAGGTACAGAGTTGCAGTGGAGTAATCGTGTTTAGGCATCAGTCAAAATTCTTTATATCATATGGAGGCGTTAAGGTTTGGCTTTGGTACGGAAGAGGAATGTTAAAAGAAATTTTGAATTCTCGCTTTAAAAATGACAACTTTCTTCCAATAGGGTTGGCAATGATAGGTAATCTGACATAATCAGCTAGAGGCACTGTCATCAGTAAGTCGACGTTTCTGACTTCTTGGTCTTTTTTAGTCTGAGCCTGAGACTGTAAGATGTAATATATGTATTAACCAAAGTGTCAGGTCAAATACAAACAACCTTTGATCAAGTCAAGATACTTTAGTTTACATGGTAGACATCTTGAAATTCAGCTTATCATTTTGAAATCACTTCAGTTTAATGAGCTAATAATAATTAAAATTCAGTTTTTTCCATTCATTTATAATAATAATAATAATAATAATAATAATAAATATATTATTATTATTATTATTATTATTGTCATATACCACTTTTTAATTTAATCATAAAAAATTGATTCAAAAAGTGGTATATGACTATAATTGACAATACCACTTTTTGAATGTATTTTTATGATTAAATTCAAAAAGTAGTACATGACATTATCATTAGTAGTAGTAGTAGTAGTAGTAGTAGTAAGTGTGTCAGAACATAATTTATGATTAAGTGTATATATTTTAGAAGCCAGCATTGGAGTTATATAGCATGGTGTCGTCAGTGAAAATTTAGTTTCATGTCAAATTTTTTTTAATAGTACGTTTAAACAAAAACTAAATCATGGAAATGGTCGAGTCGTCCTCGTTACAAGAAACGATATCGATGTTTTTATAAAATAAATAGTATGATTTTCATTCTTGTTTGCTAAAAATAAAATTAATGTATTAAGTATATTATTACCGAGGAAACTCGATGACGGAATGACTAAAGCAGATGCGTTTTGTTTGAGGCGTCTTTAATCGCCTATTTTCAAATGCATCTCCGACAGATATTGTACAAGTGTATGACAGCTTGTCAGTTCGCTTTGTGACGGCAAAATGAAATTGTAAATACCCTTTAAAAGCACTAATGGATTTAATTTCGGTTTTTAATCTAAAAACCGTTCAGTTGCCATTACATTACTTGAATGGTTATACCACTCAAAAATTCCTCAACACGTAATTTGATACAAATTTGTCACTTTATCCAATAACCGTTAAAATTTTAAGTTGAACATTCAATGGTATGCAAGTTTAGTTTTGTTTTTATTTTGGTGTGTTTTGTTTGCTTGTTGCCACGTGATATTTTGTATCAGTTAGTACAAATTTCCTCGTCAGCTGCCGTTTTCTTATTTATTTTATTGTTTAAAAATAACCTTACGGGTTGAAATTATATACTTACAAAACATAACATATAACACCTATGCTCCACATATCTGTTGCATTTGAAGCTGGGTCAAAGTTCACTACTTCCGGTGCCATAAATTCTGGCGTTCCAAATAGAATTCTGAGATCATCGGAAGGACTATATTTTCTGGCCAATCCAAAATCTATTATCTTGATTCTATTACCTTCTCTTGTTAAACATAAAATATTTTCAGGCTGTTAAAAAGAATAAAAATAATTGTCTAATCCACTGGGTTTAGGTTACAATGTTGCCGTTAAATAGCCATAAATTTATGAGATACACAAGCCAATATCTTCAAAAATCTGTATATCAGTAATTATATAAATACATTTTGCAATAATATTTGCAACCATCGGATATGTCGAAAGATAAATAGGGTCTGTCTCACCCTTAAATACGCTTTTATGCGACTTATTTCTAATCATCTTTGGAGGTTTGCGTCGTCTAGATTTTAGTTATGAAATGCACTAACAATAATATATCATAATCATATCTTAATAACAAGAAATAAGTGACGATCATTTAATTAAAAGATACAAAGTAATGCATATCGAATTATGATAATTCATTATTTATTTGCAATATGTGTGTTCCATATTAGCGGTTTTACAAGGACGTATAAGTAAAATGAATGGAATAGTTTGGGTTTTCAAAGTTTACTTCAACCAAACATAACATAACCTTTGATACCAATTTAAAATAGGGCTTTTATAATCAATTGCCACGATATTTCAACTTTTTTTCATGCCTTGTTATGATGTTTCTTTGCGATGGCATTTGCCAAATAGACATAATCTCAATGCTACACCATTTTTTATAGCAAAAATGTAGTATTCTTTGATTTTTATTATCGTTAGCTATTTTGATTGACTACATAATGCGCTAAATGGAGCAACTCAAAACAGGCAATTATTGTATATATTACCTTAAGGTCTAGATGTAGTACATTCTGAGAGTGCATGAATGCAACGCCCTCACATATTTGTCTCATAAACATAACACAGGCTTTCTCTGACAATATGAAGTCGTCACTTATCACTCGCTCAAATAACTCACCACCTGATATCCTAAATAAAGATATAAAACAATGATTATGTAAGTGAAATTATTAGTTAAAGTTAATATATAAAATAAATTGTTGTGTTGTAATGTTGCCTAACGTCTCAACTTCTTTCGTCAATTTTTCAGCTATTGGCTTCCAGATCAAGGTTATTGATCTCTATTGATTAATCTGAAATGAAGTGTTTGCTTGTGTTGTGCGAGTGAATATTAAGATTTGTCGCAAATAGGGCGATTTTATTTAAGGTGCTAGCTCATAGAGTCAAGAGCTGCAGACAAGCATACCATTCCTCAAGTCCATAATATTGGCATTAATTCTCTATCCTTCTAAAGCCTTGTGTATGAACCGACTGGGGTTTAAACGCACGACCTACCACACTAGTAGCGCTCTACCACTGAGCCACAAGTCACCGAAGCGGTCAAGTGAGAGTAAAATAAAGTTTCATGAGCTTGCAGGTGAGACAAAAAATTATAAACCCACGTGACAATTGTTAGGGTGTGTGTGTGTGGGTGTGTGTGTGTGTGTGTGTGTGATTTTCAAGCCCACAGGAGGTGGTACATGAGGTATGTTATATACATATTAGGTTCTTTTTGAACTGCCATACGTCTACATCACGATAGTGTTCAGAAAACATTTTATATCAGTGAACATTTTATATTGCTGTAAACTTACTAACTTTAGCGGGTACGTATTTTAGCGCAATTTACATTCTCGACTAATTCGCGTGGATTTAAATTAGCGCAAAACAACTTTTTAGAAACAGACTATAAGTCAACACCATCTATTTTAGCAGTGTATTTAAATTAGCACTGCTGTCCTAAAGCAAAAATCGCTAAAATTAATACACCGCTAAAATTAGTACGTTTACAGTAGTTTTTATCATCAAGCCTAAAATTCAGTACCAGGGTAGTTCCATTAAAGGACACTTTTATCATATATAACACTTCATGATGATTGACTAGAAGAATTTTTCTGGATACTTTTAACCGTGTTTTTTGTGACACGTTCTGTTGAACTCGGTTCCGATTGTTTTTACTCTTTAATTTTGTCTCCAAGGCCATCAAACATCAAACATTTCTTATGGAATGCTTATAATAAACCATCAATCTTGTTAAGTACATAATGGGATAAAAATATTCAAGCGTTGGACAACAAATGAACATTACACGAGTTAAATGTATTTGACGAAAAAATGTAATTAAACTATAAACTTAAACTTATTTTTCTGAAATATGAAAAGGGGTTAACTGAAAAGAACTCAGTCCAGCTGAATGAAATGAATTTGTTTATAAAAACGTGATTTTGAGTGGATTAAGGGTACGATTTGTGTTCCGTCTTATTAATAGATATTACAGCTGAACAAATCCTCAGTGGATAACAACTATTAAACAACAAAGCTTTTTGTTAATGTCTATTCATGTCAATGACTTAAACTATGGTCAACATGTTAAATTTTTATTGAAATTGATAACATTGTGGTTAATCTTTGTACACAAAAGTTTTAATTAAAATACCCGTACATCAAAATGATAATGAGTAAATGGCAGGTAATGTTGTTAACATAAAGAACGTAACTGTTGTAAAAGACCATAAATGTATATATAATACAAATACCAGTTACATTCTGATGTGCCAGATGTGCACATTTCTTGAACTTCACAAAATTAATTTGATTTAATGGGGTTTTACATTCAAGTCAAGAATTTTTCACATATATCCAGACGTAACTAGCTATAGGTGAAGTGGCATAGATATCTACCTTTGAAGTAACTTAGGGCAATGAGCAGGGAAGGTTCTTTAACATGGAAGGCCTGCGGTGACAAGGGGAATATGTTTTTAAGAAACGTCATAAGAGTTAGTCTATATATATATATATATATATATATATATATATATATATATATATATATATATATATATATATATATTTATATATATATATAACTATATATATATAATCTTTTTGGTTAAATTTTATGATATGAAAAAAGATCTTAAGACAACTCAACGTTGAACAGTTTATTGATTGTATGATGTTTACGTCGCAGGAATTTGTAATTTTCAATTGTTGCTACAAGGTGATTTTTTTAATCTCAAAAAAGATTTTTATGTGTTAACATGTGCACAATGACACGTAAAAACCCTGTCTTACACAACGAACAGGGAATCAAACCAAGAACGTTGTACGTATGTTCAGGAATGAATATAAACTCTGTCTTACACAACGAACCGGGGATCAAACCAACAATGTTGTACATGTTTACAGGGACGAGTATAAACCCTGTCTTACAAAACGAACCGGGGATCAAACCAACAATGTTGTACGTGTGTACAGGGACGAGTATAAATCCTGTCTTACACAACGAACCGGGGATCAAACCAAAAATGTTGTACATGTGTACAGGGACGAGTATAAATCCTGTCTTACAAAAAAACCGGGGATAAAACCAACAATGTTGTACGTGTGTACAGGGACGAGTATAAACCCTGTCTTACACAACGAACCGGGGATCAAACCAACAATGTTGTACATGTGTACAGGAACGAGTATAAACCCTGTCTTACACAAAAACCGGGGATCAAACCAACAATGTTGTACGTGTGTACAGGAACGAGTATAAACCCTGTCTTACACAACGAACTGGGGATCAAACCAACAATGTTGTACCTGTGTACAGGGACGAGTATATAACTTGTCTTACACAACGAACCAGGGATCAAACCAACAATATTGTACATGCTTACAGGGACGAGTATAAACCCTGTCCTACACAAAAACTGGGGATCAAACCAACAATGTTGAACGTGTGTACAGGGACGAGTATATAACTTGTCTTACACAACGAACCAGGGATCAAACCAACAATGTTGTACATGTTTACAGGGACGAGTATAAACCTACACAAAAACCGGGGATAAAACCAACAATGTTGTACGTGTGTACAGGGACGAGTATAAACCCTGTCCTACACAAAAATCGGGGATCAAACCAACAATGTTGTACATGTGTACAGGAACGAGTATAAACCCTGTCCTACACAAAAACCGGGGATCAAACCAACAATGTTGTACGTGTGTACAGGGACGAGTATAAACCCTGTCCTACACAAAAACCGGGGATCAAACCAACAATGTTGTACATGTTTACAGGGACGAGTATAAACCCTGTCTTGCACAACGAACCGGGTATCAAACTATCAATGTTATACATGTTTACAGGGACGAGTATAAACCCTGTCTTACACAACGAACCGGGGATCAAACTATCAATGTTGTACGTTTGTACAGGGACGAGTATTAACCCTGTCTTACACAACCAACCGGGAATCAAACCAACAATGTTGTACATGTGTACAGGGACCCGTAAAAACCTGTCATACACAAAAACCGGGGATCAAACTATCAATGTTATACGTGTGTACAGGGACGAGTATAAACCCTGTCTTACACAACGAACCGGGTATCAAACTATCAATGTTATACATGTGTACAGGGACGAGTATAAACCCTGTCTTATACAACGAACCAGGAATCAAACCAACAATGTTGTACATGTGTACAGGGAGGATTATAAACCCTGTCTTACACAACCAACCGGGAATCAAACCAACAATGTTGTACATGTGTACAGGGACCCGTAAAAACCTGTCATACACAACGAACCGGGGATCAAACTATCAATGTTATACATGTGTACAGGGACGAGTATAAACCCTGTTCTACACAACGAACCGGGAATCAAACCAAAAACGTTGTACATGTGTACAGGGACAAGTAAAAACATGTCATACACAACGAACCGGGGATCAAACCCACAATGATGAGGCGATGGAAAGATTTCCTTTTGTACCCTTCATTAAAATTTTTATTTCGGCTGAAATTGTCTAAAAAAGAAGAAATCAAGCCATATTAAACATATCTATGAAAAATATATTTTCAAAAATTATACATAGAACTTATATTAATTAGCGGCCATTGCAAAAAGAAATCTTACCGTGGTGATTATTACCTAAATACCTCTAGTATTTGTACCAATCTGGACCCTGCTGATTTAAGAATTTGAATTAATAATAAACTTACAATTCGGTTACTAAGCAGAACGAGTCTTTATTTTCAAATGCGTCATAAAGTTGTAACAATCGTGGATGTTGTAAACTCTTCATCACTTCAACTTCATTACGGACATCATCCCGTTCCTGTTGCCCGTTTACTTCTATAAATTTAGCAGCAAGATAACGTCCTGTCCGTCGCTCTTTGCATTTCTTTACTTCACCAAATTTACCTCTTTTTAAAAACAAAATTAGTAGAAGATTATGTTCGTATATGGATATAATATTTGATAAATTGAAAAAGTTGCTACGAGTTTTTATGCAATAAATGTATATAATTGTATGCATGTAATTAAATTCGTACTGACAACGTGTAAATGTGCGGGTGGGTGTGTAGGAGAGAGAGAGAGAGAGAGAGAGAGAGAGAGAGAGAGAGAGAGAGAGAGAGAGAGAGAGATCTTATATTCAAATAATACCTTCCTAACAAAAATTCTGTTATGTCATATTCGTCTGTAACCCATTTGGAACGTTTTAGCTTGATATCTCTACAATGAAATGGAGGCTCATCAACTGGAAAAGAAAACACGTTATTTTTAAGTACAGTGTATAATATAAAAATGCTATTTTTTAAAGTTTTTATGAAGTAATTTAAAAAAATAGGATATTACATGATAATCAAATACCTTAATATGTGGTTATTTTATTATATACTTCTGAGTATTTTAACCCTTTATGTAAAAGTTGTAAAATTGTTGTTTAAGATCCTAAAATAGCAACAAAGCTATGAACTTTTGTCATAGATCAAGCGTCTGTCGGATGATGGTAAATTTATAATAGTCTTGGTCCTATTACAGTAAATAGCCTTGTTTGTTCCTGTCATTAATTTGAAAGTTAGTGATCTGAGTTGCATTAGCTATTTTCTGTGAATATGATGAAAAAAAATGTCAAACTTAAGTTAGCTTAATGTTACACACGAACACACACACACACACACACACACACACACACACACACATATATATATATATATGTGTGTGTGTGTGTAAAAAGTTCTATTTATTTTAAGTTTTAAGTTTACACATGTTATGTGGTGCTTTTGGACTGAATTATTTTATTAAAAATTTTAAGTGGCACATGACACACAAGTTTTTTTTTAAATTTTTTAATAGTTTTACACATGTTTTATAAAACGACATCCAACATTAATTTTACCACCAATATGTAAACAACTCCATCAGACAATCTTTATAAACCGTTATCTGTGTATCTAATGAAGAACAAATCCTAAATGATTTTAGGCTTTTAAACATATAAGAAGGCCCGTGTTGTAAAACATTAAACAGACAGAAGAATTCATCAGAGTAGGACATAAAACATGTGTTTTAACTCATCTTCTAAGGATATAGGGGAAAGCGGAACAGCATGTAAGAATATTTATAAAATGCTGAATAAATCTACTCCAGATTTTTTTACCGTGATGTTATGGATTTCTGTCTGTACCTTTGGGTTTGTCCGGAAAAGAAATGATGAACCATTGAGATCAAAAATACATAACCTAACAGCTTTTATATATATATATATATATATATATATATATATATATATATATATATATATATATATATATATATATATATATTTGTGTGTGTGTGTGTGTGTGTGTGTGTGTGTAAGAGAGAAACCCAAACTATGTCATGCACTTAAAAGTTGATTGAAACCTTCAGATCCTCTCTTTAAATAAGAAGAGGTCCAATGGGCCTGATACGCTCACCTAAATTATGTCTAACTTATTAATTTCAAAATGAAAATGACAGTTTGTATTTTGAAGATTGCATACACAAGAAATTCATAAAATATAAAAGTCTGTTACAAAAATCCAAAAATAGCTAATATTATCAAAGTTCTCAAAACATTTATAATTCTGTGTCAACAATTTATTCTTTGAACTAAAACAGTATTAGTGATGATGATTAAAGAATGTCAAATTCACAATAAATTGCATTTCAAATCTTACGTGGATCATAATATAGTTGTTAGATTGTTCATGTTGATCATTTTTGCAATTTATTGTTATGATCTTTCTATGATAGTTTGCAACAGAATAATAAAAAAATAGCAAAATTTGTATTAATATATATATATATATATATATATATTTCAGGGGCAACAACTCTTACATGATTAATATATAGATACAAAACTTGCTTCCGAGTTAGAGCTTGGCATGCTGTACATTGTTATTATCTATCTATAAACGTTTCCAAGTAAATGGTCAAAAACAGCAATATTTGCGGAAAATTAATGATTTAGGGGAAACAACCGCTACATGGATTAATATACAGTCATGATGCTTCCTTGTTAGATGATGTCATGCTGATCGTTTTTTTTTTTTTTTTTGTTTTTTTTTTTTTTTTTTTTTTGTTATTTTTTTGTCATTATCCTTCTATTACAGTTTTCAAGAAAATGGTCAAACAATGAAATTTCTGAAAAAAATCAATATTTCAGGGTCAACAACTCTTACATGGATTAACATATAAATACGAAGCTTGCTACGTTGTTGGATCTTTTGTGTGCTGAACATTTTTGCATTTATTATCATCAAAAAAAAAAAAAAATGATAAAAACAACAATGAAATTTCTGAAAATATGAATATTTAGGGGGCAATAACTATTACATGGATTGACATATAGACACAAAACTTGCTACCTTGTAAGATCTTACCATGCTGATTTTTTTTTTTTTTTTTTTTGTTTTTTTGTTTTTTTTTTTTTTTTTTGCAATTTATTGTTATTATCTGCTTAATTACATTTAAAAAAAATGCCATTAAACAGCAAAATTTTAAAATAAACCATATTCAGGGGCAAAAATCCGAAAGTTACTTTCCGATTTCTTAAAAAATTAATAAATCATTATATCTTACAGTTTTCATCAATTTAAAAACTTAATAAGCATAAAATCTGGTACTAAAAATCAAAGTTTAAAAAATTGGTCGTAACCTTGACCTTTGATCTTGGCCTCCTTTGAAAGACATTTCAAGTTGACTTCTGAACCCCTGAACCCCTAGATCATGTGAGAACATGAGTAGTTGGATTAGCTTAGAACCACTAGAAACAAACCTCTCACCAAAAGTCTAATGGTTACAAATAAACATAACTAGCTGACTATCCAAGAAGTCCGTAGGTTGTCTAAGTATGTTGAAAATCAAACCTTTAATACTTGTTCTATAGTCCTATCAATCCGATAAATAATAAATATAAAATAGTTAACATTCCACATGTTTTAATACATGTTTAAAATTGACCATTAAGTAATTCCAACAGACTTGCTTATAATTCAAAAATGCCAATGACTTTATTATAATAGTGACTGTAAAATTGATTTTTAAAACTTAGGAACAATATTACAATGTATTTCCATGCTAAAACATGTATACAACTGTATATATGGTTTGTATAAATCTAAATCTGTACGGACAAGTTGCAGCAAAGATACTTAGGCACCAATCAAGATCTTCATATTGATAGCAAGGCGGTCTCACTGTTTTTCTATTTTTATTTTTTATTTTATTTTCATTTTATTTCATTTCATTCATTTCATTTCATTTCATTTCATTTCATTTGATTTGATTTTATTTTACTTTATTTATTTTATTTTATTTTATTTTATTTTATTTATTTATTTATTTATTTATTTATTTTATTTATTTATTTATTTATTTATTTTATTTATTTATTTTTTTTTTTTGTAAAGGAAACCATAGTTCCAGGAAAAGCTAGGGACACCGACGATAAAACGGACTTTTTAGATCATAAAAATGTCCAAACTCGAGCTATATATCTATGACTTACAAATTAAGTTCTGGTTCTAGAAAAGTACATTTTTTTTAAGCTTTGTTAGCCCTTTATGAACTATCAAAACCTTGGAAAAGTACATGTACTTACTTTAATTCATTAGCACCTAATTTTAAAATTAACGAGCAGAACGCACTCATATAACTTTAACATAATGTATGTTTTGTAATATTAAATATTCTTATTAATGTAATTGACTATATATCACTCAACATTTAGTATTCTATAAAGGTATAAACTTCAATTGAATTAAAGATCTCTTACAACAAGTTCTGAAACACAGTGTTAAAAAAATAAACAAAACGTCGGTGCATATTAATTAAATTTACTTATATTATTGACATTGGATATTCCCTACAATGAATTAATGATGTATTAGATATGTATAAGGTATATCACGATCTGATTGTGCACAGAAGGCGCATTTAATCATTTAATAAACATGTAGTTAGGTTTAAAAAGCTCGTGTATGTTTACCCTGCATTAAGTAGAAAATAGTTATTTGTAGTGCTAATGCACCCTAGACATCTGTTGCATCCTGACAATGAGTGTAGGTGCTTGTTTAGTCTAAAGATAGCCAAATCCTTTTATATAAGCTATCGAAAACAAAAAACCGACGTAGCGTTGAGATTCAAATCCTGGTCCCTTGTTTTAAATATTTTCTACCATGTGTAACACTTTATCTTAGTTTATTTATTATTATTATTGTTATATATATATGTGTGTGTGTGTGTGTGTGTGTGTGTGTGTGTGTGTGTGTGTGGTGTGTGTGTGTGTGTGTAACAATTATTTTAATTACATGTAATTTTTACAGATTTACCTGATGTCGGTTCACTTTCATCAACTTTAACTTTTGTACTGTTCATCTTATTGCTACGGATTTCCACACATCTGAAAATAATATTAAGTATGTTTTCTGAAAAGATATAACACAACTAAAACTGTAATATCTTATATATTTCTTTCATCGATTCTTGTTTTTAAAAATGGTTATTACTCCCCAATCAAAAACAGCGGTCATAATCTGTAAATAAAAATAATTGATCAACACGTTATCGGAAAAGAATTCAGAAATCAAGCATTTAATTAAAATGAAAAATTAATCCATTTTTTATCTTGCTTTTACCATCCCAAAACTGACCGCCTCGACATACATGTAAGTAAAAAGAGAACGTTTATCAATTATTAATTCACCAATTAATATTATTTATTTTTCACGAAATTTTCATTTATCTTAACGTGTACACTAAATTCTACAACGAGCTTTGTGCAGGATGCAATATCATTATTTAAATAAAATAAAAGATACATTGTATTTGTAACATGTAATCAAAACCGTTTGGATGTTGCACATTGATTTATTATAAATTAATACTTAAATATATTATTTGAGACTTACCCCCAAACATCTGGGCTTTTTTTTTTTAATTTTAAATTTGTATGTTTGTTAGTTTTGTTAATCAGTTAGTATTGCCTTAACCAATAAATATTATTACGAGTTTTAATTTTGAGAGCGATCATACAGTAAATTGGCAATTTCAAGTTAAATAATTTTTTTTACCATTGACAAAGTTTCAAAATCTTGATACCAGTCATAAAAAGCTTAGCGATTCAACAAAGTAATTTTAAAATTCTAAATTCTAAGATCTAAAATCTAAGATTCTACGAACCACTAGATAAGGTAGAAGCACCCGCCTTTATATAAGTTACAAAATGTACATTACTATGATATTGAGTAATTTCTACATGCAGTACATCAAACTGTACATACCAACAGGAAGAGGAAAATCATGTTCACTGTATCGCTATGTGCACGAGGAAACAACAAAGACCAGATAAACTGGGACAAGTGATAAATAGTGGAATCCTTTGACGCTTTAGTTTCTCTATTTAAAAAGTTAAAATTGTCCAGGGGAATATGACCCCATAGTCCAGAAAGAGATGTGCTCGGAGTCGGAGACGTATTGATGACTTAGGTGCACACTTAAAATTACTTCGTTTACAAACGAGTGCTAGTAATGGCCCTGTTCTGCTTCTTTTTCTTAGGAAATTAATGTTGATTTTCTGTTTTCTGTACATTGATCATTTCTCTGATATTGATCATACATGTATTTCTTATAAAATTGTCAAAAACTAATATAATGCATATTATACTTAAAAGGGAAGGTAGATAAAAATAAGGAAGTTCAAAAAAGTTCAACGTCAAGGTCATTTAAATCCATTTAAATATTGCCACTCAAAAGAAAGTTCATCGTCAAGGTCATTTAAATCCATTTAAATATTGCCACTCAAAGAAAGTTCATCGTCAAGGTCATTTAAATCCATTTAAATATTGCCACTCAAAAGAAAGTTCATCGTCAAGGTCATTTAAATCCATATAGTTACAACAGCACAAAAAGGTTAATGTCATTTAAATCAATACCAAGAACAAAACAATAAAATTCAGTACTTTAACATGTTTAACATTGTTGAAAGCGATGAGCGGGTTTGTAGGTCATGTACGTATAAACGATGTTGTGATTTCTCGCTTTTTTATGTTTACCACATACAATTGTAACAGAATCAATGGAATGCTAAAGAGAATAATTGGCACATACAGTGTTTTGACATGGTTTTATCAACAATTACTCAAGTTTCTCTCTATCCCACTCACTGTACATCAGAATCTGTTCCGAATCACTGAGTATATTTTAGATAAACTCTCTCTCTCTCTCTCTCTCTCTCTCTCTCTCTCTACGTTGTATATAACACTACGTTCTACTAGATAAGCCTCCGTGTAAACATAACTGGTAATAGAAGATAAAGTCTTATCTTTCCTATTTATCTGCCATCTATCAAATTTTACCTAGAGGAACTGACGGGTTTTAACACTGTTGATTTGGTTAATTATTTAAATCTAGAATATTCGGTCCAATCGCTACGATTTTTTTAAATACAAAAATTGTACTGTAAAAGACTGAGCAATAAAATCCACATAATAATTGTGTGTGTTAATTGACAGGTAATCTTTGTAAAATTATGGTACCGTAAACACTTTACTTAATGGACATTTGTCGGGTTGTCTTTCAATAGTTCTTTTGGTTGAGAAGCGAAGAAGGAACTTCACAGCATTGATATTTATTAACAAGTGTTCATTACCAATATTTTTGTGAAATGTTGCATAATATCATCCTAAAATACTTTTGTCACAGATAAATGGTCTTTATATGCAGGTTTTTTTTGCGAAAGTATGAAATAAAAGATCCTGAAAACACTTAACTAAGGGACATTGAATACGTATAGCCTTTAACACAGAGATCATCAACATAAAATGTTTTACTGTACTTGCCTTTCGGCCCAAAAAATTTAACTGGTTTGACTAAAAACTCCTCTCTTTGATATGTTAGGGGCCCCGGTGGTCGTGTGGTCTTTTGGCGCTAAGCATGCTTAATTAAGGAATCAAATTGCCTCAAACAGCCTGGGTACATGCTAGTGTAAGAAAGTTTGTTAGTTCGTTTGCCAAAGGATTGTGGTTTTCTCCGGGCATTCCGGTTTCATCCATCAGAACTAACCGCTTCGATATAATTATAATAGTGGAAAAAAAACTTGACTTGGGCGTAAAACACCACTAATTCAATCCGTGTTATTTAAGGACTTCGTTTCTGAGCATGTATTATAAACTTATAATCAAGAACCGATCGGTTTTTGGTATACATAGACATAAGTTAAAGTGATTTGATTCTTATCTTGACCATTAAAAGCAACAGTGATATGCTGCATTATACTGGATAGAACACAATCATTCTGAAAGTTGTTAAGGTTCAATAACACTAGTCACTTGATAGACATTCTTTGTTTAGTGTGTGAACTGTATAAACTAGCCGTTTCTTATAAAGTCACTTTATATACATATACTTATTACTATTACACAAGAGAAGCTTCAGAACCTGTCTAAATAGTACACACGTGAAATACTGTCTAAATGGTACATATGAGAAATTACGGAACCTTACTTAATAGAATTTTCCTTCCGCTACAAGCACATGTCAGAATTAATTAGCACGGTACATTAAAACATAACAATACATAACAATTAACTTAAAGGCCTGTATTTATTCAAACACTTCTCCCCAGTATAAAAAATAAAACATGTACTTGTGGACGATAGTTTGAAAAATTTCGTAGGTTAAAAAAAGTGTTTATTTTATTTAAAAAGATGTTATTTTTATTAGGCAGACCTATCATAATACACGATAAACATGATACATGAAGTAAAAATCATATTCCGTTGTATTAGACCGAATTCTAATGCCAAACAGCACATTATGTGGATCCATGTTGTAACTTTACAGATGGATTAAAACGTTCTTTATTTTTAACCTAGTCTACTTTTTTGTAAATTGTTACCTGTTATATTTTCCTACCTGTGTATATCTGTCATATTCCTTGGTGTTCAATTTTTTTTTTAAAAAAATCACAACATTAATAAAATTCTCATCGATCTTGTTTAAATTTTTTTTCAAAATGAAAACATATAGATTTCCTTATCTAAAATTCTTCAGTGGATACAATTATACGTAAAACGTCTCGCCAGAGTTTCAATTGTCAAAATTTTTGATATGTAATTACACAAATTTCCTTTGTTTTCGTGGTAGATAGGTCGATCACTGTAATTAGAAATACATTAACATTCCGATCTAAAACAAAATCAGATAGATATAAGTATATGCTGTATGTAGGTAATTTTATACTCACTTAACTTAATACTAGTAGACCTGTTCCGTATGCAGAACTTCCATTACACGGCGCTCTAGGATGCAGATAAATATATCATCGATTTTAACAAGTAAAAACTATCATGATCATTGAAGTGCCTGAATCTTAAATATTCGTCCACAGGTAAAAATCAAAATTTTATATGTGTATTCCTTGCATTTACAGAACTAATTGTTCTAAATTATATTTGTTTTAAGGAAAGTCATGACGTCACACGAGACTTATTACTCTATCACGTGACTGCACGTCTATCAATGAAGCAGTGTTTTTCTTTTCTTGAATTCCTCTAGACTATGCGAGATGTACATTAGGTGATAAAATACATGAATAGACAATAACTTAGATATTTAACTATTTTATCAGTTTAAGTTTCACTCACAACAGGTACTCGGCTAAACAGGTTTATCATGATCGATACTAATCTCTCTCTCTCAAAGCAAACTCATTAAATTATGTTCATAAACATATTTATTAGAGAGAGAGAGAGAGAGAGAGAGAGAGAGAGAAGAGAGAGAGAGAGGGGGGGTACTAAGGGAATAGAAAGTGTTTGTCGTATTTAAATTCGAGTTACTACATTTAAAAAAAAATATTTTACATGTAATAAAGTTTATGAAATGACTGATTATATTTTCACAAGTTTTTGTATTCAGCATTATTTTTTTAAAATGCGCTAGAAATATTACAAAATTTCAGGATAAAAATGTTTTATTTCCAAATTTAGTTGATTTTTCACCAAAAGAAAAAATGTCTTACAAATTAATTTTGATAATATTGTACATAAACATTACTATGAGTGTTCTTAAATTTTAATATTTTGTAACAGTGCTTACTTCACATTAATCGCATTTAAGATGTTTATATAAAAGTTAACCTCCAACCTTAAGGTCCTGTACTTATGGGTTAAATACACAACAAATGTAACTTTCTTATTCTTCTTTGGCTCTATGTTTTTATTGCTCTCTTGATAACTTTGTCACCTCGTCTATCGCCATGTTGATTGTAAGTTACATATTGTTTCTTTTATGTGCTTTGAACCAGTGTTCACAACGGAAGCAGAAAGGAAACAACAAAAAAAAAACTAGTTACCAATCGCATAAATAGTAGATAGAAATTCTGACTAGGATCAAAAGTATTGACTATTGAAATAAAGCTTAAAACATGTATGTACAGACGAGATTCCTTGAAAGAAGGGGCGTCAGTGCATGCTAACGGATCATAATACTTCTCACTGCGCCTAGGTTTCGAATCTTGTTCGGACAGAACCTAGTCTGAGAAACTTTTTCAGTTCGCTAGAGAAAGGTCGGTGGTTTTCCTCGGGCGCTTCTATTTCCGCCCCCATTCTAGTAGCAACCGTCTCGATATAAGTGAAGGAATCTTGACTAGGGACGTAAAACACAATTTCTTAACTCCATTCATGGGAAGATTCTATTAGATTAGTTATATTAATGTCGATCGTAAACGCCAGCAATAAAGAATAAGGATGATAATCGTACGCAATGTTTATAGTAAAAGTACCTGATCTATGCATTTATCTCTGATAAGACCAACTAAAGATGAGAAGGTATGCGTTGCTCGCAATATGGAGAAAGCTGTTTAAGTGGTTTTAATTTGAGAATTTTTGATAGTATATATCACCATGATACATTTCAACGGAAAAAATGTTAACCGGACGCAAGAGTACAGAAAGTTGAAGATAAAATAAATAAATTAACAGGTAAACATCTACTGTTGGAGAATAATTGTTTGTCACATGGTTTTTTCTTGATATTTCTTTTAGTCGAAACTTTCCTCATAACCGAAATTACAGTAAGATTGAATTAAAAAACATTGACCTATCCAAATTTTTAAACTAAAATATTTTTTTCTTTGAATTCTTCCGTACATAGAGCTGAATTTGGAAAAAAGCTAATATAATGGCTTCAGTGATCCAACTGGGCCTCACTTAAAATTACATCAGGGCATTTTGAGGTTAGTTAAGGTCAAATGAATTAATTACAATCGCTTTTTCTTACTAAAGGATGTTGAATTTAAAAGAAATATGAAAAAGAAATTGACCTAAAAAGATGCAATGGATATAGGTTAAAAATTTGGTGTTCTTTTTTGTTCTGATTTTTCAAGAGGTGATCATCATGAATATCCAAATCATGACAACATACATTTTTGTATTTTATATAGTAAACATGGGGTATTTTGGACATAGTGAATTTTTTAGCTTATGTTCTTTGAATAAGTCTGGTTATTTTTCCCAATTAGTCAGTAAATTTTACATGGATTTTTTTACATTATTGAATGATTTTGTTTAAACATGAAGTTTTGTGCTCCAAATATGTAGATGACAAACAATTATGGACTGTAACTAATATTAGGACTATTGTAATTGTTGTTAAATGTCTTTGATTTTTGACTGGTAATTTGTCACGTGATCGTTATTTGTTATTGGCAAATGAAACCAAATTTGATGTGGGAGGTCCCTAGGTGGGTTAGTTTTTTTTTAGTTTTTTTTTTTTTATTTTATTTTATTTTATTTTTTTTTTTTTTTTGCCATATTTGGCCTGCCAGTTAAGCAGCACAGGTCCCCTTGGGCCTCTTGTTATTATTATTATTATTATTATTATTATTATTATTATTATTATTATTATTATTATTAAACATTGTTTATGGAGCCCTGAACTAAAAAAGAAATTCGATGCGGTAGCCTAGATTATCTATAGCTATAGCCAAGTAACTTATCAAAAGAATGATTTTCTCCATTTCTCTCCGGTTTTCATTACCATTGACCATCCTAATAAAAATAGAATATACTTGGATTAGACGTTAAATATCTTTTAAACCAAAAAGTCATAAGTATATAAAGAAGTTTTTGACTTGTTGTTTAGTATATATTTATATATTACAACATGTGCCAGCCAAAGTGGAGTTGCTTTTACAGCAAGCTAAGTCTGATTACACACAAACCAACAATAGCGCCCACAAAGTTATCAATTTTTATCAAATCATTACTATCTATGGAAACGGTTTTAATCCATCAACGAGTATTTTTACAGCGCCATCTGATGGTGTTTATGTTTGATGTAACCATTGGTGTTATAGTAAAAAATTGCGTTCACCTTCAGCGTATTTATGGGTTCAGTAAAGATCATTGGGAAGTGTCATCTGCAGCTGTTTCTACACATTTGACAAAAGGTGACCAAGTTTGGGTAAAAGCAAACGGATACAATACCGGTCTTGTTGGTCATAAACTTACTTCATTTAGCGGCGTTCTAGTTGATCCAGACTGTAACTAGTAATACAAAAAATAAGGTGTACCGTCAAATAAAAAAAGTGAAGGAAATTATGTATGGCATGTCAAACGTTGCAAAATTTATGGCATGTCAAACGTTGCAATATTCAATCTTTTACATTTGAATTCAATAAGTATATATTTGGATTCATAAAAGTTTGTATTTGAATTCAAAAAGTACATTTGAATTCAATAAATTGATTTTTAACTTCAAGAAATTTACTTTTTGAATTCAAAAACATATATTTGGATTCAAAAAAATATATTTGAATTCATAAAAGTTTGTATTTAAATTCATAAAAGTTTGTATTTAAATTTAAAAAAGTACATTTGAATTCAATAAATTGATATTTAACTTCAAGAAATTTACTATTTGAATTCAAAAAGATATATTTTGATTCAAAAAAATATATTTGGATTCATAAAAGTTTGTATTTGAATTCATAAAAGTTTGTATTTGAATTAAAAAAGTACATTTGAATTCAATAAATTGATATTTAACTTCAAGAAATTTACTATTTGAATCCAAAAGCATATATTTGGATTCAAAAAAATATATTTGAATTCAAAAAAGTTTGTATTTGAATTCAAAAAAGTACATTTGAATTCAATAAATTGACATTTAACTTCAAGAAATTTACTATTTAAATTCAAAAAAATATATTTGGATTAAAAAAAAAATATATTTGAATTCAAAAAATGTACATTTGAATGCAAAATATGTACATTTGAATTCAAAAATAAGTTTTATGCGTGCGAACAATGCATTCTGGGTAGACGCTTGTGACGGCGGTTTTTATTGGTTGCTAAATATATCACGGGGAAATGCTCATAAGAACCGCGCGGAGTAAGTATAAAAATTGCAGAGTGGCCTATATCAAACTTTTGTATTTTAAGTAAAAGTAAATTATAAAGGTCGGTTAAATATACTTACTATATGATATTATAATGCTGTGTATTCCACTGTCGATTGTACCTGGTGGTGTTTTACTTCATATCGGGGAATTGATCCCGTGGTAACACAACATATTGTGACTTTTGATGTTACCGCCGCTGCTCGGGTTCGAACTCTTAACTGGGGAATTTAGCTCATTATGCTCGCTTTTATTTCTGCACTTAATGCCTTAAAAAGATAAGTCCAGGTCGCATTTTACCAAACATTTATTTCCAACCTCACAACGTAAGTTTTATATACTCAATTAAAATTACTTTTCGTTAGAATAATTTTTGAACAATATAGAATGAAAACGCGATATACAATTAGAATGAAACGCGTACAAAAATATAAATTTCAACTGAGTGTCTCCCAATTATTAAGTATAACGAAACATTTGAATTTATTTAAATAGAATAAACTATTATTGTTTTTGAGTTTATTTACCAATAATGATTTTAATTTATTTACTTTTTTAAACTTAATATTTCCAAACCTATGAAATCAGATTTTAGACACGAGATGTTATTGATTTTACAACAAACGACAGTGGTCCCCAGCTAATTGATATTTTAATCGACTGTCATTTATGTATTATTAACGGCCGAATTGGAAGTCAAAATTTTACCTCTATCTCAAAGCGAAGGTAGGGCCGTCGTAGATTATGTAATTGTGCCTCATTTATTAGAAATTTTAACGTCCATGCTATGTCTGAACTAGGAAATAAAATAGGGTATAGCTCTAAAGTGCCTGATCATTCCATACTAGAATTTACTTATAAATCTATGGTGCCGATATTGACGGATAGTGACTTAAAGAAAAATAATTGTAATACTAATAGTAACTCGATTAAGTACTGTGTTAATAAAGTAAGCAAAGGTTTTATGTCAGGCGATGAGGCAATGCGCGATATACTAAGTGCTATGGACTCAATTGAAGACCATTTAGAACGGCAAGGAGACATAGACAGTGCTTACAAATGTCTTATAGACCTCGTTACATCAGAAATGAACCGTAAACTACCTAAACTTGCGTTACAAACGTTGCAAATCGCGAGCCAAGCCATATTGGAACGACGAACTCCAAACCCAATGGGTTAAAAGTTGTGCTTGTGAACGCGATTAATTAAAGTCTAAAAAATCAAAATCTCTTCAAAGACAGTTAAGTGAACGCTTTATAATGGAGCGTAATGCGTTTGATAGGCTGTTAAGAAAAGAAAAAAAGCGTTATCAGATAGACAAACAAAACGAATTACACGCCTTAGCCGAGCAAAGCAACTCGAAAGATTTATGGAGGAAAATCGGAACTGTCGGTCTCGGTAACGAGCGTAATACACATTCCAATGGAAGTAATAGACAATGATGGTAATATAAAACACGGAATGCAATCGGTGTTAGAAACGTGGAAAAGTTCCTACGCTAACATGTACAATCACGAAACAAGCATAAATTCAACCGATGACACCCCGAATTTTGAAACCGGGGATTTAGATAATATTGATTCCGATGGGTTTAAACGTACCGATCCTTAGATCGGAAGTACATGATGCTGTTTACAGATCAAAACTTAATAAAGCTGCAGGAATCGACGATATGTATTCTGAGGTATTGAGAAACGATGCGTGTATTGACATATTATATACATTATTTGACTATTGCTTTATGGAATCACAGTGTTATCAACCCTTTACTTAAACCAGGTAACGATAAACGAGACCCACTGGGTTACAGAGCAATAACATTAATATCTGTACCGTGTAAGATTTACGTAGATATCATGAATACCCGTTTAACCAGATTGCTTGAATCAAATAACATTTTAGCAGATGAAAAAAATGGATTCAGGAAAAGTCGAAGTTGTTTGGAGCACCAATATGCACTTTACTCAGCAATAATCTCGTCAACCTACATACGTGTGCTTCGTCGATGCAAAGAAAGCATTTGACAGTGTGGATAGGTCACTGCTATGGTATAAACTCCAAAAATTTAAAATAGATGGATTTTTTTTTGTCTGTTGCAAAATCTCTATTTAACGATTATAGATGCAAGTGTACGCATAAATGTGACTTTATCTGACTCTTTTCCTTTTTAAAAAGAGTTAAACAAGGATGCAAACTATCGCCAATATATATAAATTCTGTGATACTAGTCATTATGTTTGGGTTGTTAAGTATAAGGATCATCGCCGCATTTTATGTAATTTTAGAAATAGGATCATTGCGTTTAGAAATCGAAACTGGTCGCCACGCCAAGCCAAAATTGCCGTTAGGTCGAAGGATCTGTAAAATGTGCTCCTTATGTGTCATTGAGAATGAAAAACATTTTTAATGGACTGCAGTTTTTATGATGATTTAAGATTTTATTTTTTGATAAGTGTGAATATCTTAATCCCGCTTTTAATGTTTTAAATAATCTTGATAAATTTTGTTATATTTTAGAATATGAACGTGTACAAACTTCTTTAGCAAAACTTCTACAAGATATGTATAGACGTAGAATGTTATTTTACTGATTTTAATCATGTCTCATAAGCAGTTTTAAATAGTATGATATGTTTCTTATGATGTTAGTAGGATTGTTATTTTACTGATTTTAATCATGTATCATAAGTAAGTCTCTTAAGGCTGGGTGTAATTTTTAGATCCAATGATATGCTTTTTAATGATGTTTGTTAATTGTTGTAAATTACATGTGACACGAAAATAAACTATTTTTACTACTTTTTACTACTACAACATATTATAAAGCGACCCTGGACTGCCTTGACGCGTGATTAGCGTGGCTCAACATTAATTAACATTTCCTGCTTAATTGCTTAAAAAATATGAGAATTAACTATATACAAAGGTTTGTGTGCGTTAATTGACACATGTTTCTAAATTTTCCATTTAGCCTCAACGTTAAAATCACCTAACGTCCTGAGAAGTTTATTTTACTGATTACTAAATTTGAACGTCAGAATACCAAACACTATACGTTTCCGTCTTAGCCAATTACTGGCTGTACAAAGTTATTTTTTGTAAAAACAAATTGCTTAACCAAATTTTACTTAAAAATAATACTAAACAGTGGAGTGGAGTAGAGTAATGCTGTTTTACGCCCCAGTCAAGAATCTTCACTAATTTCGAGGCGGTCAGTTCTGGGATGGCGGAGGAAACCGGAGTGACCGGAGAAAACCACCGACCTTTGGCAAGAGAACTGACAAACTTTCTCACACTAGGATCTGTCCCGAGTGGGATTCGAACCTAGACGGTGAGAGGTGCTGTGATCCGTAAGCGCGCGCTTTAGACCACTCGGCCACCGAAGGCCCCCTAATACTAAAGAAATGTAGTAACTTTATATGTTTGAAACTTTAAATAACAATTTTGACTTTACAATTATCTATCTAAATATTTAATGAAACTTATGTAAATGATATATTTAAATAATAGATTTAAAACTTTTCTTTACTTCAAAATTAATAAACTTCGCTTAATCCTTTTCTTATTTATTTAATTATTTATTCATCTATTTATTTATTTATCAAAATACATCCATGCTTCCATGAGTGATTCCCCGTGATATATTTAGCAACCAATCAAAACCGCCGTCACAAGCGTCTACCCAGAATGCATTGTTCGCATACATAAAACTTATTTATTGAATCTAAATAAAGAATTTTTGAATTCAAATATATCTTCTGTCTTGAATCCAAATACCTAAATTTTTGATTTCAAATATTCTTTTTAAACATTCTTGAATTCAAATACATATTTTTAAACCCAAATATATATTTTTGAATCCAAATAGATTTATTTTTGAATTCAAATGTACATTTTTTGAATTCAAATATATTTTTTTGAATCCAAATATATGTTTTTGAATTCAAATAGTAAATTTCTTGAAGTTAAATATCAATTTATTGAGTTCAAATGTACTTTTTCGAATTCAAATACAAACTTTTATGAATCCAAATATATAATTATTGAATTCAAATGTAAAAGATAGAATATTGCAACGTTTGACATGGCATATCTGGCCGTAAAGTTTTTCGCTTTTGAAACTTCGAATTGCATCTAATTTGACTTTGACGTTCTGTTGTTGATGCAGATAAAACAAATTGCATTCGACACGGCAGTCCAAAAATTCAAGATGTCCCCGTTACGTTAAATCAGCGTACCATGAAATTTATTCCATATTGTAATTTTGCTGATGTAAAAATAACCCCATAGTAACAAGAAATGCTGCGAAAGAAACAATGCTAGTATGTGTCGTATAAAAATCTGTAAAGCAAAAGCCAAAACACAAGAGAAATGTGACGTGAATAACTCAAGTACTACTTTTGGATTTCTATAGAAGAATATTTTGTCGAAATACTGTCGAAAACGTACCTTAAACATACGTTATTGGAATATAATCAAATACAAAACATACCGGTCCGTGTTTAATTCACAATCCCAACAGCGAAACAAAACTGTAAAAAAAATGTTTATTCAGTTGAATACTTGAATTTTCATCGGTGAACTTAGATCGGGTGTTCCGGATCCAGAAGGAGGCAAGCATCTCTTGACAAGCTAGCTACAACGACCACGTGCATAAACAAAATTGAAAATGTAAGAAACATGGATCTATGTGAAGTCACATTATACCAGGATAAGTTTAGATGCAGCGGTTTTATACTTATCAACAATATTGTTATGATGACCATAATTTTAGTTACAGTATAGGATAAACGAATAATTCAGTGTAGTAAATAAACAATATCTATTTACGTTAAACTATAGTTTTTGAATGTGTTACATACATATTATTAGTATCTTATGTATGTACAATTTTGTGTATCAGATGCGAGTTGTAGTTTCCATAGTGATGACACGATGGAAACTACAACAAGCCACTGATACACAAAATTGTACATACATAACATACTAATGATATTTTTATCTTACAATTTATTATTTTATAGAAAACAAACAAAATCCATTCATTAAAATGAAGTATTTATACACAAAATCTCAAAATTCATAGACCTATTTTCCTGCGTATTTATACAATGAGTTGTATGGCGGGAAAGTACCAAAACAGTCATTTCAAATTTCGTCGTCGCTAGAACTGGACTCACAAATTATTCTCCGGTATTTTGATTTTTTCTGTGAAACATTCAGTGTATTTTCTGTGTTGGATTCAGTGTTTGGATATTAATTTCGACAATTAATATATTGGATGGAGCAATTTCCTGAAACATTGAAATTTCCCGTGGTGCAGAACAAGACTGAGTATCTGAACTGAAGCCAGGATTTGAAATTGATCTAGATTGTGTAGATTATTCGCGCCATTATTGTATCGCGCATATGGATGATACGGAAAATATCAGGCACCCTGATACAGAAAAATTGAAATTTAATAAAAATACGTTTTAATTGTTAAAGTGTAGGTTCATGTGTACTTTTAGCCAACTGGGTGTTTCCCCGCATTCCATTCTGATGACATCACGGAATCTCCGAATTGAAAGTAGTTCCAACTGACATGAGCGTGATTATTCGCGCCATTATTGTATCGCGCATATGGATGATACGGAAAATATCAGGCACCCTGATACGAGTCAGAAAAATTGAAATTTAATAAAAATACGTTTTAATTGTAAGATAAAAAGAAGGAAGACCATGAAAAAATAAAAAATCTCTTTATGTAGTTCAAGTACGTCAATTAAAGATGCATTACATTTAATACAAGTTTGAATGTAAACAGTAGCACCGCACCAAATTATCAATTTTGATCGGGTTGTGCAAAGAACACACAAAATTTACCAAATTTACACAACTTTTATTCTTCCAATACTTGAATACGCTTCTGAAGTTTGGGATGGGTGTACAAATACCGATTCTTGGACCTTAGAAAAGATTCAGTTAGAAGCAGCCCGAATTATTACAGGGCTACTAGTTTTTGCTAGCAAGGATGCTCTTTACTTTGAAACTGGATGGGAACCCCTCCCTGAAAGAAGAAAGAGGAAAAAACTTTTGCTCTTCTAAAAAATCAAACACAACTTAGCATCTTCTTATTTAGAAAATCTTATCTCTGGTTCTGTCGGTCAATCTGTCATATATAATTTATATGTCCTTCTGAGAGGCAGTATATTTCTTCCAGATCACGTTAACAGTAATATTTTTTCAATTGTTCAGCTATTCATCAAACAAACGCATAGGTTTTAGTAAGTTTGTAATTTCATCTTCTTTGCATAACGTCACCATTCTTCTTCTTCTTCTTTACTCCCAATAACTTGTATCACCTATTGATTTTTCATACTTAATCATTGCTTCGATTTATCTTTTCTTTAAATTATTTGTCTGTTAAATTATTACAGTTATTTTATAATCATTCATATAGTCATATAATTATATTTGTGATATTTTAATAACCGTCATGTCAATATGTGTGTGAGCGATTGTAGGGAGCGGACCACCTAATGTTGTGATAACTTTTGTCCAATCCCATTGTAAATATTTGACAATAAAATAAGTTTAAACTAAGCACACACACACGCGCGCGCGTATATATATATATATATATATATATATATATATATATATATATATATATATATATATATATATATATATATATGAGCTATGGACTTCTTTTTGCACATCGACTGAATTTCCTTTACATCATGATTATAACTGATAATCGGATGTATTATTTAAATTACAAAATAAAAACGCATTTTTCTTCTAAATTTATAATGTTTTATTCGATAATCGTATTTTACAAAAGTTCATTTTTCCATACCCTAATAACAAAGTCTTATCATATGTCCAGTTCAATTTGTTACATTTGCCACCATCAAAGTCAGAATCTAAAAGTGTATACAACTTATATTTAAGACAGCTTATTTTAGAATAACTTTACCCAACATTTTAAAATTCTATCTTTAATGTAAAAAAAATAAAAAAAATCAACCAATTTCACTTTAAACAACAAAATTACGTGTTTTTATGTTAACACCTAAAATTCTTTTACAAAATTTTTATATGCAAATGTTCAATAAAATCTGTCTTATGAAATCCCCATATTTAGGTACCATATAACTAAATTGAACCTACACTGTACTAAAAAGTCAAATGAAAACAGTTGTTTTTTCAATTGGTAAACATACAAAATAGAGAATATTTAACAAGTTATGCAAAGTCTTACAACTTTGTGTACATAGTCGTTTCTGAGTTTCATTCAACATCCATTAGCTTGTAAAAGAATACATCATCATCATCATCCATGTGAACTTCCATCAAGGAAGTAAGGCTAGCTACTCGGAGTTTGCAAACAGACGTTTTGGAAAATGAAATTTCCTCCCTTTTTTAAAGACCCAACATTTACTTTCATCAACTTTAACAGTAATACCACAAGTTTTACAGAATATAATAAATTTTGTAAACCATCAACAAATTTTTTGAAAACAACAGTGTCATCAGCATATAAAAGTGAAAAAAAATTACATCTTTATCAATAACAATGACAGACTTATCAGCCGACTCAACAACTTCCTTAACTAAATCATTAAAACAAACAAAGATAAAAGAGGAGACAATGGTTCTCCTCATTTAACAATAATAATAATATTAGTATTTGTTGGTACTGTAATACATGTACTTTTTTATGATAGTGACATTTAAATATAAATTAATGTCTGTTCTAAATCAATTCATTTCAAAGAAAATCAAGCAAATCATTTAATATTTCAGTTACAACAATTCAACAAGTTATGACATTATTTATTCACAAAACA
Organism: Tegillarca granosa; assembly: GCA_029721355.1. Taxonomy (NCBI): domain Eukaryota; kingdom Metazoa; phylum Mollusca; class Bivalvia; order Arcoida; family Arcidae; genus Tegillarca; species Tegillarca granosa. Next base: position 17,163,967 of record CM056601.1, read on the forward strand.
CCTGGTCATCGGGCATATATATATAATTAGGTATGTATAAAGCAATAATTTGGCATCGTTCACGTGTAATCATATAAATGACGGATATGTCATTCACAAGGAAACAATGTGAGATCTATATATAAGAGCCAAAAGTTTCACAGAAAAAGCGGTCATGGGCAAATATGACATCAAAATGATTTTGCAATTTATTTTCATATATTTCCTATATTCAAACTGTGATATACCAGCTAATGTAAAATTGAAGGACAGATATTTCAGTATAAATAAAATACATATTGTTCTATTAAACGTTTGTCATTGTAGTCCACTGAGTCCTGGTTCTAACCAAAAGCTAAATATTATAATGAAAACTAAACCCATTCTAATTCTTGATATACGGTGATGAATTTTTGTAGGTAACAAGTATTAGAATGAATGCAAAACCTGCGTAAATAAGAATTCCCAAAAAAGTTGATATTATAAGAAAAATATTAGCGTATTTGAAGAATCTGTGCGCTGCCAAGTTATCTCCCTTTCTTGCGTTTAGGTATGCCTGTAAACATATATTAATATTTATTTATATTTAAAAAAGAATCATGATTGAAGGTTAAAATTATTGTATTAATATTAATAGTATTAATACGTCGATATTTTGCATTTAACTCTTTATTAATAACTTTCCCTATTATTATTGACATTCAATTTAAAAAAAAAAACAAAAACAAGTTAACTCGGTAGAAAAAAAATTTCAAATTTTGTTAAAGTGTCTAACTTTATAACTAAATATACTGTTAAAGAAATAAAAGAACAGAAAAACAGAGACCTCATGTTCTTAAACGTACTTAAACCTTTTAATGAGACCTAAAAACTGATGTCTCGTATACGCAACGGAGTTATAACATGAAAATAAACCTCAACTTTCTTTTGAAATGGAATAGAAAAATATTAATTTATGATTTTTCCTATTTTTGTAGCTAGTTTCGTAATCAACTTGTAAATGTATAAAGTGGAAAACTCACCAAAAACCCTAGAACCGATGCTAAAATTCCAGTGGGGGGAAACATTAAAAAACTGGCACAAATTGACATCAGAAACAGAGTTATCGATTTATCTTTGATGGATTTCTCCGGAACTTCTGCAGCCCCCTACACCATATAAAATAGAAAATATATTCATATAACATAACAGATTTATTGACTGGTGTTCAACAAGCGTATCACTCGATACTCATGAAGTTTATGTGAACGATTTGTGGACTCGCATAAGGAGACGATTTTTTCCAAATTGAGAAAATACATTAATTTTTTCGACGTTATTTTTTGTCCCCCACAAACTTTAAAAGATATTAATTACAGAGTATAATCGTGAATATTAATCCCATTGACGTCAGTTTGTTAAGACGTTATGGTTCTGTCTAAGATTTTCGTGCCAAGTTAGAAAAGTATTAAACTCGCTCTAAGTAGTGTTTTGTTAGACCTGAGTATATTGGTGTGGAGTACAGTGGATTAGAGTAATGCTGTTTTCCACTCAGTCAAGATTTGTCTACGTATATCAAGGCGGTCAATTCTGTGATGATGAGGAAATTGGCGTGTCCGAAGAAATCCACCAATCTTCGGCAAGCGAACTGACAAAATTTCTCATACTAGGGTCTGTCCTTGTTAAATTTTAACCTAGTCAGTGGGAAGCACTTGGATCCGTATCAACGTCCCTTAGTATCTGCTGGGTTACTTTACAAAAACTTTAAAAGTCGTTGCATGTGTTTCTACAGGTACATGTACAAACTTAAATACATACATAGTGCAAAAAACTGGAGTATAATAAGAGTTTAAGGCCCCAAACAAAATTATTTCACTAATACAGAGTACATGTATTTGTTAAATCTCCTGAAATATAAAATGAAAAATGGAGGATTTTATTTTTATTTTTCATCAATGCGATATTACTATGTTTGATGCAGACGGATTGAGTCATTACAGGTTTTTTTTAACGTGGATAAATTCCGACTGCCCTGAGATTTGGAATGAAAAATAGACTTACATGATTACTTGCATACTGGATGGCTGAAAATAATAATAATAATAATAATAATAATAATAATGATAATAATAACGACGACGACGACGATGATGATGATTTAAGGAGTTCATCTTGACGGCGACACAAAGTAATCGTCAAAAAAAAAAAAAAAAAAAAAAAAAAAAAAAAATTAACGTATCATCTTTTAGGTAAAAAAAAATTTGCAAGTATGAATACCAAAACGTTAAAGTCTGCAAGTTTTGAGTTTTCTAACTTAGTTGGAATATTATCATCATAGACTCAATAATGGTTTGTGACAATTCTTATATTTTTGTTATGGACATATCTTGCTCTTAACAGGCATCGATGTTTTCCTGACAACTTGTTTAGTTTTATATTGTTTTCAGTTACGTAAGGCAGAGCTGAAAGCAGTTACCTCACTTTAAGTATTTTGTAAATAAATGAATTATATACTTATCCGATGTGATAAATGATAAAGGATACCAACACGGAATTTTACTATCCCAGTCAAACATATAACTCATATTAAATGTATGCATTAGTAAACACAGTGGCTGAAATGTAACCTTTGCCAAGGTTGTCAAACTATGTCACCTATGTGGTTGATATAATTCGTCAATCGGATTTTATCTAAAGCTGCAGACACTACATGCGGACGAACATTTCATTGTCGGCTACGAATTTGTTATCATTGATTGACGGGAGATAACTTGTATCAAAAATAGTGTTCAATGTTTAAAACTTTTAAGTGCGGAAACAGTTCCTTGGCGGAAAACGTTCACGATTTCACTGCGGTAGAATTGATCACGAGAAAAAATGTAAGGAATTTGAGTGAAAACAAAGTCATCGCAGGTGCTGGTTAACAGTTACAATGGTATCAACATTGTTAAAAATTAAAACATGTTATGCTACTGTCATATGCCAGTTTTTTTAATTTAATGATAAAAATACATTCAAAAAGTGGTATATGACATATTGTCGTATACCACTTTTTGAATGTATTTTTATGATTGATAAAACACCATTTGAAAAAGTTCACCTAAAATTTTGCAAATTTTTACTTGGTACTAAAAAAACAGCTACAAATTTTGCTATTAGGTCTGAATTAGGTAGGTTACCCATTGAATATTTTATTAAACAACAAACAGTTTTATACTTAGCAAGACTGAGCATGAATGATATCAATCCTCTGTTAAAAGAATCATTTTTATTAAGTCAAGATTTAGATTCAAAAGGTATATACTCTTGGCACACTTATGCAAAGGAAATAATGTCGGATCTGGATATAAATAATGTTTATACATGTAAAACAAAAAATGATCTAATTTCATTGAAATCTATATTAAAAAACGAATTCAAAAATAAATATGAAAAATTACTCAAGAATAAAATTGAAAACTTAAATCAAAATAACAAATTACAATTATATCAAAACATTTAAATAAAGAATTTTATTTATCTTTTCCAAATTTTGAATTTCGTAGACTTTTAACAAAATTTAGAATTAGTGATCACACCCTGGAAATTGAAATTGGACGATACAAGAAAACTCCTAGAGAAGAAAGACTTTGTAAATATTGTAATATTCTTGATGATGAGATCCACTTTTTCCTTCATTGTAAACTTAATATTATACCAAGAAACAAATTAATTGAATCTTTCATTATAGAAAATGCTGAATTTATACATTACTCTGATATAAACAAAATCATTACTCTACTAAACCCATCAACACCCAACCAAGTTAAAATAGTAGGTTCCTTTATAAAACAGTCTTTAGAACTGAGGACAGAGGACTCTTAGTTTTGACTTGTATTTTATTTAAAAAAATATCATAGTTATGAAAGTTTATAACAATACTGTTTAATGTTTGTATATGTATATAGTTGTTTTGTGGTCACAGATTCAGTTGAATCTAAGGACCTAATAAATAAATAAATAAAAAAAATTAAATTCAAGAAGTGGTATATGACACTACTATTCCACACAGACAAAGAATTCCACGAATCGCCACGAATTGATACATTTTAGGATTCGTGATTATTATTAGACTTTTGCCAATTTTCACATCAAGTTCGTGACGCTGTACGATTCAATTACGATATATATATATATATATATATTAAAAATTAATTGCCATAAGTTTCCCCTTTTTCTTCAATTTTATATAATAATATTTGATGGAAATCTTTCATAACCATTTGTGATAGATATTTGAGAATTCAATTACAGCAGTTCTCTCCCCTTCAATTAGTCTCGCGTAAGACCTCCATTATGTGAACCTGAGTTAAACCAATAAACTTAATTCTTTTATAGATATATTCAATATATTTAAAATAACTGAAGTCGATTTGGGTTATATAACATAATTTAAATCGAATTGAATTATCGGAGTGATGTAAATAACTCTGTGAATGACCCAAAATAAAAATGAAATAAATTGTTTGATAATGATTTTAATTAATTTAAATACTAAATAAATTTCATTAAGAGAAGTAGAGAAATTTGGCCTTTACTTTTCATAGTCGAAATGTCATGTGCAAAATTTTGAATATTTCTTTTTGTAAAAATTCAAAATTTTGCACATGACAGAAAGATCAATATTATATTATATGTTATGTTATTTCTCAGATCACTACAATAAATAAACACACACACACACACACACACACACACACACACACACACACACACCAGAAACGCCTTTCATCCAGTTTTATAAGTATTTATCTTTTGTTTTGTTAGATTATATAAAAAGTTTTTACGATTTAAAGGAAAAATACTAAGTATCACTTTATTAGTTAGGTCAGCATTTTGTGCCATATAAATTAATATTTTTGTTTGATAAACTTTAACGTAACGAAAACGATATACGTATAAAGAGAGCAATATTATTTGTTAAAATACACTTACCTGCAGACATATTGAAATTCTCCGTAATATTTCTGTCAGAACAATGTCTTGACTGTCCAGAAACGCATCAATCAACTTTCATCAGGGGATCATCTCAAAGTGCGTCCGGTCTTATATGTTCATGTCTTGTTGGTCATTTACAGTCGCATCTGGCAGTTTTAACGATTGTAGTTCTCTTTTGAATTTTGTCTTAAGTTAAAATTATTAAGTAGCGTGACAATGTAAATAAATAAAAAGAAAATATATAACGAGAATGCGAAATTTTCGAAGCACTATGCTAAACCTATATAATCTAAGACATTGGTTAATATGTTAAGTTCTTAGATAACAAAAACCTCAGTCGCCCTCGCTTGATCGCACATGGATTCTGCAATGGAGAATAGTGAGTATTATCGTGATTTCCTGTGAATTAAATGACCAGTATTAACTGTGCTTAGTTTTGTTTTTCTCTATACTTGGCCTTGTTTAGTCTTACATGTGTAATTAGAATAAAGTAGGTTTATTTTGTATCAAATTAAAATAAAAGTGCCATATTCTAGCCCCGTAGCTATAAAACATCATACGACAGGTTGCAGGTCAACATTTAAGTTGAAATGAATTTTGTATTTTCATTTCATTCTTTATGATTTTTTTCAATCTTTCATGATGAATAATGAAATTTTTAATTCAGACATTTCATTATGTGACTTTTTAAACATTTACACGAATTACAAATTTAAAGATTCTTTGTCCGTCGATAAGCATGAGAACCTGAACACAGCTCCGATCGTGTCTCGATGTTCGATCGCTTGATCCCCTAGATGGCTCCAATATTTGACCAAAGTCCCTTGGACTTCGAGCCATCGTAGTTTTACCATAGATTACAAGTTTGCGTATGTTGGGGTGGGCGAATGTGTATTACAGTGTGCGTTGAAATAGCGCTAGCTTCTTTTGTTGAGGTGCTAGCTTATTGAGATAAAATACCACAGACAAGCATCTAAAGTTACATTATCTGTCGTTGTACGAACCTATCGATACTCAATTCTATTGACTTTGAGCACTAAACGAAGAAGCAGTATCTCAAATTTCGAAATCTTGCGTAAGGCCTATCCGGGATTCGAACTCACGACCCCAAACTCTAGTGGCGGACATTCTACCACTGATCCATAGTAGCAGAATTCTTGAAAATTGATTGTTTTGTTATAAAGTGGGACTTTAAGAAACTGATTAAGACATACATGTAACTGTGCTCGCTTGTTTATGCATGTGGAAAGCTCGAAATTCTTATCAATTATCTCAATTACATTAAGACTTCAAGCTGTTTAATACCAATTCTGTTAGTAGGTGTTATACAAATGTTAGTTTGCCTATTTCGATTCCGTCGGATCAAAATAATTATGATAATGAAATCATTGATTTTTATTAAATACAAATGTACTGAATATTTGAGTGGCACCATCAATTTGGCTACTCTGGCAGTGAGATGGCTTACACTTTGTAATCATAGGGTGCTTGTACTCATTCATCACTTGTGCACGGCGGTAGAAGTTATAGCAGCATTAACCTCAGCCATTTATATGATATAATTCAATGGCTAGCTTGAACGGAGTAATAATGTTTTACGTCAAAATTATTTGCGGCAAGTTCCCCGTACAGAAAACGACAACCTTTGACAAGCGCACGATTTTTTTTTTTTTTTTTTTTTTTTTTTTTTTTTTTTTTTTTTTTTTAGCAACATGTGCGAAAGGAATCGAACCCAAGGAAAAGGTGCTGTTAAAGAGATGGATCATCAGATACATACTTGTCATGCTTCAGGTTTGTGTTTTTCTTTAATTCGCTCAAGACTTTTCTCCACTATATATTTTCATTTGCCTTGTGAAATTCCCATAGCTGCAAGCTTGAGAGCCGTTGTAATTATTATTGCAAAAATTTTGTCACTCCGTGTATGAATACATATAAAATGCAATACACAATCCGGAACTACATTATCGTAGGTAAACAAACATGACTGTCACGTCACATTTGTTAACATTTGAGACGAGACTGAAAAACACATTTAATAGATATTACAAAGTAAAATCAAAGAAATTAATAAAATAATATTTTGATAACATATATGTATAGGCACCTGGCTGATATTCACCGTAATATTGACATTGTGAGAGACAGAGTAGTGTTTTTGATGGCCTGTTGAAAGAACAGACAACAACAGATCAGTCAAAAACATCAAACCACAAAAAAAATTTTGAACAATCGGATCTTTAAAAAATTCTTCCTCCCTTGACAAAGCTGCTATATACCCTATTATTTTGAGACAATTTGTAATGGTACAACTTGTCAATCAATTTAGTGTCTCAATTTAATGTAAATTTCAACTGATGTAAATTTCAATTGGAATTGATTTCACGCATGTATGCCACATCCAGTGAAAATTGTCCGTTTCACATGCTGTGTTTATTGATCGGAAAAACTGAAAAATCATCTACATGCTTTTAATCAATTTACAAGGAGTACAATAGGAACTCCTCAAAAGTATAATACATGGTTTAAGTACTACACAACTCCTTGCTAACCTTAAAACGATAATTTTCTAAACTTTGAGAGATATTTGCAACACACCAGGCGTGAAGAATAAGTATACTTCTCACTGCTTTTCTGTCTACATTTGAATGATACCGAGTATGAAGCTCGGCACATTATGTTAGATTTGATCTCAACCGAACAATGTCGACATTCCAGAAAAAATCTCTCGGTAAATCCCTGTCTACTCACATATCACGGATTCGAAACCCACATGCTTGGCCATTGAAAATTATCCCTCAGCTACAGTTTCCCCCTTCCCGTTTCAGATTCACAAATTTCACTTCCGATATTTAGCCAGCAATCTTTTACTCCAAACTTCTTTGCAAATTAAAATGGGGCCACACAGGTTCGCCTTATTTTCGACTGAAATATAGTCCACAAATAACAACACATTTATCGTTGATATTCAATTTTGATATATATTATGTATATCCAATATTCTAAAAAATTCATTATGTTAATGATAAATCGAGAAAATACCATCAAAATACCTGATAACACTATAATTTTTCAAACCAAAACTTCCCGTTGTTACCCCACATTAAAAATATTGCGGATTAATAATGTGTCGTTCTCGGTCTTAAATTCTACTGGACTCCCCCGATGTGCATGTGTTATAGATGGGATTTTTTTTCTTAAAATAAATGAATAATTTTTTTTTAAAAAATATTAAACGAAAATATAACAATTAAATAATAATATTAATAAAAATAAACACTTGAGGGCATATTCTGATTACTTTTACATGATAATTATGTTCTTTTGTCCGTAGGCATGCATAAAACGAATTTTTAAAGGTAAATTAAAATTATGCTGTAAACAATCAAAGGGTTGTAAAAATATGTATTAATTGCTTCAGTTGCAACAATAATAAATAATAGTCCGGAAGAGTTGTAACGTAGCCAGATAGATAGATAGATATGCCATATACCATTTTAATCATAAAATACATTCAAAAATGGTTTATTGTCTTATACCATTATTATGTATTTTATGATTAAATTAAAAAATGATAGATAGATAGATAGATAGATAGATAGATAGATAGATAATGTTCTCATACAACTGTTAAATAAATTGTTGATTTACGCATTCATAGTTGCAAAATCTTAGAAAAATATAATTATAATTTTTACATTTGATAATATAATTTATTTTGTCTACGTATGAGCAGACATCTTGTTGTTACTCATAATCATAATGATCAGGTTAAAAATAGGGATTGACCATGGAAAGTGTGCTTCCCCCCTTTTTTCAGAATTCGGAAAGACTCCGGAGAAATCCGGTGGAAACAACAACCCGGGACTTCTATCGTGACGGATACGTCTAAGGACATCTCCTTTATTTAATGTACTTATGGACTATTTGTCAGCTTCATTCTAGATTCTCACACTTAGTTCTACTAATCTGTCTTTAGGGTCCGACTAATTTATAAGTGCATTGGAATCACCTGTTGCTATTAATACATAGGAGAGAGAGAGAGAGAGAGAGAGAGAGAGAGAGAGAGAGAGAGAGAGAGAGAGAGAGAGAGAGAGAGAGAGGAGAGAGAGGGGGGCGGACAAGCAAACATATACTTGCTCGCAAGTATACATTCTAGTTTTATATGCCATGATAAGCCATCAGATTTAAAAGTGGAGTGGCTTAGTGACGTTTTACACTCCAGTCACAAGTTATTATTTTTTTTTTACATATATCGCGGTGGTCAGTTCTGTGATTGCCGAGAAAATCAGAGTTCCCGGAGGAAACCATTTTTTATATGTTGGACTGTATAAGATGAGTTAAAACGGCACTGTTATCTGTAAGCCGTCGCACTTTAGACCAGATACGTCCCTCTTAGACAGTCAAAAACTAATACTCTTGTATAATTATATAATCCAAACACATCCTATATAAAGTCCACACTCATAACCGTGTACAAGAAATACTCACCATCTAAAACAGTCACATGAAAGTCTATTCTATCTCGGAAAACTTGAAACTTTTGCCGAAAAGCATATGACGTGGATAATCTCATGGTATCACTCACAACACAGCAAGTTTATTTTTTAACATCTCAAGTAATTGTAGTAAGACTCGAGACATTATTTAATAATAAAAATTAATTATAAATAATTCCAAAAATAATATTATTTGTAAGATTAAATAAAGTTCCTGCGACTTCAAACCACAAAACGAAATTTGAGTCAGTATCGATAGGATCTATGTAATTTACTAAATAATCTTTGTATCCAAAAATAATTCCACCGGATCTTACTTTGGTTAATATATACCTATTTTTCCGATGATGTAAAATTTGTATCTTTCAATTTGAATAATAACACTATCATCAGTTTTTGTTTATGTTAAACATAGACTTTAGTGATCCGATACGAGCTTTCTAAATTGAGAGTAATTTAATCGTTTTTTTTTTAATTCCACAAACATTTAAGGATAAAATGAAAATCCATTTAACACTTTATTAAATTCCGATAAGTTTAAGTCTGTTGTAAATCCGAGAAAATTGTTCCATAAGGATTCAGTCCAGTTGTCACTGTCATTTGGAGGCTGTCCGCCTTTCATTAATTTTCTTAGGGAAGTGTTCACAGACATCATATAGTCTATAACTCTTTTCTTTAAGTTTAGAAAAAGCAAACTTTTTTACAACCTCGTTTTTTAACATTTACAAATTCAGCGACTATCGGACGGCCTTTTCCTTTCTCTTTCCAACCCATTCTATGAAAACAATGGAATTCAATTTTGTTAATACATCCCATGTGTTTTCTTCTGTGTTTTCAAAATCCCGGTAAATATTAAATTGTTTCTCATACTACAAGATTCTTTTATATAGAGGCGGTCAGTTCAGGGATGGTGGAGAAAACCGGAAAGCCAGAAGAATAACCACCGACCTTCTGCAAGCGACAAACTTTCTCACACTAAATCCTGTCCCGATTGGTATTCGAAAAAGTTAAAAAAAAAAAAAAAAAAAAAAAATGAATACACCCACCCTCGCCCTCAACATATTTAAGACTTTAGAATTCTTGGTCAAAAGTCGTAGAGGAGACAGTTACTAATACAGAAAACTGGTAGACAATTGTCAACTGACTAAATAGAAAAATGGGATTTGCAGTTAAAACATGTACTTTGCAACAGGAACACGGTGTATTACATCATACAACGAAAATATGCACGACAAGACAAGAAAGTAAACTTGTAGGGCCAATTTCGAATGATACACAAGTTCAATTAGCCACGAAATCTACAACAACCATACATAGCAGCCAAAATATTATTGCACATATATATATATATATATATATATATATATATATATATATATATATATATATATATATATATATATATATATATATATATATATATATATCAGCGAACACAGTATCATACTTCTTTGTTTAAAGCATTAAGAGGTTAAGAGGAGCTAATAACATAAAGCAGGTACTCTAAGTTTGGACAGGTGGACAGAGAGAATGACAGACAGACAGATTGACTGAAACTTACATTACATCATTAACCCAAACCCCCCAATACAAACCACAAAAACCCAAAAACTAGAAAAATACATCAATTCATTATTATTATCTGTTTTAGAATAACCTGTTGAATTTTGACCCGGTCTACTGATCAAAATTCCACGATCCGGTTCAGTTTTCAACGGGGTAGGGTCGTAATTCAAAACAGCTGGTCTCAATTTTCAACGTTGCAAAATGAGCCCCCCCCCCCCCCCCCCAGTCACTTTTCTAATATAGAATCCGTGAACAGTATTCTAATTGATTTTGAAACTGTCTTCCCATATTTACAATATTTTTAATGTAGTTTCAAATACCTGAAATTTCGAATTTTCGATATTTTAGGTCCGAATACGATTTATTTTTTCTATTTTCAACCTTCTTCTTATAACTACTGGTACTAGGGCTGAGCTTATGGCTTGGCGAAGCGTGCGTGCGTGGGTGCGTCCGTGCGTTAAATTTAATCTTCTCCTCTGAAATTACTGGACCCTTTTTCACCAAATTTGGTGTGAAAGGTCCTTAGGTGATGCAGATTAAAGTTTGCACAAATCAACTTCCTGCGGCATCCAAGATGACCGCCGTTACTATAAATAGCAAAAAGTGATAAATGGCTGATACACGTTTTTTTTATCAACCGATTTAGTTCAAATTTGGTATATAGAAAGTAGATGCATAGCCATGTAACATATTTAACGGGCTTTTTTAGAAACATTTTTATTGGGTCGCTATAAGCAGAATATGCAAATAAGGTGCTATATTTAGCCAATTCTTTGAAAATCTTCTCCTCAGAAACTACTTGACCTATTTGAACCTAATTTGATGTCTAAGATCCCTAGGTGATACAGATTAAGGTTTGCAAAATCAAATTCCTGCGGCATCCAAGAAGGCCGGTGTTACTATAAATAGCAAAAAGTGATAAATGGCTGATACACGTTTATTTATCAGCCGATTTAGTTCAAATTTGGTATATAGAAGTAGATGCATAGCCATTTAACATATTTGACGGGTTTTTTAGAAACAATTTTTATTGGGTCGCTATTAGCAGAATATTCAAATAAGGTGCTATTTTTAGCCAATTCTTTGAAAATCTTCTCATTAGAAACAGCTGGACCTATTTGAACCTAATTTGGTGTGCAAGGTTCCTAGGTGATGCAGATTAAAGTTTGCACAAATCAACTTTCTGCGTCATCCAAGATGGCCGCCGTTACTATAAATAGCAAAAACTGAAAAATGTCTGATACACGTCTATTTTTCAACCGATTTAGTTCAAATTTGGTATATAGAAAGTAGATGCATAGCCATTTAACATATGTAACAGGTTTTTCAGAAACAATTTTTATTGGGTCGCTATTAGCAGAATATGCAAATAAGGTGCTATTTTTAGCCAATTCTTTGAAAATCTTCTCATTAGAAACAGCTGGACCTATTTGAACCTAATTTGGTGTGCACGGTCCCTAGGTGATGCAGATTAAAGTTTGCACAAACTGTGGCATCCAAAATGGCTGCCGTTTCTATAAATAGCAAAAAGTAATAAATGGCCGGTACACATTTATATATAATACAATTTGGTTCAAATTTTGTATATAGACAGCAGATGTATAGCCAATTCACATACATATAATTTTTTGTGAAACATTTTAGCTCAACTGGCAATAGCTAGCGGCATGGCTGTCTTAAATTCACATGCAAATAAAGTGCCAATTGAGCGATACAGGCCCTTTTCGGCCTCTTGTTGAGCTTTGTATTAAAAGAGTTTAACATAGATGTCCTTTTTCAGCCCCACTTTTCTCGGATTATTTAAGGCCATGTACCCGAAGACTTGTGTAATATGGTCAATTGATACTGACGACGTAGCACTGTATAAGTAACAAAGCAAGTGACCTTTGCAAAATGACAAAATTGGTGAAAGAGATAAAACAAATATTTGAATTAAAACGATTTTACACCTAAGAATATTTATTCTGCAAAAATAGTAACACTACGCAAAGACGAGCCTCCATATGCTATAATAAAAAGGTTGATGGTAAATTTTAAAGGTCCGTCACTGTTGCAATCCGATAAATTTTCAATGGAGTCTATGATATAGTTATTACTGAGAGGCAAATTAGACCGATATGTTTGACTTATGTTTAAGTTTCTAATATGGCGTCACATTTAGGAGAGCTAGTTTAACTTCAAACAACGGGAACATATTCTGATAACAAATAAAACCAATTGATTCGGCATTTTAAAAGCATATTAAATTGATATTGATTATTTTTTTCATTAAACCATCATAAAAATATTGTTCTGACGGAAACTATTTGTGTAACAAGAGGTCCATGGGCGTTAACGCTCACCTGAAGATATGTCCACTATTGTGTACAAAGTGCAATAGACAATATATTAAGAACAGAAACTTTATAAGTTTTCTCAAGTAAAGAACTTTCTCAAAATTTAATTAGAAATATATCCACTCACTTTTCATTTATAAGTAGCTTATATAATATACATGAAGTAACTGTAGTGCAATCAATAATTTCCAAATCATTAATCAATTTCACTATAATAATGCAGCTATGTCCTTGACCTTTGAACATATATGACCTCGAACCACATATGATTGTTTTGTCAATACCTACAATATTCTAATATACATGCCTATGCATGACAATAATAGCTTTCAAGATAATTAATATTTTTAGTATTCCTATGTTAATATGACCTTGACCTTTCAATATATAACCTTGAACCATATATCAAAATGATTGTCATGTCAATACCTACAATATTCTAATATACATGCGTATACAAAAAGTTAATAGTTTTCAAGATAATTTGCAATTTAAGACTTCTTTTGCAGCTGTGAACTTGACCTTTAAACGTATGACCTTGAACCATATATCAAAATGACTGTCATGTCAATACCTACAATATTTTAAATACATGCCTATACAAAAAGTTAATAGTTTTCAAGATAATTAGCAAAATATGTCTTCTTCTGCAGCTGTGACCTTGACCTTTCATCAGATGACCTTGAACCATATATCAAAATGACTGTCATGTCAATACCTACAATATTATAATATACATGCCTATACAAAAAGTTAGTAGTTTTCAAGATAATTTGCAATTTAAGACTTCTTCTGCAGCTGTGACCTTGACTTTGCAACATATGACCTTGAACCATATAACAAAATGATTTTCATGTCAATACCTACAATATTCTAATATACATGCCTTTACAAAAAGTTAATAGTTTTTCAAGATAATTAGCAATATATGTCTTCTTCTGCAGCTGTGACCTTGACCTTTCAACAGATTACCTTGAACCATATATCAAAATGAACATCATAACAATACCTACAATATTATAATAATATGCCTAAACAAAAAGTTAATAGTTTTCAAGATAATTAGCAATTTAAGTCTTCTTTTGCAGCTGTGACCTTGACTTTGCAACATATGACCTTGAACCATATATCCAAATGACTGTCATGTCAATACCTACAATATTATAATATACATGCCTATACAAAAAGTTAATAGTTTTCAAGATAATTAGCAATTCAAGTTTCTTTTGCAGCTGTGGCCTTGAATTTTCAACATATGACCTTGAACCATATATCAAAATGACTGTCATGTCAATACCTACAATATTCTAATATACATGCCTATACAAAAAGTTGATAGTTTTCAAGATAATTTGCAATTTACGTCTTTTTTTTAGCTGTGACCTTGGCCTTTCAACATATGACCTTGAACCATATATCAAAATGATTGTCATGTCAATACCTACAATATTCTAATAAACATGCCTATATAAAAAGTTAATAGTCTTCAAGATAATTTGCAATTTAGTCTTCTTTTGCGGCTGTGACCTTGACCTTTCAACATATGACCTTGAACCATATATCAAAATGATCGTCATGTCAATACCTACAATATTTTAGTATACATGCCTATACAAAAAGTTGATAGTTTCCAAGATGTAGTGACAAAAATAAAATTTTAGCATTTTCCCCACTCAGTGCCTTACAATTTCCCCTTTTTGATCCCCATGGCTACCATTTGTGCAAATCTAAAAAATATGACCTAAGGATGTTATAAATGAAATAACTAAGGTATATCTCTTGTAGATTCAGAGGAGAAGATTTTTAAAGTTTTTCATTATTCCCCCCTTATGGGACCCCAAGGGGACATAACTCCTTCATTTGTGCAAATAATCTGAAAGGGCTTCACCTAGGCATGATGGCTACCAAGTTTCAACATATTTGGTTTGGTAGTTTTAGAGGAGATGATTTAAATGTTAAAAGTTAACGCACGACGCACGACGGACGACGCACGACAGACGACGGAAGGTGAACAATCGAAATAGCTCATCTGAGCTTTCAGCTCAAGTGAGCTAAAAACTCATTTATCATTGTCATTGATCTGATGGTAATACATATTCAGAAATCAATAGCCACAAAAAGGCTTTTAAATGGAATCAATGGTGAAATAGATCAATGATGATCAATTTGTCCACAGAAAAAGCTATCTGTCTGCGATTAAATTAATTTATCACCACATTTTTGGGATTTTTCTATGTTAAATATTCGATTTTTTGAATTACCAAAACATTATTTCAGTATGTATCAATTAGTGTTTGACACTTACGATTTGAAATTAAATTATTTGCCACCTTGTGTTTTGCTCACATTTTGAAAACATAATGAAAAGGCCCTTTGTCCAAGAAGATCCGAGAGAATCTAGATAAACAGTTATTTAACCCTTTAACTGACAGAGGAATTTTGTACATTTCACAAAAGATGTACCATATTTTTTATTCAAAGTCTCCGATATTTGAAGTAAAATCTTTATAACCAACTCCTATAGATTTGGTATCCCTTTATAACATAGTTTGAAATAAGGTAGGTAAAATTTATATATATATGTATCCATAGAAACATAAACAAAGCATTTACACCAAAAATATGTGAATCTTTTTACACTTTTGCTTGGCTTAAACAATATCGCTATTATCTTGAATCTTACATTCTTACATTCTTGAAATAAATATTTTTGCTTACAAATCGAAGTTAGGCATCATTCAAAAATACTGTAGAAAGTATATAATTTATTTGTTTTCACAAAAAATAAAGCCATCAAGTTTCATGAATATCTAGTTAAATTCTTAAAAGTAAACAAAGGAGTTTGGCTGATGATGACCATATATTGTCCCCATTGAGAACAAATTCATTTCAATAAGTATTAAACCTAGGGGTATGCTTTTTGCAATTTAAGTATCAATGTAGCTATTTTTCAATTAAAGGTTCTTCTAAGCTTTGCTGTCGGTGTCAAAAGTACAAAGATTTGATTGACAAACAGCCCAAATGTACAAAGTTCCCATAATCAATGTGCAGGGGACAACATTTGTTTTTCGAATCAATGAATACACCGGTTTCAATAAAGCATTGTGTTCGAGATTTTTGTGGTACAACAATCAGCTTTTTGCTGCCGAAAGCATTAATTCCTCATCAGTGTCAGTATCATTATTAGCCCCGTAAGTTTGATTTCCTCTGATGAGGCTTTCTTATATACATTAGATCTACAAACATAGCAGACTCTATCATCACCAGTTATTTCACGCTGTAAAACACACTTTGCGTACTCAGTCAGTTTTCCAGTTGCATTTCTCCGATTTCCATGTCTGCATATTTTAAAAAAAAGGCAACATTTGACATCTTTTGGCATCGTAATCAATGTTCCCTCATGCAAAGCATTCCTTAGCTGGATTTGGATTCATATAATTTTGGAACTTAAGATTCATTATTTCTCAACTGTTTGGCTTATGTTTTTTATCAATCAAACTTTTCGGCGCCTAGTGTCACTGATGAGGAATGAATTACCGACATGTGCACATATGGCACATCAAGATTCAGCAGGTATTTGTTATATATATAATCTGAAAACAAAAAAAAATTGAAATTGACGAAGCATATTTTTTGAGTTTGAACTGCAGTTGATGATGATGATGATGATGATGTAGAATACAGATTATAATCTGAGTTTAAACTGTAGATGATGATGATGATGATGATGATGATGATAATGTAGAAAATTATAAATTATAATCTGAATCTCAACTAATAATGCTGTTGATGCAGAATGCAAATTGTAATTTAAATGTAAACTGTAGATGATGATGATGATGTAGAATAATACAGATTATAATCTGAATGTGAACTGATGATGATAATATAGAATAATACAGATTATAATCTAAATGTAAACTAATGATGATGATGTAGAATAATACAGATTATAATCTGAATGTGAACTGATGATGATGTAGAATAATACAGATTATAATCTAAATGTAAACTGATGATGATGATGTAGAATAATACAGATTATAATCTAAATGTTAACTGATGATGATGATGTAGAATAATACAGATTATAATCTAAATGTAAACTAATGATGATGATGTAGAATAATACAGATTATAATCTAAATGTAATCTGATGATGATAATATAGAATAATACAGATTATAATCTAAATGTAAACAAATGATGATGATGTAGAATAATACAGATTATAATCTAAATGTTAACTAATGATGATGATGTAGAATAATACAGATTATAATCTAAATGTAAACTAATGATGATGATGTAGAATAATACAGATTATAATCTACATGTAAACTAATGATGATGATGTAGAATAATACAGATTATAATCTAAATGTAAACTAATGATGATGATGTAGAATAATACAGATTATAATCTAAATGTTAACTAATGATGATGATGTAAAATAATACAAATTATAATCTAAATGTAAACTGATGATGATGATGTAGAATAATACAGATTATAATCTAAATGTAAATTAATGATGATGATGTAGAATAATACAGATTATAATCTAAATGTAAACTAATGATGATGATGTAAAATAATACAAATTATAATCTAAATGTAAACTGATGATGATGATGTAGAATAATACAGATTATAATCTAAATGTAAACTAATAATGACGATGTAGAATAATACAGATTATAATCTAAATGTAAACTAATGATGATGATGTAGAATAATACAGATTATAATCTAAATGTAAACTAATAATGACGATGTAGAATAATACAGATTATAATCTAAATGTAAACTGATGATGATGATGTAGAATAATACAGATTATAATCTAAATGTTAACTAATGATGATGATGTAAAATAATACAAATTATAATCTAAATGTAAACTGATGATGATGATGTAGAATAATACAGATTATAATCTAAATGTAAACTAATAATGACGATGTAGAATAATACAGATTATAATCTAAATGTAAACTAATGATGATGATGTAGAATAATACAGATTATAATCTAAATGTAAACTAATAATGACGATGTAGAATAATACAGATTATAATCTAAATGTAAACTAATGATGATGATGTAGAATAATACAGATTATTATCTAAATGTAAACTAATGATGATGATGTAGAATAATACAGATTATAATCTAAATGTAATATGATGATGATAATATAGAATAATACAGATTATAATCTAAATGTAAACTAATGATGATGATGTAGAATAATACAGATTATAATCTAAATGTAAACTAATGATGATGATGTAGAATAATACAGATTATAATCTAAATGTAAACTAATGATGATGATGTTGATTTAGAATACAGATTATAATCTAAATGTAAACTAATGATGATGATGTAGAATAATACAGATTATAATCTAAATGTAAACAAATGATGATGATGTAGAATAATACAGATTATAATCTAAATGTAAACTAATGATGATGATGTTGATTTAGAATACAGATTATAATCTAAATGTAAACTAATGATGATGATGATGTAGAATAATACAGATTATAATCTAAATGTAAACTAATGATGATGATGTAGAATAATACAGATTATAATCTAAATGTAAACTAATGATGATGATGTAGAATAATACAGATTATAATCTAAATGTAAACTAATGATGATGATGTTGATTTAGAATACAAATTATAATCTAAATGTAAACTAATGATGATGATGTAGAATAATACAGATTATAATCTAAATGTAAACTAATGATGATGATGTAGAATAATACAGATTATAATCTAAATGTAAACTAATGATGATGATGTTGATTTAGAATACAGATTATAATCTAAATGTAAACTAATGATGATGATGTAGAATAATACAGATTATAATCTAAATGTAAACAAATGATGATGATGTAGAATAATACAGATTATAATCTAAATGTAAAATAATGATGATGATGTTGATTTAGAATACAGATTATAATCTAAATGTAAACTAATGATGATGATGATGTAGAATAATACAGATTATAATCTAAATGTAAACTAATGATGATGATGTAGAATAATACAGATTATAATCTAAATGTAAACTAATGATGATGATGTAGAATAATACAGATTAAAATCTAAATGTAAACTAATGATGATGATGTTGATTTAGAATACAAATTATAATCTAAATGTAAACTAATGATGATGATGTAGAATAATACAGATTATAATCTAAATGTAAACTAATGATGATGATGTAGAAGAATACAGATTATAATCTAAATGTAAACTAATGATGATGATGTTGATTTAGAATACAGATTATAATCTAAATGTAAACTAATGATGATGATGTAGAATAATACAGATTATAATCTAAATGTAAACTAATGATGATGATGTAAATCAATACAGATTATAATCTAAATGTAAACTAATGATGATGATGTTGATTTAGAATACAAATTATAATCTAAATGTAAACTAATGATGATGATGTAGAATAATACAAATTATAATCTAAATGTAAACTAATGATGATGATGTAGAACAATACAGATTATAATCTAAATGTAAACTAATGATGATGATGTAGAATAATACAGATTATAATCTAAATGTAAACTAATGATGATGATGTAGAATAATACAGATTATAATCTAAATGTAAACTAATGATGATGATGTAGAATAATACAGATTATAATCTAAATGTAAACTAATGATGATGATGTAGAACAATACAAATTATAATCTAAATGTAAACTAATGATGATGATGTAGAATAATACAGATTATAATCTAAATGTAAACTAATGATGATGATGTAGAATAATACAGATTATAATCTAAATGTAAACTAATGATGATGATGTAGAATAATACAGATTATAATCTAAATGTAAACTAATGATGATGATGTAAAATAATACAGATTATAATCTAAATGTAATCTAATGATGATGATGTAGAATAATACAGATTATAATCTAAATGTAAACTAATAATGATGATGTAGAATAATACAAATTATAATCTAAATGTAAACTAATGATGATGATGTAGAATAATACAGATTATAATCTAAATGTAAACTAATGATGATGATGTAGAATAATACAAATTATAATCTAAATGTAAACTAATGATGATGATGTAGATTAATACAGATTATAATCTAATTGTAAACTGATGATGATGATGTAGAACAATACAGATTACAGTCTAACTTGTGTTAGCGGCCACTTGTATAAAGCGGCCACTTGTCTATAACGGCCATGTCTTATTCCCCCCGATGAATTTTGTTCTTTATTTCACCTCTATATAGCGGTCACTCTCTTATGCGGCCAGCGGCCACCATTTTTCCGACCCCAAGCTTCAACAGAACTGTCTATAGCGGCGATTTGCAATGTTTACGAAACTTCGTCAGTTTCCGGAACCAGTCGGCATAAAACAAAAAATCCCATAATGCACTTCTGTTTATATGTATCTAAGCGGCCATATTGAGTTAAGCTTACATTCCGATAAGACATTGACATTTTTTATTTTTTTTTTTTTTACATGCAGTAATATTTGATGTTGTTTTTCATTTGGCCATAGTAGATGGAATGCATTGACTAACAGCGGGTAGAATTGTTAAATAAATCTGAAAAGCGGAAATTAAGTACTAGGAAACTAGCGGAAGTTATGGTGCTGGACGAACCCAAATCAATTTAATCAAAGCTGTGTTATCAGACTATGAAGCAATTGTTGAGAAATAAACCGTGTTTGCCGTTCTACCGCTAACGGACATTAATTTCGTTAGTTTGGAAATCGTACCAAGATGCGATTTCAAGTCATTTCGGCATCAGTGTGAAAAGTCATTTCGGCAATGATATATTTTCGGCACCGATTTAAATTTAATTCCAGACCGACTACGATTGAATTCGGCACCAGAAAAAAAATAATGGTTATTTTTATTAACGATATGTAAACAGTAAATTTGACAGTTACATATGACACAGATAATCACTGCTCTGATCACTAAACCATGTAATACATTATGTAACAACTTCCTTTGAAGTCTGAATTAGCAAGAGTGTGATGTGGGTCTGAAGTGACCTAATTATGTTTGTACAGGTGTAAGCCTTCTAAGAATAAAACTTTACTATGCAACACCCCTATACATAGCAAAAAATAAAAAAATAAATAAATAAAAATATGAGAGAGAGAGAGAGAGAGAGAGAGAGAGAGAGAGAGAGAGAGAGAGAGAGAGAGAGAGAGAACAATCAACCATTTAGACATATTTATGTTACGAGGCTGGCGTGGTGTAAGGATTTGTAAATTCCTGAAGTCGTTGAATATCCTGATGTTAAAATAATGTATTTAATTTTTTTCAGTTAATCTCAAGTTACAGAAGAAACAATTTCATGGTTAGCTATATTCAGTTAAATTTGGGTACTAAAATGAATAAGAAAGAACGATTAAGATAATAATTTATGATGATCCTTGATAGAACTTGTCTATAAAGGCCACCTGTCTATAAAGGCCACTTTGGCCGCATCCCTTCAGTGGCCTTTATAGACAGGTTTCACTGTATAATCTAAATGTAAACTAATGATGATGATGTAGAATAATACAAATTATAATCTAAATGTAAACTAATGTTGATGATGTAGAATAATACAGATTATAATCTAAATGTAAACTAATGATGATGATGTTGATTTAGAATACAGATTATAATCTAAATGTAAACTAATGATGATGATGTAGAATAATACAGATTATAATCTAAATGTAAACTAATGATGATGATGTAGAATAATACAGATTTGATCTAAATGTAATCTGATGATGATGATGTAGAATAATACAGATTATAATCTAAATGTAATCTGATGATGATGATGTAAAATAATACAGATTATAATCTAAATGCAATCTGATGATGATGATATAAAATAATACAGATTATAATCTAAATGTAATCTGATGATGATGATGTAGAATAATACAGATTATAATCTAAATGTAATCTGATGATGATGATGTAAAATAATACAGATTATAATCTAAATGTAAACTAATGATGATGATGTTGATTTGGAATACAAATTATAATCTAAATGTAAACTAATGATGATGATGATGTAGAATAATACAGATTATAATCTAAATGTAAACTAATGATGATGATGTAGAATAATACAGATTATAATCTAAATGTAAACTAATGATGATGATGTAGAATAATACAGATTATAATCTAAATGTAAACTAATGTTTATGATGTAGAATAATACAGATTATAATCTAAATGTAAACTAATGATGATGATGTGGAATAATACAGATTATAATCTAAATGTAAACTAATGATGATGATGTAGAATAATACAGATTATAATCTAAATGTAATCTGATGATGATAATATAGAATAATACAGATTATAATCTAAATGTAAACTAATGATGATGATGTAGAATAATACAGATTGTAATCTAAATGTTAACTAATGATGATGATGTAGAATAATACAGATTATAATCTAAATGTAAACTGATGATGATGATGTAGAATAATACAGATTATAATCTAAATGTAATGATGATGATGTAGAATAATACAAATTATAATCTAAATGTAAACTAATAATGACGATGTAGAATAATACAGATTATAATCTAAATGTAAACTGATGATGATGATGTAGAATAATACAGATTATAATCTAAATGTAAACTGATGATGATGATGTAGAACAATACAGATTATAATCTAAATGTAATCTGATGATGATGATGTAGAATAATACAGATTATAATCTAAATGTAAACTAATGATGATGATGTAGAACAATACAAATTATAATCTAAATGTAAACTGATGATGATGATGTAGAACAATACAAATTATAATCTAAATGTAAACTGATGATGATGATGTAGAACAATACAAATTATAATCTAAATGTAAACTGATGATGATGTAGAATAATACAGATTATAATCTAAATGTAAACTGATGATGATGATGTAGAATAATACAGATTATAATCTAAATGTAAACTAATGATGATGATGTAGAATAATACAGATTATAATCTAATGTAAACTAATGATGATGATGTAGAAAAATACAGATTATAATCTAAATGTAAACTGATGATGATGATGTAGAAAAAATTATTATAGTCTGAAATAATGTAAAATAATATTGTAATATACCTAGACTAAACTAAGAAAAGAGGGTACATGGTGATAAAGTTGGGGCCTTTGGATCACCATATTTACAAAGATGACAACAAATTTTCTTGTGCACATGGTTTATAGATTTAGCTGAGAACAATATATCGTATATTTAACAGGAGAAGAAACACTAGTATTTTTTAAATGGGCCAACTCAGGAAATATATTTTTTAATGTATTTGATTTATGTTTTATATTATAATACCCAACTATATGTTTATAATATATCTTGTATGAACTTGTATGAATTACCCGAGTCATTTACAAAGTATTTTAATTTGCAACCTTGATAAAAATTACCATTACACTTCACAAACTTTTCTTACAACTTATGTTGAAACTTTTAATTATAATATATATATAATAATAATAATAATAATAATAATAATAATAATAATAATAATAATAATAATGATAATAATAATAACAATAATAATGATAAAATAGAAGTAATGGTAATAAGAATGATATATTTAGGTAATAGTTTATTTCTGTACAATAGTCTGATGTGTGTGTGTGTGTGTGTGTGTGTGTGTGTGTGTGTGTGTGTGTGTTATGATTATGCAGAAAAAAAGAGATTATTTTCTAATGTAAAATTATGATGATGATAATTATGCAGGAAAAATTATTGAAATCGGAAGTAATGTAAAATGATGATGTTGATGATTTATTTGTTAACTTTAAGCTTTCTTGAATATTTTTTTATGTTATATAATACCGGACTGCTACATGACATAAGAGAGTTAGCCATAATTGCTTATGAAAACACAGATCATATACTGGGCCTAGATCGTTTTGTGCCATACATGTATTTTGGTAGTTTGGGTGATATGACACCATAGAATGTTTTAAATCAAAGTCAAAAGAATTGGGAATAATAAATAAGTATCGAGAAACTTTCCAAATGATATCATTATTTTATTCAATCAGTTCAATAACAATGAGTTTGTCTGCATTTCGCCGTTAGAGAGAAATTATTGTCTGGTGATATATGTATTTTTACCGTCCATTACAATTTACAAACCATTAATTACTTATGATTTTAAATTATGCATACCTTTTATTCCATTAATTTATACTTTTTCAGCAATTTTCGGCAAATCTTTATATGATAAAACGAAATAATACTGTAATCATTTTAACGCAAAATAAACGATCCCTAAAGCGACAGTCACGAAAGCGCAATATTTTTTTAGTTTTTAGGTTAAAAAGTATCGGCGCCACTTTGAACCTCCAAAATGTTTTAAAAAATCTTTGTAACAATAAAAAAACAACACGTATTTAAATATTAAAGGGGTTCGAGGAGGTGCTCATACTGTTTTCTTCCTATGGAGTGCATAGAAACTGTACAAAATATTAGTTTTGGGCTAAGATGCTCATCTTTGAATAAAAATAGTTAGACATACAGTGAGTTATAGAGATAAATATTCCATGATATTACAGCATAAATATTTGGTTTGTTGATTATCATGATAAAAATAATATCTGTTGAAATTAGAAAAATAGAAATTCCGAATGCCGCCAAATCATAGAACTTATCAGCCTAACTACTTTATATGGAAAATTTATATTTGTGTCATGTGCTACTTTTGAATTTTTATGAAAAATTCAAAAAGTGGTATATGACATTTGTAACAGAAAATAGACCAATATAATGGCACAAATTTTTCTTCATGTTATAAAGATTTTATTGCTATGAAACCATACATGAATGTTACCATTCTTTATTTAATAAAAAGTATTCAAAACTATTTTCAGCTTAATATTGGTTACCATGACAACGAAAATAACAAAAATGTACTAAAACGAGAATTTGTATAAAAATCTACTGACAGTATTTTGACAATGTCTAGATATCAGCAGTCCGAAAACGTGCATTTTATGCAAATAATTTTTACTTAAGCACAGGGCTAATAAAAGCCCTGTACAAAGAAAACCTTTAAAATTTTCCACTTTTCACATAAAATTAAGATGTAAGTTATTACAAATTTATCAGCTTATTACATCCAAAAGAGACCATCATATTTTGTTATTTCGATAGACATGTTCACTGAAAAACATTTTTTCGACTCAATACTTCAACAGTTAAAAGGAATGATGAAAAGGAAACATCTTTATTTAGAAACATACATGAAAATTTTGATTTTGCCAGAATTTCAATCAAATTCCCGTTACCACGGCAAGAAAAACTGCAAAAATCAGATCAAAACCCTGATGGAGCATAATATTTTACTACTTTTACATATTCCATGCAGAATAAATAGATGTGCAAACCAGTTTTAGTCGTTTATTATACATTATATAATTAGTGGAACTGTAAGTTACATATTGTTTTAAAATGTTCACTTTTTCACTTAAAATAAAGATGAATAATCTCTTGAAGAAACTTGAGATTACATAAATATTTTACCTTACTCCTTCCCCTTAAAATACTGAATCAAATTTTAAAATTATACAGAACGTCAATCTGAAATTTTTACAATTTTCATGTAAGTCAATGCCCGTTACCATGATAACAGAATCTTGCAATTTTGGATAAATTGTGGGAAAACTAACGTGCTTTTGCAAAACATGCACATACGTATCTTATAAGTACCACAAACATACACTGCTACAGCTTCTGACGTCTAAAGTTTCAATCTAAGTTATGATATTTTTTTCAGATATATGCCAGATACTTGATAAAGTTGGTAATTCACAACCTTGAATCAGACTAGGTCAGGTAGGAAACAATAGGTGACCAATAGGCATTTTATTCATCATACCTAGGCTAAAACATGCCGGCCTGAAAAACTAAAGTTATTGCTAAGCATAGAAGTGACATGGTTATAAGCAACACTCGAAAATCATTGCCTTACAGATTACAGTGCCTCTCAACACTGGTTGCAAATCATAATCGACTAATCGAGCTAATCGAGCAATTCTTAGTGTTAAAAAGTTTATATCTTTTCCGGATTTTAGTGTTTCTCTCTGGGTATCGACAGGAATTAAATAATAACTTCGGAAGACAACAATACCACTTAGGATTATGCAAAGATTAATACCAGGGTTACTTTTATTATCTGTGAACCAAATTATCTTGCTTTCTTTCTATATATGTTGAATATATACAGAATCATGTCAAACATTTGCAAAAAATAGCTTTTGCAACTTTTTAAAATGCATATTTCATATATATTTTATGTATTATGAGTGGAAAAAGTGGTTTTCTTCAATTACTCTACATTCTTATAAACCGATTGTCAAGTTAATCAATACATGTTTCTACATTAGTGGATTGAAATAGTTATTTCTGACATTAACCCAATATTATCTAACTTATATCGATGCATCGCCAGTTTTATTTGACTCTACAGGAAGTGTTAAATTGCTATCTTGAGACAGTATTTAAGTATTTTTATCTCATAAACGAACATATGCGGATCCCGTATGTTAAACTTATGGAAACACAGCATTGTAACTGTGCGCGCGTATGTGTGCGTATACCTAACTAGCCACTGGAATCTAAAAATAATTATTAACACATTAACTTACAAAATGAGGACACTGCCTTACATACAATGACAAGTATTCCTAAATTAATTGTTTATAATATTAGGATTGTTAAAATGCTTGAAAATAAGTTATTTATTATGAAGTAATTAGTTTTCATGTCATATAGAAATTTTCATCATATTGCAGAATAATGACACTATATTTTCATCACTATTTACTATTGTTTTGTCACAGTCAGTTTTATAGACGAGAGAGAGAGAGAGAGAGAGAGAGAGAGAGAGAGAGAGTGTGTGTGTGTGTGTGTGTGTGTGTGTGTGTGTGTGTTTAAAAGTCATAGCATATTAAAAATTCAAAAGTTCTTGACAGGCACACAATTCAGGGAGTGGAGACATGAAGTTTTGTGCCCGAGTCAGATTCTTACAAATCGGGAGAAATGATGGGACCAGGAGTACTAGTTGAAGATCTGCGGCCTTTATCATGCAGACAGATTATTTTTCTCACATATACACATCTTGAAAAGTAGACCTAAGCTTTCAGGCGCGTATTTTTCCATCATAGGTTTTTTTAAGGAAGTTTTTAGTTATTTAATGTATGTTTAGTGACAATAAACGAAACTACAAGCATTTCAAACTTACAAATTTTAAGCACGCTTTTCTTTGAAGATACTGTATTATTTCCTATGATTAGTCCTTATTTTGTATCATATCTTTCACTAACAACAAGACACCATACGAACGATTATCTAGATTTTTTTACCCTGAGACATATTGTCCTGCTGGCTTTAATTGGTCAAGTTGTAACAATTTTACACCAAACATCGTGAATTAGGAGTGCCGAAAAAGTACGGAAAAGGCAATTCGTTCAAACTTTGAAAATAAGTTTCAAACGCAAAAAAAACCACATGTTTATGAAGAGCAGGAAAAGGTGGTTTGATTTATGTAAAAAAATAATAACTTGAGCCATAAATAATATCGAATTCATTACTTCGAACAACCGTTACTACTTTGTCATGTTTTTATCATGTTTCATTTTGACGCTTTTGCTCTCACCGCGCGGGAAAGCAAAACGTTTCGATCTTTCTTTTTCATGGTGTCGCTGTTTCATACGTCTTTATAAGTGTTTTTTTTTTAACTTTGGACCACACATTTTAGCCATTAAAAAGATTTTTTTTTCTATTTTATACATATTTAAAAAAAAACTCGTATTTAGAAATTATTTGATTCAACAATTTAAAATCTTCGACAGTGACCTAAAACTTGCAATTATATTTTACGTGTCATTATTACAACTTTATGTTTGAGCCGGTGTAGATTTTATCCAAAGTCAATTTATCCGTTTTTTTTTTTCGCAATTACAAATTGGATATTTTATTTGATGCTTTTTAGAAAATAATATTATTTTTTATACCAGGACGATGAAAATACAATTTTGATTATATTGTAGACCGGGATTCGAATATCTGTTTGTTGAATTATCATTGCCGAGTCGGGTAATCAGTCCACGCATACAAATAAACAATTGAGTAATTATAATAACATTTTTTTTTAAAAAAACCCTATATTTTACTTTATATCAGAATAATGCATGTATTTTCCAACAATTTAGTGACTGGATTGATATCTTTATAACCCATGCACCCACCACATTTTTACTGCAACGAATATGTGCCTTCTCCTATGTCCGTACAGTGTTTATAAAAATATAGAGGTTCGGCTTCGGCTCATGGAATGTTAGCTATACATTATATCTCAAAGTTGTTAAATATAGAGAAATGATCGTGGACATAAAAACAGAAATGATATGATTCGTTTTGAACAACAAAAGTCCAGGTAATGTACGTGTGGTTTCTTGTTTGAAGAAAAATATATAATATGAAATTATTTTAAATTTTTGTACATAAAACATTTAAACTTTATAAAAATTGTTTACATGGCGTTTGTTTTTCCAATTTTACAAAGATTGGATAAAAAAGACATATTATCTAATAAAGCAACCAATTATAAAAACAAACGTCTGTATGATAGGAAATAAAAATGACTGTCGGTCAGAAAAACACAATTTTCTTTTGAATTTTCTGCGTTTTCGCTGATTTCGAGCATCTGACAACAAACAATTCACGCGTTGAACTGAATTAGTCATTTTTAATTTTAAAGTTTTAATTTGTTTTTTTTTTTTTTTTTTTTTTGGGGGGGGGGGATTTCAATTTGGACATGGACCGGTATGTTTGTTTTTGATTTCTGCTATTTGGCCGGTATCTGTGTTAGTAGAATTTTCATCGATGAAACTATGAGCACAGTCGCATCTTAATATGCAGTACAAACGGCTTGATTTGAGGTATTTTTACCTGTCGAGGCATGTTGTACAAAGACCTTTACCCAAATTCAACCCCAATTATTAATTTGTTTTTCTGGTTGATTTGAATACAAAGAATGACCCAATAATAATAAAATCCTAAGATTTTGACAAACCAATCTGTTTGCCAGAAAAATGCAGAGTTGGTTTAATGGCCATCGAATAATGCAAATTATTCTTGAAAAAAGTCATTCACCCCTGAAAATTTTTTAAAAAGTTATTGAACTATGTAAGGCAACCCATGATATTAATTCGAAAATATTGTTTTTAAATACCATGGATCTTATTTTCGTTCGGTTTATTCTAATTAAAATAGCAAAAGATAAATGAAATCGGCTTGCAGATAAAACATTTTACTAGTTACTAGCGCATTTTTTTATAAACATGAACTACTCCAACTGTGTGTGTGTGTGTGTGTGTGTGTGTGTGTGTGTGCGGGACCATATTAAATGTGGGTTGTATCACCATTTTTGAACCCTATTACATTAGGATTGTCAATTGATTTTACACTTCACATATTTCATGTTTTCGTTTCGTGAAAAAACTTTTAGTTAATGAATTGTATGAATAAATTTAAAAATAATCAGGTCATAGAAACAGTCATTTATCTCAGTTTTGTTGATATTGTAAGAAATATTACTCTCATGTTTAAGTACATGTAACCCCTGATGGGAATTCCCGCCATGTGGATTAACCAATCAAAGCAAGTACCCGTTATCAAATACCTTATTCAAAATTTTTTCTCAATTTATCATTTGGTATCGTAACGATTTCTGTCTGATTTCATTCCCCGATCATAGATATCAAATTTGTTATCCCCATTTCAAAAAGTATTTAAAATTTGATTGGCTGGATTGCTTAATGTATAAACCTGTTCACTGTTTTACAGAATATGTATGAAGTTTACACAGGGTGTATGGAATTTACTACCGGGAAAAAGAAAAATCTTGGTAATGCTTTTATAAACCAAAATATAATCGAATTCTAGATGCACTATTTGTGTGAATCAAGAACAGGATATAAATATTAACATATAAACTTTAAAATTTAAACGTTAACTTGACCTGCGAAATAATATATTAGTTTCCGGTCAACATATACCGTCGTCTGGATTCATTATCACGAATACAATTTGTTGCACACAGTGATATACAAAATTAGACGGATATATTGGACAATTGTTTTTTAAGTTTCTAGTTTCTATATTAAGTTATTTGAATTGCAAACAGCTGCCGCGAAACATATTTTGATGTCAGATAGAACTAATTGAATACTTATTGAATTGCAATCGATTATTTTTTAATTAAAACATTGTAAATGAAAATCAATTCTGGCGTGATACTTAATATTGCGGAAACTGTTTTGATAAATACTTTAATGTCATTGATATTATGGTAATACATATCCAGAAATCAATTGCCACAAAAAGGCTTTTAAATGAAATTAATGATGAAATAGATCAAGAATAATCAATTTGCCCACAGATAAAGCTATCTTCCTGCGATTCAAATTAATGTAACGCCACATTTTGAGGATTTTTTATGTTAAATCCACGATATTTTGAATTATTACCGAAACATTATTGCAGAATTGTATTTAATAGTGTTTGTCACTTACGATTTGAAATTAAATTATTAGCCTCGTTGTATTTTGCAAACATATTGAAAACATAACTAAAAGGCCCTTTGTCCAAGAAGATCCGAGAGAACCAAGATAAATAATTATTTAAACGCTATGTTTACAGTCATTTTCCTGATCATACGTGAAACAGCTAAAGTTAGTTGAATTAGTGTCGCAAACACAACAGTAGCTAATTTTCTCACTTCTTAAAACGCTTAAATCTCTTCCAGTAAAGTACCGACAACACAATAATTTACAATAAAAATTTATATAAAAATATATTTATAATAAAAATATCTACAAAAATTTATTGAAACACAATAGCGTCTGCTACATTTCTGTTTGATAACAACGTGACTCTACGGATAAATTTACATCTTTATGTATAAATATTTCTATAAATTCCAAGTTTAACTATGTAACTAATGTATGATTGAAATTTTGACGAAAGGTTTACGTTTGCAGGATATATAGAGGCGTTCAAGTTTCACTTATAAAAAAATAAACTAAATTAAGTTACACAGTCAAAACGGACTTAAAATGAATATACTTAGGCCACGATTCGAAATGACACATGATATATTTAAATATTGCATTTGTACTGGCACGTTAAATCACCAATATAAATCCACTCAAATACAATACTTTAGCATTAATGGATATTCAACTTTCAAATCTTCATCGGAAAGAACCGACGATATTTTTGCCATAAACAGCGTTTAAAGACCTTTTTATAATGTTTCATTTTTGCAATGAAATGTGCATCACATATTTTCGGTATAAAATCTCAAAAATTTTCTGTTGAATTTTCTGCGTTTTCGCTAATCTTGAGCATTTGACAACGAAAACATTAGCGTGTTTAACTAGATTAGCCATTTTTCAACTTTTTTCCTTTGTTTGGGGTTTTTGATTTAAAACTGGGCCGGTATGTTTTCTTCTTCTCTTCTTCTTGCAAAAAATTTGCGTACTTTACAAAATACGCTTCAAAAAGAAATGTATTCGCAAAAGCCATATATACCATTATCACGAATCGTATATCTGCCATCAATTTCTGTTATTTCCCTAAATTTTGAGACATTTGCCTTGCCTGTTACAGGTCTGTCAGATTTTGCTGCAACTTTGACTGACTCTGAAATTTCTTTCTCCACCTACGAACTGTTTTCATAACATACCTTATCAGACCAATAATACTTCATCGACTTAGGTAAAATCTTTATTATCGAATGACCGAGTTTTCGGCGAACTTCTAATTTCCTCAAAATTCTCAACCCGTTTCCCAACCATTTTTGCAACAGTGGTCAACGACTTTAATGAAATGGCTATATTTTAAAACTACGTGGAACTGAAGACACATTTGCTAGTGTTGGTATCGGATAGAGCTAATCAGGTGTATTGTCATCAACGAAATCGTCAAAAGCGTTTCCGCGCTGAGATACAATACATATTGTATATCGAACAATCCCCGTACTACTTGTCAAAAATAGCAAAACATGTCAACTTTTAATTACAGATACACAAGTTTACTGACAACCTTACATCTAAAAAGTACACTTTACACAGTCACGACGTATTGTAGAATTAATCTTCCAATAATGTATATGGAATAGAGTGTGATTACTGGGGACTCATATATGTGCGTAACAGAAGGTAGACTAAAGCTTATCGGTTTATCGGATTAACTATATATCTTTTATTGTATGGATTTTCCAAACCTTGGAATCCAATACAAAGAATAAAGGAAAATTAAGTTGTTTTTTTTTCTTAATTGATATCGAAACAATTAAGAACTCTCTTATGATTGGTAGAACTTCATAATTGGTAAAATTATTTTCAGTTTTTTTTTTTTTTTTTTTTTTTTTTTTTTTTTTTTTTTTTTTTTTTTTTTTGTATTGTATTAAGAACCTTAATCATAAACCAAGTTTCATAATAAAATATTCAACGTAGAATATTGTACAAACGAAAATAATGTTGTTGGAAACTCTATCAGCTAGGACAACAACATATTTGTTATGTATGTCTGTAAGGTATGCAAAATCTCAGGGTCCCCGAGTACTGAGGATGTACTTATAGGCTCCTTAAGTTTGGCAATCCTTGTTTTCGTAAAACATCTTTTTGCTCTTATCCAATTGGTTTTAAATATTAAGCTCCATGTCTTCTTATATAGTAATATTATAATAATATTCTGAAATTCTATCCACAAGTAATAGGTTGATCCTCCCTGTATTATGGACGTTTTTAAAAAAGACATTTTTATTTATTGTTTTCAATTATATTAATATCACCGGTGACTACATACTTAGCTGGTTTGTTATTATAGGGAGAGCCGAGTTATAGCATGTAGGTAGAGTTAAACTATCGAAGTTAACTTTAAACACTGTAGACTTTGTTTATACTTTAATATTCTGGATGCAATGGGTTTATTTTAGGAGTAGAAAACTAGAGATGGCGAGTTATATTTGAAATAAGTAGGGATTTTCGACTGTACTATTGTAAGTAGTATATTAGGATTATTAATAGCATATTTGCCCTTGCATAATGTTCCTGGGCAGGTTTAAATTACCTTTTAAATACCAATATCTATAATATTAGCCTTAATTTTGAACTCCATTGAATTAAATTATGTAGTAGTTTTGTATATGCATTCTTCTTTTAAGATGTGTAGGTGGTAAAGAGTACTTTTTTTTTTCGGAGATGGTGCAATCCGAAAGGTTTCTGTAGAGAAGATGAAAAATTAGAAATATTAGAAAAAATAACATCATGGACATTGGATGTAGATATTGTTGTAGTTTGATTGAACAGGTGTAAAACATGAACACTCTTACAACCCGGGCTAGAAAGTTTTCCTACTTTGGTCAATTTTGCCATTACAACCATATGGTGATGCAGTGTATAGTTTTCTTATCCAGTTATTCTCCTGTGGTAATCGGAATGGTGCATTAATATAAAACTAGCTGTCTGGTGGTATATTTTTTCAAAAAGTGTTTCTTAGACAATAGGGATTTGGTTGTATGTAAAGACATTGGTTACCATTGTCATCCATTTCAAACCGATAACCAATAATTCCTGCATTTAGTCAACCTTTGATTAGATATATCAGTCCACATAAATTGAACACTATTCCATATTTAGTGCTTTAAGATACACCAGAATTCTAACGCTATCATCATGCATAATGCATTTAATAGGCTATTAAACCTCAAAAGGAACACTATATACAGAACGACGATTTGGAAAATTTTCAAAATTACACTATGCTAACAAATAAATAGATACTATAAATAGTTCATATATAGTTCTAATAACAGTTCTGTCTAAAGTCCCTCGTTTTTTATATAGCTCACGCCTCTATTTCCTGATTCCACAATTAGCCCATTGCATAAAAAATATTTTATCCAAAAAAAAAAAAAAAAAAAAAAAAAATCGCGGTGTTTAAACTTTTACAATTTTACTCCACCGACCAGCTCGACTTGTAATAACTAATGATTTCAACTAAACAAAAATATCTATTTTCATAAAGTTCTGTAAGAAACATATTTTGGATCTTTTTTTATTGATATTAATATTTGCATTTGATTTTAACAATAAAACTAATTCTGTCGTTGATGGCATAGGAGTAAACTAATGACAAGCTATAATGAGCAATAACGTAATTCCGTTAAAATTTGTACATATTTATGAAAAATATTAAAGTCAACGTATACAATAAAAAATATTAACAGATCAATGAGATTTGGATCTTTTTTTATTGATATTAATATTTGCATTTGATTTTAACAATAAAACTAATTCTGTCGTTGATGGCATAGGAGTAAACTAATGACAAGCTATAATGAGCAATAACGTAATTCCGTTAAAATTTGTACATATTTATGAAAAATATTAAAGTCAACGTATACAATAAAAAATATTAACAGATCAATGAGAGTGTAACGTTACTTATCACATCTGGTGATTATAGATTTTCTAAGAGGTATATATTTGGTAACATTAGGCCTAAAAACTAAAGGACCGTTATATATTTTGGTAAGTATAAAACACGATTTTTAAATTAATTTATTAATTTACTATTTTTATTTATTTATTTATTTATTTTCAATTCATAACTTGTTTTAATGCCACTATTAGTTTTCATTGCCTTTTTTAAATTCAATATAAAAATAATAATTTAGTTATTTTGATTAATAATTGTAATTTGATTTTAAATTAATATTTTTTAAAAAATAAAGTTATTCCACACACAAAAACAGAAATTAATTATCAATAAATTTCTTTGTGTTAATGTGTATTATCATAAAAATAATAGATAATAAGACCTCTTGTAACGCAACAGTGTCTTTCACCGTCCATGTTTAAATCACATCCGTGCAGATCCTACTTTGAAAAAGTTTGTCACATTTGCTTATCAAAGGTTGGTGGTTTACTGTGAATACTCCAATTTGCTTTAACATTCCAGAAATGATCACCTCGATATAAGTAAAGAATCTTGACTTGGGCTTTAACCCTTAACGAACATTGACTGTAAAATAACTTGAAAAGAAATATATTTGACTCTTTTAGAAATATATTTTGTGGAGTTTCATTTAACATATACAAATGTAGCTTTTCTTAAATGAACTCTTAAATAAATAAATAAAGTATTAAATTAATAAAAAAATTAAAAAGAATGCAAGCATATACAGTATAATAAGAAAGCCATTCATGTCTTATCCTAAGTTGGTGAAAATTAGTTTGTTCAAATTTTATAGCTGTAGATGAAGGTCTTCCTATGACGGATCTTAGTAAATATGACAATGATAAAACGTTATTTTTATATTCTGTTAATGTTACAACAATCTGACGTGATTAAAAGTGATTTAGTTGACTAAAACGATGTCACTGCTAATAACGTAGCAATATCTGTCAGGCAGCACTCATATCACACATAAATTTTGATGTTATATCAGTGTTTTATTTATTGTTGGGAATGGATTCCGGATGAAGGGGGGTAATGTTTATTTATTTCTTTATATATCTTTGTTTATTTAATCTACGTTTTATTATCTGCAGCACGACACATTACTTGTATGTAAATATATATCAAATACTTGCTAATTTTGATGTGTCATATGTGCACATTTCGGAAAATCATTCCTCATCAGTGACACTAGGGGCCAAAAAGTTTGATAGATATAAAACATAAGCCAAACAGTTGAAATAAAAATTAATCTAAAGTTTCCAAAATTATATAAATCAAAATCCAGCTAAGGAATGCTTTGCATGAGGGAATAGGCATTAGTTTTAAATAAATTTAAAAAAAAAAAAAAGACGGCTGAAAATTTTGCTAAATGGTATATTTTCTGACAATACAAAGTAATGCCTACTGAGTTATTGATACCATCGAGAAGTTTTACTCCACCAGCAGGTGTACCCGCTCAAGAGTAGTAAATATATAACAAATAACTGTTAAGTGCAATGTGCCTTATGAGTCATTTCGGAAAGTCAAGCCGCATCAGTGACGCTAGGGATCGAAAAAATTAAAGATAAAATATGATCCAAACGTTTGAAAATTAATAAATCTAACGTTCAAAAATGATATCAATCCAAATCTAGGACTACTTTGCATAAGGGAACAAAGCTTAGTTTTAAATTAATTTCAAAATTTAAGACCGGCTAAAAATTTTGTCACAAGGTACAAATTAGTTCAATTTTAAGAACATTTAAATTGTATCTGTATATTCTAACACATTTTCATCCACATGTTACAGTTTTAAGACGTGTATATAGAGAGGAAGTTAATCATCAGTGTGTTTACGTACATATAGCTTTGACATTTTACATTCATTTCTTTTTTAAATTTCAAAATATAGACAAAATGTCAAAATTCATGGAAAACAACGTTTCTC
This sequence comes from Tegillarca granosa, assembly GCA_029721355.1. Taxonomy (NCBI): domain Eukaryota; kingdom Metazoa; phylum Mollusca; class Bivalvia; order Arcoida; family Arcidae; genus Tegillarca; species Tegillarca granosa. The sequence goes on from CM056601.1 coordinate 17,200,881, forward strand.
ATAACATGCAGCAAAGACATTTTCACAAAATCAAATCGCATATTCTATTTATGCTTCATACTTCCAACATTAAAGCGAAAGTCATACATCTCAATTCCTCATCGGTGACACTAGGGGACGAAAGGTATGATAGATACAAAACATAAGCCAAACAGTTGAAAAATAATGAATCTAAAGTTTCAAAATTATATGAATCCAAATCCAGCTAAAGAATACTTAAAATATATAAATTTATTTAGTTATTGAACACATGCTGATGTATGATTGCTTCAGATTCCATGGCTAATTAAACTTGTCAATCATTCAAAATTGGCCTGTTAACTGTACTTTCTTGTCTTGTCGGGCATACTTTTGTTGTATGGTGTATTTCACCGTGTTCCTGTTGCAAAGTACATGTTTTAGCTGCAAATCCCTCTTTTCTATTTCGTCAGTCTACAATCGTCTACCACTACGACTTATGACAAAGAATTCTGAAGTATTCAATATCTTGAGGGCGAGGGCGGGTGTATTTAAAATTATCATGAACTTTTTTTATTGTTTAATTTTATTACTCTTATTACTGTTATTTCTTAGTGGATATGGAACCTAGAGAATGCTCTCTCTCTCTCTCTCTCTCTCTCTCTCTCTCTCTCTCTCTCTCTCTCTCTCTCTCTCAGACTCACCGACTTTCCGACCAGGTCCGAATACCAATCGGTGGTTATTCTTCTGGCACTCCGGTTTCCTCCATCATCTCTGAACTGAGCGCCTCGATACTGACTGGGACGTTAAACTCTAATATACAGTGTTCTTAGAAATTATTAAGGAATTCTGATGAAAACCTCATTTCTAAAACTATTCATTAATCACAATAAAACACCAAAAAAGTAATATTTTGTTAGTCAACTATTTCCAAAATACCAATGTGTTCGAAATATTATCATAAAATATTCTTAATAATTCCTAGGAATACTGTAAGTAATCCATCTCCCTCTGCACAATTAAATTGCATCTAGTGTTCATAAAAATAAAAATAACACATTTTATGAAATGGATCGATACCCATTTTGAGATGGTGAGGTTCATTTGCTATTGATTTTTCATCCACTACCCAAACAATAACTTTAACATACTCAAAATGTTTAAAAAAAAAAACTTTTAGTAAACAGGTGTGAAAAATAGCATAAATATTTAAAGAAAATAGGACCATTGGAAAATACTTTGATATACCCGAACATTGACAAACGAGAGTCAATTGTATTTTGCAATCGGATAATTGTATAATTACCACATGCATACAGTTGCACGAAAGCCTGATGGACTCGGTTTGAAAAAGGAATCGCATAATAACGCGTAACGTTTCATAAAGGTAACCTATTTTATCAGTTCTTTGTGTTGTTCTTTATTGACATGTTTAAAATTGAAAATGAGATAGTGTGTTTGTGCTATGAAGTTGACAATAAATTTGCTTTGCAAGTCTAGATCTGAAAAAGTGCTCTTTAACAGGCTACATACAAGATTTGAAAAGTTGACATCTATTTCTAACAAGTCGTCACAATCATCTAACAAGTCAACAAAATCATTGTCGAGTCAACATAATTATTATTTGACAAGTGAACATTAAATCCAACAAGACGCTAAACATTTGACAATTCGACATAAAAATCGAACAAGTGATAGCAGAAATATACTGTCATATTGGAATTTGAAAAAAACACTCAACCCATGCCGATCGTCCAGTATCACAATAGCCGTTTCTGTCGGATATACCGTTTACTATGTTATGATTTACTGATTTCTGTTTTATTTTGGATTAGAAACTTTTAAACACACACACACACACACACACACACACACACACACACACACACATATATATATATATATATATATATATATATATATATATAAGGCTTAAAGACAAATTCTTCACTACTCGGTATACAGATGTCATCTTTATAGACAGATTCCATTCTGTTGAACGTTAAGATTATCTTGTTCTGTTTATATCCATATTTTCTTATAAAATATATACGTTTTAAGTTTTAGTAACAGTTTGGAAACGATATACCAAAAATTTTTAATTTGATTTCATTAGTTCTATTGCCAACTAGTTCAATTTTTATTTCCCTTTTTCCTTTTTCCAGAAATTTAGTTACATATCATTACATTACTTTTAGATATAAACATTAATGGGCGAATGTTTTAAAGTTCACACTTAACAATAAAAAACAGTTCCCAAGGTTTAATTACTGCAGATCCTAGTGCAAGAATGTTTGTCAGTATGTTTGCTTAAGGTGATTATTGGGCACTCTGGTTTCCTCCGGCTTTCCGGACCTGATTACCTTGATGTAAGTGAAAGAAATAGTATCTTCACTGAAGCCTTCAACACTATTGTCCTCTCCACTCAATTCTACCTTTACATTTAAATAAAGTCAAATTGCTCCATATTTGTCGTCATAAAATATCATAAAATATAAATAAATAACATTTTCTAAAACAATAAATGAATCAGTTTCTCCTTTTTTATAATATTGCACTGAATGAGTATAGACACAAACATGAAGCATTGTATTTCAAATTACTTATCATATCAATATGGTTATATTTTCAGTTTTTTCTCCTTATAAAACACCAATTTGTGCATTGATTTATTAGACATATTTGCGCATGCAGATGAGTAAAAAAATGGTTGAAAATGACATACGATCGAAGCGATGAAATAATGAAATATGTATATTACGAGTTGTTTTTCATTCAAAGAAAGTTTAAAAATTCAAAAATTAGAATATGATGTTTCATCAAAACTGACCTAAGACAGACCATAAATATTTTGAAAACTACTTGGTCAACTACAAGGCATGTACTAAGATTTTTTAAAAGTGTAACAGTATCAAAATATTTGCTCTAATGTGCCATTCTACTAAATGTGGATATACTTTTTATCTTATAAAAAGTAATGGTAGGTTTGTTTGTTTATTTTTATTTTCAGTTACATTTGTACATGTATTTTTCGTTTTAACAAAATCATAGTTCCAGTATTAAGAAATGAATTGATAATTTCAAGTCATTTTAAACTTTAAAATATTAATTTAAATTAACTAGTGTTATATGCTACTTTCTTCAAATATAATTCCAAAGTAGCATTTGTGTAATGTAAATTTGTTCTGAATAATTGCTTAATAAATAAATACTGTTTAACTAAACAGATTAACTATATGTAGCACATAAGTTAAAGCAAATGGTTGATATAACCTGATAAAACCCATATTTATATAAGAGAATTTATTACGAGTCAGATTTTTTCATCTAAAACTTAAATGAAAAATTGGACCCCTCGATCGGAATCGAGTAATTGATAATTTTTTCGCATATAATTTACGATTTTTCTCTTTATATATACACATCTTTTAGTAAACTTAATATTATTCATGATAAAAGAAATCGTTTTTATATAATTTTTTCACTAAATTATGACCCTTGTCAATTGAAAACAATTGCATCCGTTCAACGTTCTACACATGGGTACGCAGGGTGCAATAAGAAACAAATATCGTACAACCTTTTTAGTGACATACATCTATCGCATATGTAATATCATCACAAAAATGTTATCTGCAATTTTTACTTAAAAATTCTAAACCTTAAAAATAAAAAAATCAAACAATAAGTCATATAGGTTATCAGTGGAAAATTGTTCAATTCTCTGAAATATAGCAGAATAGGCTAGGATAAAAGAATCGAATAATATGTTCTACATGTTTCAACATAAAAAATATTAATTCATACATGTCATTGTAAACTGATGATGCATCCTGTTTTTATTTTTGTCCAACTTCACATAAAAATTAAATAATTTTTAATTTTTAAAGAATCATTCTGGAAAATATTTTCTTGAGTTCACTCTCGTAGATCATTTGAATTAAAGGTCTCTTGTTTATTAAAAATGGACAATGTTTGTTAAACATTGTGATGTTCTAGCAATTTTGACATAAGCTCAATAACTTCTGCTGTTGTAGGTAGGACTAGGTTATATAGCTTACATTTTTCCAAGAATGCCAGGTTTAGTTCATTATTGTCAAACTGAGAAAGGTGACCTCACGACTTGGCTCATTTGTGACGGTTAAATCAATTTATGTTTCAATATCATAAGATCATAAAGTACTGTTGTACTGTATTATGTTGTAATAATAAAAGTTTTGCTATCTCTTTAGTAATGTACTGTTGTTCATTCATTTTAGAATTAATAATAAAAATTATAATAAAAGAACTTTTTTCAGTGTTAAGAAGGTAGATTTTTATATATCATACAAGTTCAATTTATACCAGTATTCAGATTTTTAGTTTTGACAGCATTTTGTGTTAAAATTGACACTTCCTTTAACCTTTATACTAAAACATATTATTATATGACTACTGATTTTACTTTGATTTTTTAATTTTTGATTGTCTAAAAACATTTTAAGCGGCACTATTCAAATCTTTATGTTCACCAAACAATTCTGCACGTCAGGGAAATATAAAGGTCGAAATCGCCCTCGAGGTCCATAAAAAAGACGACGGTGATTTACTATCGTCCAAGAATAGAACCAATCAAAGCCGTCGTAAGCTTTTGATAAGCCAATCAGAATTGACCTACTTTAAAAGCGTCTCATTGCATTTTCTGAAAATCATCACGGACAAAAACAGAAGCTGTTACGATTTTTTGTAAGGACACCTGACTGTCAATCATAAAATAAAACATTTACTGACCCAAAATGAAATGTTACTTTTCACCTCGGCCTACGGCCTCGGTAAATTTAACATTTCCTTTGGGGGTCATAAATCCTTTAATTAACCTCATCAAAAGTCAGTAATTGTATAATATACAATGCTAATGCTAAATAAGTTTGTTCTTTTTCCCTTAAACATAAATATATTCATCACCTGTGTAAAAAAGAAAAACTTTATTACTGCAAGGTTTAAACACCACGGACACTTAAAATTGGTTAGCAGTAAACATTTCTTAGTTACATTTTGTTTTTTAGAATAAATCATTTTTAATTCAAAAAAATATAAAGGATAAATTATAATTTTTAAATGAAAGCATTTCTAAGTACAGTTGCAAAGATAGACACATCGTTGAAAACATTTTTTATGAGTATGAAAACTATAGTTACATGTATTCATATGATATCACTGACAAATATTTTATGTTTTGAGTGCCAATGCTTCAAATGTGGTCAAGGCTTTAGTTACCCAAAAACGGGATACACTAATTCTGATAAACAATGTTATCTAAATATGATGATACTAAGAGTTTATTTATGATCCAGAAGAATCTGAGTCTGAAAACATCTTTTCCCAGCATAAAGATTGCTATTAACACAGATTATAACTGGTAATAAGAGGTGCTTTTGTAGAATGTGGACAAGCAATTCAAAAAATAAATTCAAAAGTTTCTAAGGTAGTCTCCCGTGTTAGGAAATAGGTTTTTACCTCGGAAGTTCTCGATGATGAAAAAAAGCTGCAAGTATGTAATGCTACTAGCCAAATACATACGATCCGCTCAATTTAGAACATATTACAAACTTGATAGTGCTAAAATAACTATAGACAGGTGTTATGCTAGTTTAAAAATAGAAATATGTCAGTGGTAGTAGGTTAATTTCAGTAATGTAAGGCTTGAACAAAACAGTTGCAATATGGAAAGTATGATTGTAGCACTAAATTTGTGTCTGCTCTGTCGGCATCACTTTCAAAAGGCTACGAAAATATGTGGAGGATGCTGTATACAAAAGATCATCAATTCTGGACACTAGATTTAAACTGTTATAGAGCATGCCAGAAGATGTTGATAATCTTATGGCATATTTGAATCTGTCACATCAGAGGATTATGATACTGAAAGCATGCCCCTTTCCATTAAAAAGATCAAAATTGATTACCTTTTTCAGTTTTCTTCTCAGAGGTAATCGAAGCGGAAACATCAACTGTTTTACTCGGTGCCTTTACAGATACATTGGAAAAGGGTGTCACACATCTAATGCCAATCATCTTGTTTACTGGAAAGAAAATGAAAATAAATATCCAATACTTGTCCCTGCTTCTTCTGCACCAGTGGAACGGTTGTTTAGTATGGCTGGAAAAGTGTTTAGACCAGAAAGAATGCGCATCAGAGATAACACATTTGGAATTTTAGTAATGTGAAATGTAACAGCGACTTTGTGTAGACTTAAATGGATATTATGATTTCAGTATGAAATTTTGTATTCACATGATTATGTTTGAATTGTTTTGCTATTGAGATTTAAATAATGTGCAATAAAATGCAGTCTTTTGGTAATGTAATGCTTTACTTTGCAAAATACATATAACAGCAATATAATGCTAATTTTGTCAAAGTAGTTGTAATGTAATTCGACCCATGTCTGACTACTTGTAAAAAACTAACCATGGTGTGAGGCTGTGCTTACTAATCTGCAGATTTATGTGTTAAAAACATTTTTTTCCAAAATAGTTATTTTATGACTGGCATGTTTTGTAAGTTGTCTCTATTCTACGAATTGTATGCCCTAACAAACTTTCCTTGAAGATATTGGGTTCACACAGTTCTATACAATTGACTCTAAAGCATTTAGTAGGAGGTTTGTTGGCTGTAATGTTGCTTAAGATGTGCGAGTGTGTTCTGTTGTTAAATTTGTATTAGCCCCAACTCAGGATATTTTTAAATGATAACTTACAAGGTCAATTAATCACAAACAAGCACTCTTCTCTTAAAAACATTATCCTAAGACTAGGTAAATAAGTCAATACCCTTACTTTTTTAGCCTTACGTATAACCTGGTCGGGGATCGTACACTCTAAGATATCCTTTATATCCTCCAAGATGGTTAATAGGAGGAAGTTGTCTTGTGGTCGAAAATGCTAGCTTGTGGATCACCATGTGTTTCCTCTGAAGTGTTATTTTTATTTATTTATTTGTTTGTTTGTTCTATTCTTTTGTTTAATTTACTTAACTAAGGAAGTCAGTTATTTCGTAGGGTACTCAAGTTTCCTTTAGTATTTACGAACCGATGACTTCATATTTTGAAAGTATCTTGACTGGTATGCTGTTAACATAGCATGACATAACCTATATGGCTAACCAGCTGAGTATCAGCTGAGACTAAGAATATGACATTACAAAAGATACAATAACACTAAATTAAATATTTTCCTCGTATGCTTTAAAAAATCTACAAACTTGTGGCGAATATTAGAAATCATCAATCAAACTTTTATGAGAAATAAATGTGTACATTTTAATCACACCGTGTAGTATTTAGTGCATCTGTAGCATGGAAATTTGTAATTTTTTTTTTTACACCAGACCCATTTCATTCATGGTCAGTAGTTAATTCTTAAAATCATTACATCTCAAATACACATTTATTATATTCATTTTTCATCATATCACAAAATGTTTTTTAAGTTATTAATTATGTATTAAATCACTTTTCCTCAACCAACAGTATGACACATGATTGTGAACTCATCTTAATAAAATTTACACAACCTGTCGTTTAACGATGCTACGTAGATTCTTATCTTGATGTTATGAACCATTGTTTATCTACATAATGCCAAAGTAATAAGTCAGTATTAGGCCATGACCGTATTGATAAAAATAGGCATAAAAATGCAATATCTTAACTAAATGTACAGATTTTAAAAGTGTAACTAGTGTTTCCTTGTAATGCACTCCACGAAGTTACAGACTAAATGATAACACCTTAGCGTAAATACATTTACCAGTCCCGTCAAAATGGGATTTTATCTAAAATATTGCAACATAATACATTTTGTAATAAGAAAACCTTTCAACATACATTAATTACACAGAGCTAGTACACTATAGACCATAATACACACTCGCATAATACATACACACATATCCTACGTAAATACAAACTTGTTCTTAGATTAATCCCTTGAAATAAAAATAACCTTGCTCTTGTCTAGAATAGCTCAGATCAAAAGCAAAACAGTTTACTGTATGCTTTGAAAGTTTTGCTTTTTGAAAGCATTTGCTTGTACTCTACAATTTTATTATTTAAATATCAAATTGTATTAATTATTTTTATTTAGACCTATATTTGAAAGGCTTTGAAGAGCACACCATGTTACGGATACGGGGTTGGTATCCAGGCTGTTTTTGGTTGATAGTCATTAGATATATTGTAATGAATTCGGAATGCAGTCTTGTCGGTAAGTGCACTGAAATATAAAACAATAGTTTTTATTGGCGGTTGAAAAAAAACATCACTGACATTAATTAAATCTTAACATAAAATGCTTTACAACTGTCGAGGAATTTTATGAGAAATACCATATGACCTCAATGTCAGTCAAAGCTTCTTGACTTGAGTTTAAAAACACTTTTGCAACCTATAACCTACATATTTTATCTTTCTATAAATTATATAAACATATACACAATCTGTTGACAAATGAAATTGACATAACAAGCTCGATTGAACACATCATCACGTCACGTCATTTTATTCAATACTACATAAAACTTGAATAGGGTCAGTTTTTGCTTTAAAATTAAATCGGTTGACAAGTGGTTTAGGTCCAAAATCCGCTTGGACAGAACCAAGTTGTAGAAAGTTTATTATTCTGTTGGTTTTCACTTTAAACAGACTGAAGCAAACCGCACATTTAAAAATGTAAAAAACTTGACTCGTGCGTAAAACACCATTCAAAATCCATTCCGAATTGACTTTGCCAAACTATTCAAAGGGCGGCAGCTAAATCGAATGGACATTTAATCTGATTAATTTAACTTATGCATATTGTCTTACATGGTCTTCACGACAAGTTTTCACAACTTACAAATAATTTGACTGTTGAATAAGTCTATGAAAAATAATTTTTGCCAACATTAGACCGATTTAAAAACGAAATACTGAATAAGAAAACACAAACATACCATGTCTTAATCACACACCCCTTCCAAAAAAGCTCTATCTATTTTTATGAATATTTTTTGGATAAAACTCATTATTATCACCCCGTGTCTTAGTGACACTAAATACAGATTATTTATACTATTCGTTTTTTTAGCGTTTTGTATAGTTCAAGATGGCGCTCAAAGAAAATTATATATACCGGGTAAATGTCTGGTAAAAATGGAATATGGTGCATAAAATGCGACCTATATCGACTAATCGCAAACCATATACACAACCCTTTATGTTATTTTCTGGTATGTGTTAATAGTGTGTCAATAATTAATATTCTATACAAAGATATGCGATCTCAATTACTTTATTACTTTATTACCGCTGCTGGTGGAGTAAAACTCCCCGAGGGTATCCATAACTCAGTAGGCAGTACTTTGTGCTGTCAGAAAATGTACAATTTATCAAAATTTTCAGTCGTCTAAAATTTCTTATTTATTTAAAACTAAGGTTTGTTCCCTCATGCAAAGCATTCCTTAGCTGGATTTGGATTTATATAATTTTGAAACTTTAGATTCATTATTTTCAACTTTTTGACTTATATTTTTTATGTATCAAACTTTTCGGTCTTAGTGTCACTGATGAGGAATGAATTTCCGAAATGTGCACATCTGGCACATCAAAATTTAACTGTTATTTGTATTATATATTTATTACCCCTGAGCGGGTACCGCTGCTGGTGGAGTAAAACTCCCCGAGGGTATCCATAACTCAGTAGGCAGTACTTTGTGCTGTCAGAAAATGTACAATTTATCAAAATTTTCAGTCGTCTAAAATTTCTTATTTATTTAAAACTAAGGTTTGTTCCCTCATGCAAAGCATTCCTTAGCTGGATTTGGATTTATATAATTTTGAAACTTAAGATTCATTATTTTCAACTTTTTGACTTATATTTTTTATGTATCAAACTTTTCGGTCTTAGTGTCACTGATGAGGAATGAATTTCCGAAATGTGCACATCTGGCACATCAAAATTTAACCGTTATTTGTATTATATATTTATAAGTGCAATGAAACCTAAATTTTTGATTTTTCATTCCAGAAAACAAGTGTTACATTTTTAGATAGTATGTCATTTAATCGACTGCTTAATGATTAGAAATATAAGCCAAAACACCCAAAAGATATAAAAAGCTTAACATATTTTTTAAATAGTGTTTGCATGGAACTCATAACTAAAGACCCTTGTCCTAGTGACACTAAATATATATTGTTAAAATCATAAATTAATGACCAAATAAATCACTTTATACAATCTGTTTATTTTAGAAAAATGTACAGACATGGTTACGCTAGACAAAGTCAAGACAATGCAGTATGGTGTAATAAAAACGCTTTTAAGCCCAGAAGTTGGAATGGTTATTCGCGAAACAATGTTGGCCTCGGATAAAAACATTTATCTATTTTATATCTCGGAAAGTTGTAAATTCAAAGATATCAAATATAACTGTATATTTGTAAAAACATTCTCATCATACCAGGAACTGGCACAAAGGAATGTCGGAATGTGCTGGAAGAACGAAATCTATATTGCAGCTCAGTGCAGATTCCCAACAATCCGTATTATTAAGGGCGTTATTTATTGTGAAATGGAACCTAAAAGTGGAAGAGGAAAACCTATTATTGCTTCGATTAATCTTAAAACTGGAAAACTTATAAAATCCAGAGTCCTTAACAATGCTAAAGATACTTCAAATTGTTTAAAACTTAAAACGATAGTCGGCGAAAAAACATTGCTCTGGTAATATGTATGATTTTAATATACACACTCTAGTTGACAATTCCGGACTCTCCATACTCTATCAGACTACCTCTATTAAGTACGTCATCGAAAAAATTAACTTAAACGATCTGTCTGTACAGTCACACAAGACACTTGGGAACCTTGGGACGTCTATCCGACCTTTATTAATTTGTAATAAATTGTATGTTATTCCAGTGACAGCAAATCTCCAAGAACTAACAATAACCAAAGCTTTTGATTTAAATAATTTTAAAAATAGACAAAATTACGTTATAAAAATGTCTCATTTTAAACTTAGCTTGCATAGTTGGATACATTATAACCCGAGTAGTGAAGAGATATTTGTAGGACACCCAACCCAAAATTCTAAAATTTTGAAAGTTTTAAAATGTGAATATCCGTACCCTCCTTCTAACACTATAGATTTATCTCGTATTGAATCAACGTTTTTATGGTCACTGGTCCCTAGTGAGCACAACCACAAATTACATATACTACATAAACTTAATTCATTTTTTAGTTTGATAGATCCAAAACCACTTCACTATATAAGTAGCATGCTAATGAAATGCCCTCCAAAAACTTGCCACGATTCTCATAAAAAAAATAAGTCATATTGTAGAATGAAATCTCTAATAATATCTTTGAAAATTTACTCTAATTACCGACAAATCAAATTCTTAAATAAACCCAGAAAACGTCTTCACGTTTATTTTAAATTACAAAAATTACTTGAGCAACAAAAACTGTCAACCATATCTAGTCAAATTAGCTCTCTTGAACATTCCACTAAAAGCAGTTTTTTGCAATTAAAGAAACAAATTAGCTCCTTCCGTAGCTCTATAGGTACATATTTCCATACTCTGGCGCAGTATGACCAGAGCACTGCAAGTTCAGATATGAACCTTATTTATAGTCTGCTCGATCGATTTCAAAAGAAATCTGCTACACTCAGCGGTACTGTCCAGCAAAAATTAAAAGTTATCTTAAGAGTTGCTTTCGCTTCAAAACTTGCACACATAGGCGATTTGATTGCAAAAGTCGTCATCGCTGCCACCGCGTTTCTAAATCCATTTGATACGATAGCCGACGCTTCGGGCAATATTCTTGAACTTTTAGCTGCTATAGACGCCTTAACAAAAGCACTTGTTGATGTTACTAGATTGGCTAAATTAGCAGTCCATATACAAGATCTAGCCAAATTAATGGCAACTCTTGGCAATCAGATTAAGGAAAATGGAAAAAAATATACTGCGATTAAAGCTATGGTAACTGCCGGTAAAAAACATGCAATAACTGATGAAGCTATTAACAAGTATAAAGACAAGTTTTTAAAAGAATATGATAACTATCAACCCTATTATAGTAAATCCAAAATCACCAAATTTGGTGCTTTACTCGAAAGTATTACGGAAGACCTTTGTGAAATACTTTTTTCAGGTGACACATCAAGTTCAAATTTAATACAATTAGGTTTTGCTGCAAAAGGGGACTGTTTTCAAACAAAACTTGATGTCAAATATTTAATAGCCCTATATGAAGATATGTACGACCACCAGGAATCTCTGATTGATGCGTTTGCTTCCGTTGTCAGGGCGACGGTAGCAAAACACAATGCGAAAAACATTAAAACAATAGCAAATAGAGTAACGCAAGATCAAGTTAATATGAACCAATTTTATCTAAAACTATTCAGCTTAGAGATGTTTGTTAATTCAGAGATTCATAAAATGATTATTGTTCACGATGCTTGTAATTTAATAGAGTATAAGAATGGTGCAAAAATGCCGAGGTTCTGTAAATTGGCAATAGGAAACCCTCGTGGTATTATTTTTAATCAATTAATTGCAGCAAGATTTGAAAAAGATATGTGCGCAGACGATCAAATATCACATCATGTGAAAATTCCTGCCATGGTACACCCACTGAATAAAAAACTTCCTGCTGGAGTTATTGATCTAAATGCACTTTATTCGGGAAAAATGTTTTATTTTCAAGTTCCAAGTAAAACGTGGCTTGTCGAAAATCACTGGATTCAAAGTAATGATGCAAATGAAAAACTTGTTTTGAAAAAAATCGAACTATATCTACCGTTCTTGCAAAAAGAAAAAAACTCATCTCCAGTTTCTGTACACGTCGCTTTTAAATTGGCTGGGGATAACAAAATGGTCCCAAAAGGAACCATTTATGATTTTGATATTCCAATGGAATATCATTTTCGTTACAAACAAAGCGATAAATCGTGTGCAAACACTTTAAAGCCATATACACCGTACACAGTTCTAGGATGCAGAAATAAATATAAACCACCTCCGATATGCGTTACTTCCGCCGGAACAAAAACAAAATCACCATTTTTACCATCGGTGTTTTCAAATTTCCTAGTTCAAGCATATATAAAAGGTGATATTCTACGACCACGTCCTAAAAATATTTTTTATCTTCGCGCTGATGTGACATTATGCGTTGTCAGACCGGGTTTAATACAGACGCATCGCAAAAAAAGAATTGACAACGGGTCTGTGTCTAACTCTGACAAATACGGAAATACATCTTTCGTTTTAGACAAGACAAATAAAAAAATATTAACTAGTGGCGGCAGTACCACTAATGACAAAAGCTCTGGCGACGGTGGTTTTAGTAACGCTACGATCAAAGAAAGAGCACTTAACAATGACGATACACTGTTACTTCGCGAACAACGTGATACAAAATGTTGTTTTGAAAGCAAACAGATATACGATATTAGAAGTCGCAGTTGTCAATCCTGTTCAAAAGGCTATAAGCCAAACCTTTACGGATATTACTGCGAGAAAATTGTAGCTTGATAAGAACAGTCACGTTAATCTGCAAAAAATATATAATGACAAGTTTAAAATTCAAATATGTATTTGTACTAATTGCAAATTATATAAAGTTATTGTTTTAGGGTATTTGCTTTCATTTTTTTCTGATAATTCTTACCATTTAAGTAACGTCCTCCTTGTAATATTATTTAACATAATATTAATGTCAATCTTGGAATGTTTGTTTGCATTTTTTCTTTGATATAAACTGAAGATTTTATACTTTGTTTCGGTAATGGTTTGTTCTATGAATTTTTTATTATTCCTACAACGACTTTATACGGTTTTATCTCATTTTTACCATTTTTCTAAGGTTAGTGTCAAAAACGAACCATCGCTTCACTTCCATTGAATTGTTATTTTTTTTAAAACTTTTTCGAATTGCGATGGTCTGAAATACTTCGATCCACAACCACTTAAGTAATAAAAAATGTCCAAACATTGTTCCAAGTTACAAAAGTTATATTGTTAATACTAGGGAAACTTTGAATATAAATCAATATAAAAACTTGAATCTTGTTTTTCGTATATAATGTTATACTTACTATTTTTATTCAGATTTGAATGTTTATTGAATTATTGTACTCATTACATTAAACACAAATTTATTATCATTATGAGACTTGTTTTTACTTGATCTGTATAAGGCTTTGTCCTAACTCTGTAATATAAACTTGATTTGTCAAGTATTAACGCAAACAGTTTAAGTTGAGAGTTTAGGTAACGATTCCGGCGCCGTTGGATTATCACATCTACTTCCAAAAATTATTGACGATACCTTAAAAAGTTATCAATAACCTATGGTAGTGTAGACACCCCATAAAAATCTCTTTGCTCCATTTCACCTTATTTAATACTGATTTGATAAAATTGAAGTAAATCTTATTCGGACATTCCTCTATACAAGAATCTTTCTTATTCTTTTCAATCATACTGCCAGCAAACGTTCCTTAAAATACAACAACTAACAGAACTAAGAACACGACACGATAAAATGAAAGATAAAAAAGTTAAAGAAGACAAGCCAAGATTTTAGTTTTTTTGAGTGTTTTGGTTAAAGCCATATAGGAGACCCTTACTATCCCACTTGTTTTAAAATCAGTGGTCCGTAACAAAATCAAATTATATAAAAACTTTGTACTTAAAGCCAGTCTATAACATACAATTAGGTGCACTAACAGTACTAACGGCTAATTATTCAACGGTTAATGTAATATAAAAACATTTTTCAGTAACAGTGTAGTTACAAGGAATTTTTTTCGTTTAAAAATCTAAGTATCAACATATGCATCATGTGAAAAATGTAAAGTCAGGTCGTCTTTTTTCAGCAAGATGACGTCGTTATCACAAAAGCATAACGTAATACCAGTAGTTATAAATAGTCATTTGTAGGATGTGACAAAAATGTTTTGCAAACACAGCTTATTTAACATCTGATTGATTTATCTCACTGAATTGGCGGTACGATATTTTTTTTCATATCGCACCCCGCATGCAGTGTAGCCTGTCTCAATGGGCCGATAACACTATCGAGTAACGTGTCTGATCCGCTAAGTGGATACTATTTCCGGGGAGTTCACGGTTGTAAACAACTTGGTTGCTGCTATCTTTTAACTATTAAATGTCTGGCGTTTTAGTTAAACACACCGATTGTTGTAAAATGGTCATATACAGAAACTTTGCAGATTTTTATTGTTTTATTTTTTTTATTTATTTATTTATTTATTTTTATTTTTTTTTTTTTTTGTTATTAAAAGTATTTTATTTTAACTTTCTCTACTTGTCATTTAAATCAAACATTGTAAAGCACTGATCTTTGCAATCAGACTTGATGTCTATGTTGACTTTATTTTGACACTTGACCAGGTAATAGGGGAGGTCTTGACCTATGGAATTGAACATATATTGCATGTTAAAAATTTTTAAGTATACAAGATCGTCTCTGAAACAAGGAAACAACCATTAATCTTTAATTAACATGTATACCGGCGGGTGAATATACACGGGTATTTGAAGATACCTGTGTATATACACACCTTGACTTGGTGTTATATACACACTTACACACCTAAGTCTTCGTCTGTGACAGGTGGTATCCAACATGAACACCTACTAAACAATAGGCTAATAAGTAATATATAGGTATACCCCTTTGTCAAAGTGTTTCCCTATTCTTAGGGAAGATTTTCAATCTCGTTTGCAACATTTTTGGAGCTAGCGCTACTGATTAGGAATTGTATTCCATAATGATTGTCTAGTGTTGTTAATTGCTAATTCGAGTATATGAGTAATAAGTATGTAAAGCAAACTTACCATCGCTGGTTTTATGGGAAATGTTTATCTAGTCGGTCGTTATAAAATCTGTTTGAGAAATTATTTACACAGAAACAGTAATAAAAGGTAGTATATTACCTTTGAAATGGATTCGAAAAGCAGTAACCTCAAATGGTCCTTCCTCTTCTATAATAGTCGATAAATCAACTGCCTTCTCTCAAATGTTTAAATTGTCTATAAATGCGTATTAGGTGATAAAATATTGTCAATTTTCTTTCGTTTTCAAATCCAAGGCCGAACGGGCTCTCGGTGTTAAGTTCGC